>ML779989.1:554094-723876 GCA_009831015.1 Picea engelmannii
CTACTATGTAACATTCATAGATGACTATTCAAGGAAGACATGGCTATACCTACTAAAGTCAAAAGATGAAGTATTCAACAAGTTCCAAGAATTCAAGGCAGAAATAGAAAACCTTACAAACAAGAAGATCAAGACATTAAGAATAGATAATGGAGGAGAATACACCTCGAAGGAGTTCGTTGCATTCTACAAATCAGCAGGGATAAGGAGGGAGCTAATTGTTCCTCATAATCCTCAACAAAACGGTGTAGCAGAAAGAAAGAACAGGTCCATTGAAGAAACAGTAAAAGCCCTATTGAATGATCAAGATCTATCCATGTTTCTATGGGGAGAAGCAACAATGATGGCCATATACATGAAGAATAGAATCCCTCATCGCATATTGAAGGACATGACACCAGAAGAAGTTTCTCAGGTAAGAAACCTAACGTAGAAAACTTAAGAATATTTGGATGTCAAGTTTATTCTTATATTCCCAAAGATAAAAGAAATAAACTAGAACCCTCAGGAAAGAAGGGGATATTCGTGGGATATAGTGATTCATCCAAAGCCTACAGAATATATATTCCAAATCAACACAAGATAGAAGTAAGAAGAGATGTAACATTCAATGAAAGAATGGCCTTCAGAAAGTCTATTGAAGAAACTATAGAAGAAGAAGAAATTGAAGAACCAAATGAAGAAAACACAGAAGGTGAAAATAAAGAAAAGTATCAACCTGATCATCCTATGGAGATATGTGAGAACGTTGATCCAGATAATATACCAAAGAACAAGAAACGANCAGCTTGGCTTGAAGCCACCTTACAAGACGCAGAAAGAATCAAGGTTCCAGAAGGAACATCCAGGAAGACTAAAAGACTGAAAAGATTCTCAAGTTATGCAGCATTCATGACAAAGCTTCTAGAAGAATAACCTACTATATTTGAAGAAGCAGTTAAAAAGGGACAATGGAAAGAAGCTATGGTGGAAGAACATCAGTCCATTATGAAAAATGAAGTATGGGAAATTGTACCCAGACCTAAAGAGAAATCAGTTGTAACTTCAAAATGGGTATACAAGATCAAACATGAAGCAGACGGAAGCATGGATAAATAAGGCAATATTCGTGGGCAGAGGGTTCTCCCAGACCTTTGCTCCGGTGGCAAGGTATACCTCCATCAGAGCTATCATATCTCTTGTCACTTCCATGGGATGGAATCTACACCAGATGGATGTAAAGACAGCCTTTCTCAATGGAGCTATTGAAGAAGAAGTATATATTGAACAACCTCAAGGATTCGAGGTACATTCTAGAGACACTCATGTTTGCAGACCGAAGAAAGCTCTATATGGACTCAAGCAAGCTCCAAGGGCTTGGTATGCCAGGATGGACAATTATCTAACCAGACTTGTTTTTTCCAAGAGTCATGCAGATCCAAACCTTTACTACAAAGTCGTGAACAATGCACCTGTAATTCTATTGTTATATGTTGATGATCTATTCATAACAGGTGAAGAATCTCTAATCATTCAATGAAAGAAGGATTTAGCCTCTGAATTTGATATGAAATATCTAGGTCTCATGCACTATTACTTGGGACTAGAAGTATGGTAGAAGCGTGGTGAAGTATTCCTTGGACAAGGAAAATATGCAATAAAGATTCTTCAGAAGTTTGGAATGATGGACTGTAAGTCCATGGACACTCCTATGAATGCGAATATAAGAAAAGTGAAAGTCCCAGATTCTGATCCATAAGATCCATCTCTATATCGGCAGTTAATTTGATCATTGATGTATTTGGTAAATACTCGACCAAATATTTGCTTTGTTGTAAATACATTAAGTCAGTTCCAGGTGGAACTAAGACAAGAGAATTGGATAGCTAGAAATCATGTTCTAAGATATATTCATGGGACAATAAACTATGGCTTAAGATATACCGCATCCAGTGATATCCAACTTCATGGATTCACAGACTCTGATTGGGCAGGAAGTGCAGAAGACAGAAAGAGTACTTCAGGTATGTGTTTCAGCTTGGGCTCCGCTATGATATCTTGGAGCAGTAGGAAGCATAAGTCTATTGTACTTAGTACAGCAGAAGCAGAGTATATGGCAGCTTGTGAAGCATGCACAGAAGCAATATGGCTAAGAAAGTTAATATTCGATTTATTTGATCAGACTCCAGAATCGACCACAATATATTGTGATAATCAGAGTTGTATAAGATTATTCAAGCATCCAGTGTTTCATGAAAGGTCGAAGCACATTGAGATCAAATACTACTTTATCCAAGCTAAAGTCCAGGAAGGAGAGGTAAAGCTCGAGTATATCCCCACTGATGAGCAGACAGCAGATATCCTGACAAAACCTCTTTCCAGAATCAAGTTTGCATATTTCTGAGAGAAGATGGGGATTGTGGAAATAACTCCCTTGGTTGAAAGGGAAGATTCTCCAGGATAGAGAAGGTACGCAAAAATGTTTATTTCTGTGATTAAAATAACTCTCCAGTTAGGAGGGAGTATTGAAAATGTTATTTATTTTTGTAATAGTCCAGATTGGACAGATGCTTTCCTGTTCAGAAAGTGGATTGAGATTTATGACGGACAGTGGCTTCCCATTGTAGTTAACATGGGAGGCAGACTGATTGTTGATGTATCATAGACAAGGACTTCCCATTATGGGGAGTGGTCTAGGACAGTCATTCTTTTTTGCAGTCACTCTAGGTATTGGTCAAGTAGAATGGTCTGCCTCTCTGGGCAGTCATTCTTTTGAAGTTCACAGTTGTGGGCAGTTTCGAAGAATCGTCCGTTTTGGAGGTTGATGCAGGACAGACATTCCTCGAGGGAAGACTCATTCTTTCTAGGTTACACTTGTTTAGTGTTGGAGGAATGGCCCAGGGTGGGGAATGGTCCGGATAGTTACTCCTCGAGGGCAGACTCATTCTCTCCAGGTTACACTTTGTTTAGTGTCAGAGGAATGGCCCAGGGTGGGGAGTAGTCCAAGCTCAGCAATCAGGGACAGTTATTCCTCGAGGGCAGACTCATTCTCTCTAGGTTACACTTTGTTTAGTGTCGAATAAATGGCCCAGGGTGGGGAATAGTCCAGGATAGTCATTCCTTAGGGCAGACTCATTCCCTCCAGGCTACACTTTGTTTAGTGTCGGAGGAATGGCCCAGGGTAAGGAATGGTCCAAGCATTTCTCGAGGCCAGACTCATTCTCTCCAGGTTACACTTTTTTTAGTGTTGGAAGAATGGCCCAGGGTGGGAAATGGTCCAGGTTCAGAAATCAGAAATAATACTTCTTCCTTGATTGAGAAGAATGGGGCAGATAGCTCATTGTTGATATTCTATATTGAGGGCAGACATTCTTTCAGATCTCACAGACGTGAGTGAAAAATTGGCCCAGATGATTATTGTTGATATTCTATATTGAGGGCAGACATTCTTTTAGATCTCATAGACGTGAGTGAAAGATTGGCCCAGATGATTATTGTTGATATTTTATACTGAGGGCAAACATTCTTTTAGATCTCACAGACGTGAGTGAAAGATTGGCCCAGATGATTCAATTTTTATCATAACATTGTTTCTATGCAGGTTGCTATGAAAAATGAAGGACAGTTTGTGATTGTGTTTCACAAAGTCTGAGTAGTTGTGTACTACTGGAATAGACATGGGTGTGTACTATAAATTGATATTGTACTAGTTGTCATAGGAGATTATCCATTCGGATAATAATGACAGGTGCTCGTGGTGCTACCAGTTGAATGGTCTGTTGTGCTCAAGACCATACCTCCCTAGCTAGGAGGGAGTGTTAATATTATGGTAGCTTTGGGAGGTATGAACCTCTATTGTGACCTATGACGAGACTAGAATCCTCTGGAAGGAAGCAAAGAATTGAAGGAAACCCTAGCAAGTTGTCGGTTGAACAAATATATTTATATTGAATTTATTGATGTTAGAAGGAGAAGTCGGCCCCAGTTAGACTGGCCAGTCCACTATAAATACAAGGCGCCAGTTTCATTATTCATCATCTCAGCAGTTGCAGTGAGAGCTAAGTCTGTGCAGGCAGTTGCAGGCAACAACAGTTTTGTGCACAGGTCTTATGGGAGAGCTGGAAAGTGGTGCGTTAGCTTCTGGGTGGGATCATTTGTTTAGTTTAGTTTCTATTCTTTTGCTTGGTGCATTTAGCCTCTCTTGGTTATTGATTGCAGCCAGAATTCTCTTCTCGATCAAGGTCAAGGTGCTCGAAGGGTGGCTTAAGGCTTGTGGTTGGGTGACGAGGGTATCGTCAATGGTTAAATGAGCACAATCCTCTATATTCTAACATAAATAAGGTACTTGCAGTGTGTGACAGTTATATCAGGGAAAATAAATCACAAACAACTTTTATAACAACTCAGTAGTCGGTATCAATGGGGATGCGCCACCCTTCATATATTTAAAAATCCATAACCATAGTTCACTCACCATTTATTCCCATAAAGTAGAGAGAAAAGTGCAGAGCCAAAGGGGAAAATACTTAAGTTGCATAGTGTCAATAGTTCAGGATAATTAAGTTACAATCGCATCCATTGTAGTCATCCCAGCAAGGAGTTCAGAGAATATAGAGGCGTTTCCCATTCACAAACGATAATGGCCTCTGCTAATAAGTCACATGCATGACAAAAGGTGAAGACCAGTAAGGAGAAATAAGTGCTTGAGCATGTCATCCCTTCCAATTCAACTTCACAGGCCCTCGGTTAGGGAAACGTCCCCTATTGCGACATGTGGATTACAATATCCAAGATCCGACCCAATTTCCCAAGTTGTAATTTGACTGGTATGAAGAGATAGTTCAAGGGGGCAACGGGAAATATAAATTACTCACCCAAAAAAGTGCCAAGCCCCTTAGACAATCTGAGTTACTCACTCTAGTGGATTTCCCACATTTTGATCGAGGCTCAATGGTTCGTGCATGCATTTTTTTCTTACTTAGTCAAATGTGTGCTGATTTTATGTGGCTCGATCAAAATTACCCAGTTGAAGAAAACACCATGTATCAGGTTTCAAGCCTACCAACAAAGGGTGAGGACCCATCCAAAGTTCTCAAGGCTAAGGACAAGGCTCATACATATTACAATTTACTAGCAACAACACATTTAGCAGCTTCCCCAATGCTAGCACATTTCGAGTATATAATCCTTCAATCCCCAAAGGTTGTGACAACTAATACAGATGAGGTTTTCCATCTCACACAAAGGTTTCAAGACACTTTTAACGATGTTGACGACCACTTTCAATAATTCATCTAGGAACTTCTTACAATAGTGTCATAAATCGCTTCTATGAAACCGTAAACAGCTTCGTTGGCTTGAGGATGAGCCAAGTAATAGTGTTGGGGGCCTATTGGAACCCAAGGTTTTGAGGAAGTTGCATGTGTGCCCATGAAGATACACTATGTGGTTCTATGAGGGATCAAAATCAGGGCTAGCCAAAGGAATGTCATGTGCGCCAACCCAATTTTTCACCACACACAAGGAAACAAGAAGAAATCGCATGCTAACCAAATATGAGTGTATCTTTGGGAATATTTTGTAATTGATATTTTAACAACCCAAACAATCGTGGGAAAAGATATGGATGAGATGGAAAGTTTGTTATGGTTGCCACGCTCCAAGAAGATTTGGGGTCTGCATGCAGACACATAAAGCACGTAGGACTTTTGTTCACTCAAGAGAGTAGAGCATAAAGAGAGAGAACATAGCACTGTAACAGAGATTCGACTAGAACAAAGAGAGAGAGAGTTCCATGTCCAGTTTTGTATAAGTCTTGCATGCATCTGTAATAGAGTTAGAATTGTGTAGGAATGAGGAAAAGAGACTAGAGTGCATGGCTTAGATCTATTTTATGACTGTTGTAGGAGCCTAGAGCACCTGGCGCAGACCTCTACTATGGGTTTTTGTATCTGAGTATATCTGAAATGAATGAATGAAATACAAAGTCCCTTCTCTCTGCAATCTCTTGTGTGTTATGGTTTGAATGTATATTTACTTTACTTTCTAATGCATAATACTTTGTTAGTTGGTTATGGATAAATGAATTTATTTATACCCAGGAGATTTTCCTGTATGTATTGTCCCTTCACATCCGACACAACACTAATGGTCTATGTGATCCTTATGGTGTCTTGGGTGAGACCTTCTTTGGTCCTAGACTTAAGATTGAATATGTCGATGCCTTGGGGTTTTGTTGGTCAAATCTTGATGAACCATGGGTATTCAACCCCCCAGCATGGAGAGTGAAGAAAGAGACAGCATGTGCCCACATGACTTGTCCATGGATTTTTCATCCAATGGAGTTGTTGTGAGTGCTACACATATTCACTCTTCCAAAGGTGTACCCAAATATGTGCTTGACAAGGTGTTCCCAACAAGGTGCATCCAAGTGCACTTAGCTAATGTGTGTGAATTGGATCTAGTGGTCCACTTCATGATAACATCATGAATACAAAACATACATACATATTTTCATAATAAACAATATTTATTTACTATTCATTTTATATATTTACTTTACATCATACGAAATACAATACGTATATATAAATACACGTGGGGAATGATAAGTCATGTTCTTTCCAAAGGTCATGACTTATCATTGACTTATCATTTAGATTATAATGCATATTTACATAATAACAAACCTAAAACATATTATTAAATAATAATAAATGTAATATACTAGGTATATTACAAGTCTTCCCCCCTTAAAAATGTTTTGTCCTCAAAGCATAGTTATAAAAGACTTATCTCTTTCTCTGGCTTGTAATATTGTCTCTTGATTCTTCATTATTGAGTCAATGATCATTGAGGACCTGAGACGATAGCATCCTTTAAGCGTTGAGCAGAATTGTCGAATTGTAAAGGAGTCTGCCCACCCTAATTCGATCTTTTGTGAAATTATGCGTTTATAGAGTTCTTGGAAAAAACTTGATGTATTTTGACTCCCCTGATAGCTTCTACTTTGATCATCACTTGTAGTGAAAGTAATATTATTTGGAATATAGGTCATTTGTTTCTGTTGATACATTGATTGATTGAAGTATTGACTTTTGTAATTAGGATGTCGATAAGGCATCCTTGCAACTTGATCTTTACTTCTTATACTTGTATATTTTTCTTGATTAACTTTTGGAATTGAGTCTTCTTCATACCCCTCACTTGTTTGTACTTCGAAATTTGAAGACTTCTTTACATTAGTTGGATTTGCATCCTTTTCAGTTGTAAGGTTGATTGGTTGTGTATTAATTCCTTTATACATAATTGTGTTGTTTACATCTGAAGACTTCTTTAGTTCCATAGGTTCAATAATTGTCTCTTTATTAACCAATGATTCTTTGTTGATAAGTTGATCTAACTTGTTCTGTAGTGATTTCTTATCACTCTTTAACTTCTTAGTTTGTGTGAGTAAACTTCGATTATGAACCCTTAGGCATAAAAGTTCTTCCTCACTATCTGATTTTTCGATCACTTATAATATCTTGATTCTCTAGCTTTTTATCTTTCATCTTTTTAATTTGTTCAATCGATTTTTTATTAAGGTTCCTTAGGAAGGAGCTTTCTTCCTCTTTTTTGGTTAATTTCTCTTTGAGACCTTGATTTTATTGTTTTGAATTTTGATTCTCTTGTTTCTTGTCTTTTGACTTCCTAATTTTTACTAGTAAATTTTGATTATGATTTTTTAATCTTGATATTTCTTCACCTCGTTCTAGTAAGTCTTTGTCCATTTTTGGTTTTTTGGTTTTTAGTTCTTCAATTTGCGCGATGAGTTCCTGATTTCTTTCTTTGAAGTAAAGACTATTTTTCTTTGTTAACCCATTAAAATATTTCTCCATCTCAATTTCCAACTGTAATTTTCTATTGATGTCTTTACAATTTCCTAGTTCGCCTTTTAATATTAGTGATTGCCTTTGTGAGTTATCTTGATATTCTTCCATAATAAATGATTTTCCACAAATTGGACAAAAGTGATTGTGATTTTTAAAAATTGTCATATACTCAAACTCCATTTTACAAAAAGGGCATTTAGTCCAAAATTTGGATTTATATATAGAATTCATTGTTCGCGGTTTCTTTTTTTCTCGATTATTCAACATATGTCTCCTTTATAAATATATATTCCTCCTTTGAATAGCTTGAATATTACTTTCGTTGCCTTCCAATTTAATAAAAGGTATTAAGCAACTTTAATAATTCCCTTTATCTTTTAAACCTTATCATTTTTTATTTAAAATAACTTTGTAACTTATGAAAAGTTATTGTTTTCTCTTAATACCCTCTAGATTCTTACTTTTCCTTTATAAATATCCTTTACACAAGTTAATTGGGCTAATTATCACTTTGCTAAAATATCTTTTGACTTTGGTTGAATTAAAATTACTCCAAAAGACTTAGGTCATTGAGTTTTTATTTGGGCTTCAAGCTCATGTGTATATAAAAAGTTGTAAAAAGTTACCACCGTAAATTTTTTTTATATGGTAGGGAAATACCATAAGCCTATAAACCACCAAAATTAGAATTTACTCTTCCTTCTTCTTTGGAATTTTTTCTTTTAAATTACCTTTTGTTTTTTATTCTTTCTTTTTCTTTCTTTCCTTTTTTTTTTTCTGGTCCCTTTTTTCCCTTTATTTATCTTCCTTTTTTTTAATTTTCTTCTTCTTGATATACGATACTGTCTTCTTCTAATTTTCTTGCATATGAAAGATTATTTCTTCAATGGTAATTTCTGATGATTTTTTTTTAATGGAAAAATGCCCTAACCTGGTCAAAGACCTAGATAAATTAGAGAAACTCTAAAATTTTGTGGCCAAATCCATATTGAGACTTGCTCTGATACCAAATGAAGTGGATCTGGTGGTCCACTTCATGAGAACACCATGAATATAAAACATAATTCTGTATTTTCATAATAATAATATTTATTTACTATTCATTTTATATATTTACTTTACATCATATGAAATATAATAAGTGTATATAAATACACGTGGGGGAATGATAAGGCATGGTCTTTCCACAGGTCATGACTTATCATTGACTTATCATTTACATTATAATTCTTATTTACATAATAAAAAACCTATAACATATTATTAAATAATAAGAAATGTGATAAACTAGGTATATTACAGTCTGTATGTCCAAGTGCACCCAACTAAGTATGCCTAGTTGGCATCCACTCAACTAAGTGTGCCCAAGTCATGTATAAGCTAGTAAGTTCTTCTCAGTCTTGTATATACAGGGATGGGAACAAGTTAACGAATAAACTCTAAAAAGATGGAATTGGACTTGAACGAGGAACCTGGATTATTTCTATAATCCAGAATGAACACTCAGGTGAATATAATCATGACCCTTGGATCTAATATTTTAACTAATTCAGTTTTTTTGTATTAGACAATGAACATTTTCATGACTATAGTTTTGATGGATGATATAATTTTGTGATTGTCATGTTTTTATTTTTTATGAAAAGAAACATATGTAACTTCTTGGATATAGTTTATAGTTATGTTTGAGGGAGAGGTGTATACATAAATGTTAAGACAAGGGATTAAATGCACTATTGAATGCCATTGGAATTTGACTATGTATTTTTTTATGTTAATAAAATTATAATTTTTTCCTAGGAAAAAAAAACCTTCTTAGGCACTTTGCTTATCATGTTCAATGCATACCTATGGACAAGGTCACTTGTGATAACCTTATTTTCCTTCCATCACCAAGTTCTCTTCCAAGCTTATCTTAGTGTGTCCAACTACTCAATTTTCCAAGGTCTGCAGTGCACCCAGCCTGAGCAAGGGCTCCTAGCATGCTTGTGGTGTGTCTTGCCATCAAGGGTGCCCAAAACCAACTATTCTAGCCATCGAACTTCTATCATGTCCATCCATATTGGTCAATGGCCACCAAGGTGATTATGTGGTGGAGGTGCCTGAAGCCATTCAAGGCTAGGACCTTACAACACCCCTCTCATTCATATTCTCCATTAGATGTGTATTAGGTTTAATTGATTCTCAATGGATTTTCATCTCATCCCTTCTAAAAATATTTAAGTCGAGTCTTGTTAAACTTCAGTCTATGCATTCCTTTATTTTCTTACCTCTGAAGTCATCTTTCTCTTGGTTTTCTTGCCACTTTGTTCACCCCCTCCCTCATCTGGAATCGACCTTGAATCTCTTTTTCTTGTTGCATCTAGTTTCCATGGAGCATTGTAATTGCACCCTCACCACCTTAGTAGATCTAAGAGAGATATATTAATGTGTGGCATCTTTCTCATTGAACATGACCTCCCTTAAGGATAGTTTGATTGCTTTGAATGAGGAATTTGATGTTTAGAAGATGTCGATGGAGACCACTTCCACCAAAGCTAATAAATCGAAAGAGCGTTTGTTTATGAAGTTACCAAGCACATCCATGCTTGTAGGACTAGAAAAAGGAACCTCATAATGCTATCATTGTTCTTCAACAAAGGACGAATACAATCAACATCACCCAGACTCATATGTTACAACTTCACCAACATCACTGGCCATGTGAACCTTCCTCTAAATCATGTGATCGCAAAAAACTCCTCCAATGGCCAAACTAAGGTTCCAAAGGGACTTTAATTCAATAATCATGGGAAGTCATGACATTCTCTAAATGAATTTTGGAAGTCACGACATTCTATAAATGAATTTTATTTTCATTTTAATTGGATTATGTATTTTAAATCCTTAATGTTGTTCAATAGATATGTAAAACTCAACACTTACAGATGTTAAAGCAAATAAATGTTGTTAGTTTTATAGTTATTTAGTTTATATAAACCTCATTTTTTTAACACGGTGATGCCAACACTAGTTGGGTTATGAATGTATTAGGGATGTATGGATTAAGTTGTAACCAATTATTGATCGACGTGAACAACCATTACTTAATTTTTTTTATAAAACATCTATCATGCATTGGGTGGGATCAAATCTCTAGAGGTGAAAACCTTTTCTAGATTGAAAAAACTTGAGGAAAGGTTTGCACCTAGAGGAATTTGATCCATCTCGATGCATGGATCCAAAGTTAAGATGGATCTACACTAGTTGCAATAGCCTATAATTGCTTAGAAAATCAAAATTGAGTTTGATTATATCTCTCATGATATAATCATTCGATACTATGTGCTCACCATATATTTACCTTTAACAATATGTATTTATATACTGCCATTCATTATATTCACATTTTTTTTAAATATTTGTAGGAATTTTATATGTATTATATTCTTATTCTAATCACATTCATTTTATTTGTTTTTTATTATTTTGGGTTTTTTGACATTATGTTTCTCATATCTCTATTTGTATTTTATTTTATGTTGTTTGATATCAATATGTAATGCAATTCACCTCCACCTTTAGCATACTAATATTGATACATTCACCCAATAACTGCTTAAATAGATGCAATATATATATATATATATATATATATATATATATATATATATATATCTTATATTCCATGAGAGAGAAGTTACAATCCAAATGTGCCCAATGCATACAACATGCAGTTTCAAGGTTTGGTCAAAAAAATATGTCCTCAAAACTATATCTTCGACTGAAACTCGAGAGGGATTGAGACTTGAAAATATGCAAGCATCATACATCAAAGAGTTTTCAAAATTACAATATAACTAAAGGTACCATTCCGAAAGGAAAACTTAGAACAAAGGGCCTTCTCTTTTGGAAATAGAGCCTCCACCTGAGAATTCCTCTAAAGTAAGATTATTATTATCCAAAGACAAGGCTTTTTTTGATAGAGAGTTTTCCCAACTATTATGTTCTCGGTAAATATGTTGAAACTCAATATGTCAAAAAGATCCAAACAAACGTTTTACCTGGTGTCGAAGTTGTAGCGGATCCAATTTTCCAGTTGAACTATACTCTCCATCCAGTCAATGCATATCTTCAAATCGCCATAAACATGAAGTTCTTCCACATTTCTATCGGTCGCACATTTTAGAAGGTCAGAGAGAGCATTAAATTTACCTAGATTTGTTCCTTGACCCATGTTGGCCATCCCAGTTATAAAATTATCTTCTATGAAATGTAAAATAAATCCCAAACCACATGCTCTATTCGCTCCTTCACATGCATCATAAAAAAAACCCATGCCCTATGCTTATCAATGACTAGAGAGCCAAGCAGGCGATCATTTTTTTGTACTATGGAAACTTTGTAAAATGACAGAAGTGTCATGGATTGTTGTGAGATTTTAAAGGTAGGATGCATCCTCTCCTCAAAGATGATTGCATTCCTTGTCAACCACATCCCCCATGAAATCAAAATGGGAAGAGCATGAACAACATTCAAAGACAAATTTAAAAAGAATTCCTTAAAACAATCATCCAGGGTAACTTTTTTCCCACAAAGGAGGAAGTCCTAACAAGCTCGAAGATTCCTTCCAGACCTATCAAGCATAAGCACATGCCCTGGAAAAGATGATCGTTTGACTCTCCCAATTTTTTTCATAAAGTACAGATGTCAGGCCCATGTTTTTCTCTCGAGACTCTATCAATCCCAGGTCAGATTCCTGCCTTTTAAGATGATCTGGAAGAATATGATCCCCTTGGGTCTTTGACCTTCCATAGTTTTTTAGACCACCATTGAGCATTTACTATTATATCTATGATCGTAGCATTGTACCCCATTTTCACAAGGTATTGGCATGTTGAGTTGTGATAATACCATACTAATTCATCCTCAACCCCTGACAAATGGACACGGGCCTTTTACAACTCAACAATAAATAAATCCCAAGATGGATACCAGAATGCGTCCATTCCCAACTGAAGCATTGAATACCATTCTTGCTTCCAGATTATGGATGCTCATGCATTTCCAATATTATTCAAGGTGCATAGCCCTACTTCCTGAAGAAATGAGAGAAGACCCTCTAGAAGAAATATCAATTTGTTCCCCAGAACCCACAATAGCATCATAACCAATTTGAGCATGCTTGTCATTGCCTACCTTACATGCCAAGAATCGACCAATGATGGGGAAGGCTAAAGTCATGGCCCACCATTGGTTTTAAACCCCAATTGTAGACTTATGCCACTTCCTAATCCAATATAAGATCGAATCTAGATCAATATATTTTTCCACTAAAATGCATCACCAGAGATTGTTCCTTGATAAGAATACCCACAAATATTTTGTGTCCAAAGAACGACCAAAAACCATTGCATCCTTTAAACCCTAGCCCCCCATTTCTTTTTGCAAGGAGAAGCTCTTCCAAGTAACTCAATGTGAACCCATATATTCGGATTTTCCCTTCCAGAGGTAGTTGAAACAAAGCTTTTTGATTTTATAGAGAATTTGTTTCAGTATATGGGCTAGTGGATGCCAATAAACATGAATTTCCTCTAACATGGATTTGATTAAAACCAACCTACCTCCACATGATATCCAATGGTTGCACTAGTGATTGATCCTGCATTATATTATGCTAAGTAACCAACTCCATTATGAAAGTCCATAATTGTTAGGCTTGATATTAAAACCAAGATATTTCAAACCTCCTCCCAACTCCATACATGGAAAATTAAATAGATTGGTAATGAGCTTCCTATTCGACACCTCAAATTCAGGAAAATACATAGTATACTTTTCCATAATAATGAGCATCCATGTGGTATCATAGAAAAGTGAGAGGATATCCTTGAGAGTTCTACCATCATAGGCATCACAACAACAAAAAATAAGAATATCATCCATAAACAATATATGGGAAATGATTTCATGTCGACCCACTCTTAAACCTTTGAACCTGTTGGAATTTTTGGCTTAAGATAGTGCATGGCTAATCCCAATAGCCACAAGTAAGAAAATTTAAGGAGACAAGGGATAGCCTTGTCGAAGACCGCGTTTTCCTTTGAATAAAGGAGATCTTTCTCTATTGATTGGCACCACGAAGGAGATCGTGGTGACACAAGCCATAATCCATTTGACTACCTAAAGATAAAACCCAATGTGAAACAATAATAGTCTAAGATAGATCCAAGATACGTTATTGTATGCCTTGGAGAGGTCTATCTTAAGTACCGACATCGGGAGCTTGTGTATCTTAATAGAATGAAGGCCCTCCTAGTCATATCCAATTGCCTCATGGATCAAGCAACCTAAGAAGCCAAACTTCTCTGGGGAATAATTTCATTGAGCATGGGTTTGATCCTGAGAGAAATAAAATTTGCTAGAATTTTATAAAGATAGTTAGACATAGCAATAGGTATAAACTCATTGATCTGATTTAGGAATGACAACAACGAAGGTGGTATTAATACTATGAAGAAACTCACCAGACTAATGAACTTCCTCAACAACCCAAAGCATATTTGAACCAACAATATAAAAAAAATCACTATAAATTTTTGTTGACCAATCATGGGGCCCCAGTCTCTTATCATTGTTTAAGCTAGAGATAACTCCTCGAAGCTCATCCAAGGTAATTTCCTTGAACAATTCTCTATTATCCTCATCTTCAACTAGCCTTGGGAACAACACCAGCTGCTTTAGAATATCCTCGATTCTATGGTGCTCCAATTCATTAAAGAGTTTCTTGAAGTGAGAAACCCCCAATGCTACCAACTCAGAGAAATCACAAGTCGAGTTCCCCTTACCATCTGATAGCTCCCACACTATGTTATAATTTTTACTATGATTAGAAAAAATTTCAAAAAACTTTGTATTTTTTTCCTCAACCTCAATCCAGAGAGCTCAGGCCTTTAACCTCCATTCTTTCTCATGTTCCAGTAGGATGGAAAAATTTTGGGCTTCTAAATGTCCACATCGCCATGAATCCTCTGGAGATACTAGTCCCCCTTGTTTACTCTCATAGAGATGAGAAAGATCCTCCTTTATGCTACCAATATTTTCCATGAGAGATTTTCAACAATCAGTAGCCCACAAAACCACCTTTCTCTTTAACTCTCACAAAGACTGAACAAATTGTTCACTAGCAGAAAAAGGATGATTCTCTTGAACATGCGACCAATTTTCTCTAATAAGCTTCTAAAAATCTTCAACCTCTACCTAAGAGGAATTATAATTGAATGGCACTCCAGGTTTCAACTCATCCTTGTGCCTCTCTAGGATAACTATATAATGATCAAAACCTTCAAAAAATCCAACCATGAACGATACATACCCACAGATTTCAGTAAAGGATTATGAACCCGAAAATAGTCGAGATGTTTTGAAACAACTTCTCCCTCTCCCCAAGTATTACTCCATGTAGGCTTTAGATAAATTGGCTCAACGTCAACTACTCCTACTCCCTCCAACTTATCCAAGAAAAAACTAGACATATTATCTTTATGGGCTGATGGACCCTAGATTTCCTCCCTGTCCAATGTAAAAGTTAAATCTCCACATATAATCAAATTATATTCTCTGTCATTAAATAGATTAATCCAAACAGTCGTGTCCATGATGCTTCTTTCCCATCATATGGCCCATATAGATTAAGTATAGTGAAGCAAAAACCCAACTCCTTGCTAGACATTTATATTGCCAAACCTAAACAAATGGAGAAAACATTACTAACTTCACATTGACTTGAAAAGCCTGAAATTATCCCCCCCCCCCCCCNCCAACATCGCATCTAAATCCACCCCAAAGAATTTCTAGCATGAGAATAACTTCCCCAGCTCTAGGATTAAAGGATCACTATGTCCCATCGTCTCGTGTACAATAACAATGTTTGATTTATCTAAGTTAACAAAACAATGCAGCAAAATTTTCTTGGCCTTCCTTCCTAGGCCCCGCATATTTACTAAAAGAATTTTTATGTGGACCCTGCCAGAGGGGTTACTCCTACTCTAAGAACCCTAGATATTAACCTTTCATACCTTGAGAAGCTTCATGAGTAGCACATTTATGAGCATGTTTCAGTGTGGACTTATTTCTATCCTTTCAATGACCACCTTCCTTATGGACATCCCAACCCAAACCCCCCAACTATGGATGAATTTTACCAAAGTCTCGCAACCTAAAAAGGTAAGGATCGTGACTTGAAGGGGAACCAAATGTGGATTTTTTAGGAGGAAGAGAAGTCCCACCTGCATCCTGATTAGGGTACTCTACCTAAGTCCTAACCCTTCAATCCTTGTAGGAAGAAGTTTGATAGGGATCATCCCTTGAAATATTACAACCCAAAACTCCACCAACCCCATTAATACTAGAACATGAGAGAATAGGATTAGATTCAACAAGTGGAAGACATGTAGGAATAGACTTACCAATGTCACGAAGCATCGAAGAATTGGATGAGCAAAGCGCATCCAGTTTATTCCTACCATGTTGGAGAAGCTCAAAATTAGCACCAAAAATATCAACAGAAGCATCGATCCCTTCATTTCCGGAGAGAATAATAAGTCCATTTAAAGTGCAATCGTCCATGCTGAGATCAACTTTCATGATCTCTTTCATTGTTCCCAAAAAAGGCTTTGATGACTTTGGAGCCTCCTCCCTGAATAGAACTCGATTCTCGGTCTTTGTTCCCAGTGCATGCAATGCTTGATGAGTCTTTGTGACTGGTGCATGCAATGCTTGTTGAGTCTTTGTGCCTAGTGCATGCAATGCTTGTTTAGTCTTTATGCCTGGTGCATACAATGCTTGTTGAGACTTTATGCCTCATGCATGTTGAAATATTGCAACTTCGAAGAATATTCTAATTATATTTGAGTTATTATTTTATAGATTAAATCCCCTTTTGTGGATTGATCAAATCGGGTCGTGTATAAGGTCAAATCCCCTTTTGTGGATTGATCAAACTGTATTTGTATAGTGGTATTTGTAAAGTCACCCTCTAGTAATTATAAAGTGGTTTTAACCACTTATAGGAGAAGTCGGATCAACCAAGTGAAGAGACACAACCCTAGCGCCATCTCACACTTGTATTTATATGTGAGGTTGGTGTCTCATTTACACACACTCACTCACTCATCTAGTGTGCATATCTTGAAGTCAGTTGTAGTTGTAGGAGGAAGGGGAAGAGAGGCCCATGCTCAGTCTTGGTCTATCTTTGGTGTTTTGGTCTTAGTCTTGGCATTGTATTGGCAATCTATTATTGAGGAAGTTTTTGTTGGGTTTCCTCCCCCATGAGGGTTTCCCAGGATAAAATGTTGTGTACCTTGTGATTGTGCTTATTTTAGTGATCCTCTTTATACTGTTGTTTTGGAAATGCATTAAATTCTCATGTAATTTGGAAATAACCTAATAACAACAGTAAAAACTTAAGATGGTATCAGATCTTGACTTAATAGAGCATCTTTCACTAGGTATCTAGACGTCGTCGTTGTCATACAAGAAAATTAGGGCTTTTTACTGAAGATGAATTTTTGACCAAAAATCACCTTGGGTAGTGCACCCTACCCTAGCGCATCTTTTGGCAGCTTGAGTGAACTTTTTCAGCGGCTAGATGTTAAGAACCAAATATCAAAATAGCATAAAAAAACCTCAGAATAAGTACTCAACGTCTTGACAAAGAGATAATTTCAGATAATAAGCCTCTTCGAGGAGGCAACCCCCTTATATACCACATAAATTTCCAAATACCAGATGATTCCAAATGAAAAGGTCTCCTTGGTATATATAGAAGACTAGGAGGTACAATTACAACTAATGGACCCAAGCCGACATAAATAAAATAACATTACTAATGTAATATGCCCCAATTAAGGGGTAATGTGCCAATATTTAGGGCTTAACATGCCCCTCCCCTTCAGACAAGTGTTGTCTACAACGCTTGAGTAATTATGGATGCTTATGTATAAAAGACTCATCTTCCCAAGTGGAATATTCAACAGGTAGTTTCCTCCACTTAATGAGATACTTTGAAATGGATCTATTCCTTAGCTGGTGAATTCTCGTGTCAGTGATAGCTTCAGGCTCCAGTATGATTTTTCCTTCCTCATCAAGTTCTATAAATATAGTTTGAACTGGGATCTTGTCACCTATAACCTTCTTTAAGCATGAAACATGAAAAACTGGGTGTACTCGCGAAGATGCAGACAACTCCAATTTGTATGCCATAGTACCAATATTTTGCAACACCTTATAAGGGCCATAGTACTTTGGTGATAATTTATTATCCTTCTTAGCTTGCTTGAGGGAGATCTGTTTATATAGTTGTAGTCTTAAAAATACCCAATTCCCTACTTCAAAACTTCTTTCACTATGATGTTGATCTGCTTGTTGTTTCATGCGATTATGTGTCATGGTCAGGATGTCCTTTAAGAGTTGGAGAACTTGTTGTTGATGCTCAATGTGATCTTCCACTATTTGAACCTTATATTTTTCTTTTAGAGAAGAAGTGATGGAAAGTAGGTGATATCCATAGAGTGCCATAAATGGTGTCATTTTTGTTGAAGTATGAAAGGAAGTGTTATACCATCATTCTACCAAGGGTAACCATTTGAACCATTGTGTTTGTTTATCAGACATAAAGCAATGAAGGTAACCTTCCAGACATTTGTTCACTATATCGGTTTTTCCATCAGATTAAGAATGATAAGATGAGCTATGAGCCAATTGAGTACCCAAACAAAAAAATAATTATGTCGAAAAATGTCCAGTGAAGATGGGATCTATGTCACTTACAATAATCTTTGGGGTTCCATGTAGCTTTTGAACTGTCTCCATGAATGCGATGGCAATTGTACTGGCTTTGAAGGGATGAGAGAGTGCACAAAAGTGTGTGTACTTGGTCAGTCTATCAACAATCACCATGATGACACTATTTCCTTCAGACTTTGGTAACCCTGTGGTGAAATCCATGGAAACCTCATCCTAGTGCTGACTTGGGATGGCTAATGGTTGTAAAAGACTTGGGGTCTTAATTGTTTCCACCTTATTTTGTTGGCAAACCAAACCTTCTACCACAAACCTTTGAACATTAGTTTTAAGGCCATCCCAAAAAAAATCCTTCTTGACCCTATGGTAGGTTTTCAAAAATCCTGAGTCCCTCCTACCGGAGAGGTGTGCAATTCCAAGAGTACCTTTTGTTTGAGTTGGGAGTTCTTACATAAATATAAGTGATCTTTGTACCACAGTGAATCATTTTTCCATGTAAATGTATCTAATGCACTGGAATCTTGTTGCAACCTTTGAATGAGAGTCCACACGTTTTCGTCATTCTTCCATTCATCCCTTGCTTTTATTATCCAATCCGGTTGGATGATCAAGATAGCACATAGAAAGGCCTCAACATATCCATCCTTTCTTGAGAGTGCATCTACCACAACATTTTGCTTCCCTTTTTTCTAGATGATTTCAAAATCATAACCCAACATCTTGGCCACCCATTTTTGTTTTTTCTTTTGAATATAGTCTGTGTTCCAAGAAGTATTTAAGACTATCATGATCTGTTTTGACCTTGAAGTGCCTACCTATTAGGTAAGGGTGTCATTTCTTCAATGAATGTAGTATTGCCATCATTTCCTTCTCATAAATGGGTTTGTGTAAGTCCTTTCCCTTGACTGGACAACTTTAAAAAGCAAAGGGCCTTCCTTCTTGCATTAGAACAACACCGATTCCATTTCCCGAGGCATTGCATTCCACAATAAAGGTTTTTTGTGAATTCTGGTGTGGTCAAGACATGAGCTTTGCACATCGCCTCTTTAAGTTATTCAAAAGCTTGAGTTGCCTCCGGAGTCCATGAAAATGCATCCTTCTTAGTTAATGTCATTAAATGTGTTGCTATTCTTCCATAGTTTCGAATAAACTTGCAGTAGTAACCTGTCAAACCCAAAAATCCTCTAACATTCTTCAATGTTTTGGGAATCGTCCAGTCCATCATGGCCTTAATCTTGTTAGGGTCTACCTTGACACCTTCATGAGATACAATATGAGCCAAATACTCTATCTCCTTCACCCCAAAGAAACATTTGGATGGCTTGGCATATAGGTGTTGCTCTTTTAATAGTTGTAGCACCTTGTCAACATGTTGAACATGATCCTCCCAAAACTTGATATAGATTAGTATATCATCAAAAAATACTAACACAAATATTCAAAGGAAGGGATTGAAAATGGAATTCATCAACCATTGGAATGTAGAAGGTGCATTTGTAAGGCCAAAAGGCATGACCAAAAATTCTTAATGGCCTTCATTAATTCGGAATGTTTTTTTCTGGATATTTGCTTCCTTCATTCTAATTTGATGATACCCTGAATGGAGATCCAACTTTGTGAAATAGATTGCTTTATGTAGACGGGAATGGGAAACTTATCTTTAATAGTGATCTTTTTGAGCTCTCTATAATCAGGACACATACGCCATGAGCCCTCTTTTTTGAGTACCATTACCATCAATGTAGAGTAAGAACTTTGTCTAGGTATAACAATGCCATCCTCTAAAATTTCTTCAACCATACGCTCAATTTCACTAGTCTAGGCATAAGGGTATCTGTAAGGCCTGATGTTAGGAGGAACACTCCCAGGAATTAGGTGAATAGCATGATCATGATTTTGAGTGGGTGGAAGACCTCTGGGAATATCTTCAAATACTTTAGAATGCTTATCAATGATCCCTTGGAGATCTAGGGTAATAGATGGCTTAGATGTTTGAACAACTAGTGAGCATAGTTGTACAATTACACCATGATGCCCCCTTTTCAATAATTTTTTCATGCCATTAGATATTATCACCTTACTGGGTTTCCCTGTGATACCCCTTAACTCAATTTCCTTTCCTTCCAATGAAAATTTCATGAAAATTTCTTGAAAATTAAAAGCCATTATTCCCAATGATTGTAAACATTGGACTCCTAGTACGACATCAGCACCACCTATGGGTATAGAAATCATTAGACTATTCATTGTGTATTCCCCCAGATTAAGATTGATCTTATGGCATTTTCCTGAGCAATTGATAGTTCCTCCATTTGCAATCATTACTTGAAACTCTAGCACTAGATATATAAAGCAATTGAGAGCTTTGGCTAATTTATAGTGAATGAAATTATGAGTACTACCATAATCAATTAGGACTATTACCTTTTTATTTTTTATATATCCTTCGATCTTGAGGGTTTCAAGAGTGTTAATTTCATCCAATGCATTACATGATATCGTGGGAGTCAACTCTTCAGAATAAATCTCTTCTACGTTTTCATCTTGAGATGGTTCTTCTTCTGTGGATAATGAGAGGGAGGTGAATCAGTATCAAGTACAATTTAAAACCTTTTTCAACTTATACTTAAACCATTCAATTATATCCAATGAGAAATGAACAATAGTATAAGAGTTACACCAATACACCATAATACACCATGCACAATATATGAGAAATAATCAATAGTTATTGTTCAAGGGAAGTAATGACTTCCAAAGGTAGCTACAGCTTCCAAATGTAATGGGAGGGATAAACCTCAAAGAGGAAGATACAATCCTCCAATATCAAGAGAGAGTTGAACTCTCCATCCTTGCCCCTTCCTTCCACCCAAGAATATACGAGAGATAATAAAACTTCACATTAAATCATCACCATCAACAAACCATCACATAGAACCTGATAATGCTTCTTAAGACTTCTTCAATTTCTACAATTATTCAATTCTTGGAATACTTTGATCCTGTAGATAATATTATTCAATTTATTCTCTAAAACTTCTCCAAGTTTCACTCTTTGAATCCTCCCCAAAAATAATTTATAGAGATAATGGTAGACCTTGTTCAATTATGGTTTATTCAGGAGACCGAACTTGTACAGAATGCCCCACACTCAATATTTAACATCAGATTCTGAAACTTGCACACAAGAAACTAAAGTATGTACTCTTTCCAATGAAATTTGTCCTACGTCATTTGGATTCTTGATAAAGAAGTTATGACTATTTTACCCGGAACACCTTAGAACACATCACCAAAAGACTTCATCCTCCCTTGAAATTCGGCCTTCTTTACTTCTGATTTCCTTTGAAATTCGACTTGTGTATCAAATGAATGTAGAATGATATTTATTTATACCATTTATGTCACTTTATTTTAACATTAGGGCCGACCTTACACTTTCTTATTTTGTAATTATTTTCTTTAAGTATCTCCAGGGCCTACATGTACTTCCTTCTTCAATTCACTTTGTCATCTTCAAAAATTCATTTCTCCTCAACCATGTGGATCCACGTGACGTGCCACATACCACCAGAAACAGCATGGTATATATTATCCATCCATGGGTGTTGTATCTGCATGTGCATTTTCCTTCATGTCCAAATACCTTCATCAATCTTGTGGTCCAAAACCCATGACTAGGGTTGACATCAATGACAACAACCAATCTTCCAATAATCTCCCCCTTTGTCATTGATGGCAACACTCATGCTCCCCCTGTCATCATGATCCCAACTTCTCTCCCCCTTTTACATCAATGGCAAAGGGTGGGGCTGCTCCCCCTGACTTTAATGGCAAAAGGTAACTCTCTTCTTTGGGGTTGCTCCCCATGAACATATAGCACTTAATAACACCTCATTTTTATGGTCTCTTTCTGTCTTGGAGATTTTTCATGGTTTTAGGACATATATCTTACTTGGTCTTCTTGTTGCAGTTGCAACCAATCTTCCTAAGTTATTTTCTCTTATTTTACATTTTCGGGAGTCAAACGTAAGAGTGTATCCTTGATCACACATTTTACTAACACTGAGTAGATTATGCTTCAAGTCTTCAACCAATAGGACATTCTTTGCTTTTATATTTTTTCTTCCAAGCTCTACTACACCTTCTCCAAGTATTTTGGTAGATGAGTCATCTCCAAATGCAACATTGTCACCCTTTCTCTTCCAACTGATGAATTTTTCTTGATCCCCGGTCATGTGTGAAGAACATCCACTGTCTATGTACCATTCATCTTCTTCTTCACATTCTTCAGTGGTCAATGCTATTCAACAATCTTCATTGTTTGGAATCTCTTTCATTCTCCATATTGTGGTTGGAATAGGGACATCTTCATTCATATATCTGCAATCTCGTGCTTTGTGACCAAGATAATTACATTTGTAGCATGCAATATTTTTGTCCATCAATGGGGAAAATGAATTATAACTTTTGTTGACAAATCTACGATTATTTCCATATCTTCTATTTACACCATTCATGTTTCTTGCGTATGTTTTCCTTTCATTGATTCTGCAATTAATTGCCTTATGTCCAAAAATTTTGCAAGTATAACAATGACCAAGAAATAAATTTTGATATCTTGGAGCAAGTGGGCTTCTTTGTGATGTAGTCCATATGGGTTCATGATCTATTCTTTTGTAGTTTCATTCATATTAATTGAAGCTTCTTTGATTCCTGAAGGTAGGAGGTCTTCTTGGATATTCATCTCCTTTGTAATCATTCCTTCTTTCTGGTATCCTGGTCCACTTCTCATCAACTGTCTGTGTAGCTCTTTCTTCAACCTTCTTGTTGGTATTTGCATCTTGTTTGTATGAAGTTTCACCCATGCATCCAAGATGTGTTAAGTCTTTTGGCACTTGAGAGTTTCTTAAGATCTTCCTCAATTAGACAACTTCTTTTCAAGTTTCTCACAATCTTATTCTTTCTTCATCATTTGGACATTCCTTACTTCTCCTATTCTTCTTTATTCTTCGAGTAGAGTTTTCAAAGAAATCGTTTCTTCTCTTAGTTTCTCAAAGTCTTCTAGTTGTTTCTTCAAGATTAAAACTGACTTTTCACAACTACCCAATTCACTTCTTAGTTTTCTTTGTGTGTCTTTGAGCTTGCTATTTTCAATCTCAACATGCTTCAATTTTTTAAGATTCTCATCTTCTTGTTGAATAATTTTTTCTTCATGATTTTCTTCTTCTTCATTGGAATTTTCTTCTTCAGTGTCATTTATTTCAATCCTTGGATGAGGACATTCAACTTCAGCATGACCTACTCCTTCACAATTAAAGCAAAAGAACTGACCTATATTTTCTTCTTTGAAATCTGAGATGTTGTAATTTGCTTCAACTTCTTCTTCTTTTTCTTCTGCTTCTTCCTTTACATAAAGGTCTTGTATCTTATGACAAATCTTTTTTGATGATGCACATGATACCACTTTGGATTTCACTGAATCTGTCAATCCATCCAGGATGGTATCTATTGCCAATTTGTTGTTCCTTTTTGCTTCCTTCTTAGCTGCAGTCTTTGGTTTCTTCAAAGCATTGTATCCTAAAGCAACTGAGAACCAAACATCTACCCCAAGAGATTTCAAGTAATTTTCCATTCTATTACTCAAGAATTCAAAATTGCTTCCATCAAATGGTGGTATCCCATTTGGAATTTTGTCTTCCATTTCTTCTTAGGATCTTCCTTCTAGTGGTTAAACTGTACTAAAGGTAACCCACTCTGATACCAATTGTTGATACTGAGAGGGGGGTGAATTAGTATCAAGTAAAATTTAAAACCTTTTTCAAATTATACTTAAACCATTCAATTATATCCAATGAGAAATGAACAATAGTATAAGAGTTAGACCAATACGCCATAATACACCATGCACAATATATGAGAAATAATCAATAGTTATTGTTCAAGGGAAGTAATGACTTCCAAAGGTAGCTACAGCTTTCAAATGTAACGGGAGGGATAAACCTCTAAGATGAAGATACAATCCTCCAATATCAAGAGAGATTTGAACTCTCCATCCTTGCCCCTTCCTTACACCCAAGAATATACGAGAGATAATAAAACTTCACATTAAATCATCACCATCAACCAACCATCACATAGAACCTGATAATGCTTCCTAAGACTTCTTCAATTTCTACAATTATTCAATTCTTGGAATACTCTGATCCTGTAGATAATATTATTCCATTTATTCTCTAAAACTTCTCCAAGTTTCACTCCTTGAATCCTCCCCAAAAAGAAGTTATAGAGAATGGTAGACTTTGTTCAATTCTGGTTTATTCAGGAGACCTAACTTGTACATAATGCCCCATGATCAATATTTAACATCAGATTCTGAAACTTGCATACAAGAAACTATAGTCTGTACTCTTTCCAATGAAATTTGTCCCACATCATTTGGATTCTCGATGAAAAAGTTATGACTATTTTACCCGAAACACCTTAGAACACATCACCAAAAGACTTCATCCTCCCTTGAAATTCGACCTTCTTTACTTCTTATTTCCTCTAAAATTCGACTTGTGTATCAAATGAATGTATAATGATATTTATTTATACCATTTATGTCACTTTCTTTTAACATTAGGGCCGACCTGACACTTTCTTATTTTGTAATTCTTTTCTTTAATTATCTTCAGGGCCTACATGTACTTCCTTCTTCAATTCACTTTGTCATCTTCAAAAATTCATTTCTCCTCAACCATGAGGATCCACGTGACGTTCCACATACCACCAGAAACAACATGATGTATACTATCCATCCATGGGTGTTGTATCTACATGTGCATTTACCTTCATGTCCAAAAACCTTCATCAATCTTGTGGTCCAAAACCCATGAATAGGGTTGACATCAATGACAACAACCAATCTTCCAACATATTCTTCTTCTTCTTCCTCTTCACAATCTATGTAGAATAATTTCTTCTCACAACACTTATGTCCCTTACTGTACTTGTTGTCATAATTAAAGAATAAACCTTTTGTTTTTTTTTCCTCCAATTGTTGAGGTGTCAACCTTGTAGGTTGAGGTGTTTTAGAAGAAGAAAAATTATTCTCTCGATAGATGTTATGAGTGGTATTTTTAGTAGTCGTAGCCATATTTTTACTTTCAACATTTCTCGTCACGCTAAATGCATTCTCCAATTATTTGGGTTCCCAAAGGAGAACCTCATGTTGAATGTTATCCTTTAAAGTTTCTATGAATACATCAATCAAGTGCTCATCTGAAATATTTGTTACCTTTATATTCAATCTTTGGAAGTTCTCAATATGCTCCACAATTGAACCCTTTTGCTTGAGATTTATCAATTGACTAAAGAAGGTATTGCTCCTTTAATCCTCATAGTTTTCTATCATTTATTCAGTGAAAATTGTCCAAGTGACAAGTGATTTGCGAGAAAAAAATCCATCGATACCACACAAATTGATTGGGTTATAAATATGAAGAAGCAATTTGTACCTTTTGTGTATGTGGAACATCATGTAGATCAAAGAACTGCTCCATCTGAAGTATCCATGTGATTGGATCCTTGCCATCAAACTTCCTCATATTGATCTTAGGAAAGTGGTTGGTCTTCAACCCAAAGTTGGAGTTTCTCCAGTCTTGATTCATCTTCCTTGTGTCCTCATCATGAATTTCATGAGATACATTTTCTCTTTCAGGTGGCCTCTCTATTAGGAAATTTGTCAATCCTTCCATGATCTCCCTTTTTAAACCATCCATTTTAGTATCCATTATTGCCTCCAACTTAGCTTCAATTGAATCCATCGTCCCTTGTAGTTCGTCTTTTGTTAATGTCTTCTTTTGTAAATCATTTATGTCCATGCGTATTTCTTCACGTTCATCAAGAGTCCAAGAAGGACTGTCTGCAGGCTTATTTGGTGTAGAAGTTCCCTTTTTTGGTGGCATGTTGGCCAATTATCACTTTTAAACCTTGATTTCGAGGTGGTTCTGCTAGATGATCTTGCTTTTGTTGTATCTCCAAAATTTTGGGCCTTTTGAGTCTAAAAAATTCATTTTGTACTTCTCTGATACGTCTTCTCTACAATGCCATAGGTCTTATCAAAATTGGATGCTCCAAGTGGAAGTTATGATAACTTCCCCACACCTTGTTGGTTTTTGTCCCCTCTAGGAGAGTGTACTTGTAAAGCGTGCCAAGAGCACAATATGTGATATTTGATTCTGAAAATTGTACCATAATTACTACAGACTGTTCACTATCCAATGCAATGGGTCTCAATTAATTTGGATACTCACTGAAGAAGATATCACTATTTTACCCAGAACATGTGTTTGAGACTAGTTAATATGACTAGTCAGATACCCTATCTTACACAGGGTGTATCTACAAAAGTAGGATGACCCAAAAGATGAAATTTTATAGCCTCCAGGTTTCAGGGTCTGAAACATCACTGAAAAAAATTTATAGCGAAAATCCCTTGATGACTAAATTCAGGATGATTCCAAAATCCTATCTTACACAGGATATATCTCTGAAAGTATAAGGCCTTGGGAGTTGAAATTTGAACCCCACGTACCTTGATCCATCTACTAAGTACAATCCAAGGGGTTCCTTCTGACACATCATTGAAAAAAAGTTACAGAGAAAATTCCAAGGTGTCTAATATGCAACAGTGAAACCCCAAGACCTTGAGCTCTGATACCAAATGTTAAGAACCAAATATCAAAATAGCATAAAAAAAATCCTCAGAATAAGTACTCAGTGCCTTGAAAAGAGAGAATTTCAGATAATAAGCCTCTTCGAGGGGGCAACCTCCTTATACACCACATAAATTTCCAAATACTAGATTATTCCAAATGAAAAGGTCTCCTTGGTATATATAGGAGACTAGGAGGTACAATTACAACTAATGGACCCAAGCGGACATAAATAAAATAAAATTACTAATGTAATATGCCCCAATTAAGGGGTAATGTGTCACTATTTAGGGCTTAACACTAGATTCTCCATAAATTCAAACCCTAGTTTTGACGGGTACCAGAAAACTAGGAAACCAGAACCAGTTCCCGAAGTACCAGTCCATAATTGTGCAGGTCAAGTTTCAAGGGGTAAAACTTGGAATTTTATGAAATAGTCAGCTCAATCAAACTCGCCTCAGCCCAGCACATCTCCTAGTAAGCGCAGTTTCATTTTTTGAGCACTTTCATTTTTTGGTCATTTTCTTAACTCCAGGTCAAGATGTCTGGAAGCACCAAGCTTGTTGAAAAGATAGAAGGTGTGGAAAATTTTTGTGCCTGGAAGTACAGAATTGGACTCATTCTTGAAGAGAATGACCTTGCAAAATTCATAAAAGAAAATGTATCGGAACCCGAAGAAAATGCAGCCAAGGAGAAGTACAAGAAGGATATGATTAAGGCTAAAAGAATAATTGTAGATTACATTAAAGAGCACTTGATCCCTCAAGTGTCCTCTAAGAATACTCCAAAAGATATGTTTTATACCTTAACCAAAATGTATGAAGGAAAGAACATCAACCGGAAGATTAACTTGAGAACCCAACTCAAGAATACAAAGATGCAAAAAGGAGAAATGGTTCAAGAGTATTTCTCTAGGGTTTCTCAATTCAAGGAACAAAATATGAACTCGTGATGAAAACTCTTAATGGTCTCACAATACCTTGGGATGCCTTCATCTAATCTATTTGTGCAAGAAAAGAGAAACTCTAGTTTGACAGTTTATGGGAAGAATGTGTTCAAGAAGAAGAAAGAGTGGCCAAACAAGAAGTCGTCCTATTAAGAGATGAAGATCAAGCCCTAGCTTCTCATGCTAAGGATGGAAAGGGAAAGTCTCATTTTCAAAAGGAGACTCACATTCATAAAGAGTCTCGCTCTCTGAAGAGATTCCAAAAATATCATAAGGGTCAAAGAAAGGGAAAAAATATATCCTCCTACCAGTGTTATCATTGTGATAAGATAGGACACATTGCTAAGAATTGTCCTGACATAAGAGAAGAATGCAAGAAGAGAAATAATAAAAGACACCATGTCCATGCAGCTAAAGATGATGAGCCACCCAAGAAGTTAATCAAAGAAGAGATTGAAGAATATGTTTTGTTTTCCACTCTCTTAAGATCTGTGACACCTGGAGAGGATACTTGGCTCATAGATAGTGGTGTCTCTAAGAACATGATAGGTCATAAGAACACTCTCTCCAGACTTATAGAGAAGGACTCCCCCTAGAAATTTTCACTGGGAGATGATTATCAGTAGCCAATCAAAGGAATGGGAGAAGCCACCTACAAACTTGATTCAGGAACTCTGATGAGAACGAAGGATGTACTCTATGTACCAGGTTTGAAAAATAACCTACTTTCTATTTCAGCCCTAGATAAGAAAGGTTCCAAGGTTGCATTCATAAATGGTGAAGTTCTTATGTGGTCTAAAGGAAAAACTATAGAAGATGCAGTTGTTATTCGAATAGAAGAAGGTGGTTTGTACAAGTTAAATGGTCACTCCGATGTAGCTTTGACTCACTCTACTGAAAGTCCTTGTGAACTTTGGCATATAAGACTAGCTCACATCAACTACAAAGACTTACCATATGTAAGAAAATTAGTTACAGGTTTACAACAACTAAAGGTTGATCATGAAGGTGTATGCAAGGGGTGTGCACAAGGAAAGAACATAAAGAATCCTTTTCCAAAGAGTGACAGTAAACCAGAAGGAAATCTGGAACTTGTCCACTCAGATGTATGCAATCTAATGCCATCAACCTCTCTAAGCGGGTATGTATACTATGTATCTTTTATTGATGATTACTCTTGTAAGACTTGGGTTTATTTCTTGAAGACAAAAGATGAAGTACTTGGAAAGTTCAAGGAATTCAAAGCCTTGGTAGAAAACCTCTCTGAAAGGAAAATCAAGATACTCACGTCAGACAACGGAGGAGAGTACACTTCAAATGAATTTTGAAGCTTTTGCAGAGATGTTGGGATTAAGAGGGAACTCACAACTCCCTATAATCCGCAACAAAATGGTGTATCAGAAAGAAAGAATAGAATGATTATGGAAGCAGTAAAGACTATGATTCGCAATCAGGATCTTCCAATGCACTTATGGGATGAAGGAGCAAGAACAACAGTATATGTCCAAAACAGATTATCCTATAATGCACTTGGATTCAAAAGTGCCGAAGAAACTTTCACCAGAAAGAATCCAGAAGTTACCCATCTCAAAAGATTTGGTTGTCCAGTATTTGTAGACATTCTAAAAGAAAAGAGAACTAAGTTGGATCCTTCTGGAAAGAAGGGAATATTTTTGGATATTGTGAGGACTCTAAGGAATTCAAAATTTACATACCAAGTTACCATCATATTGAGATCAGAAAAGATGTAACCTTTGATGAAGATGCAGCACTCAAAAGATCAATGAAATGCAATCTTGAAGAAGTATATGAAGAAGAACATGTAGCTCCCAGAGTTGCAGAACCTGTGAAGGAAGTTACAGTTACCCCTAATGATGAGATTCTAGAAAATCATGATATGATAGAATCTAAAGAACCTCCCCGTATGACAATCTCTCACAAGAGAAAGACATATTGGGCAAAATAACTTATTCAAGATGCAGAGAAGTATGGTGCCCTAGAAGGAACCATAAGACAAAGCAATAAACCTAAGCCATTCTCCAGCTATATGGCCTTGATGTGTGATCTCGTAGAAAAGGAACCTACTTGTTTTGAGGAATCCATTCAGAAGAAATAATGGATGGACGCCATGACAGAATAATACCAGTCCATTATGAAGAATGATGTATGGGAAGTAGTTCCCAAACCAAAGAACAAAGATGTGGTATCTTCCAAGTGGATATACAAAATAAAACATGCAGCAGACGGAAGTATTGAAAAACATAAGGCAAGATTTGTGGCTCATGGATTTTCTCAAAAGGAAGGTATTGACTATGAAGAAACATTTGCTCTTGTAGCCAGATACACTTCTATCATAACCATCATAGCTCTTGCAGCCAAAATGAAGTGGAAATTACACCAGATGGATGTGAAAACGGCTTTCTTAAATGGTGTTATTGAAGAAGAAATGTATATAGAACAACCACAATGGTTTGAAGTTGAAAATAGAAAGACTCATGCATGCAAGTTGAAGAAAGATCTGTACGAGTTGAAGCAAGCTCCTACAGCTTGGTATGGCAGAATTGATAGTTTCTTGACAATCTTGGGCTTTAACAAGAGTAAAGTTGATCCTAACCTATACTTCAAGGTTATGAATGATGAGCCAATTATATTGCTACAATATGTGGATGATTTATTCTTGACAGAAGAAGAAAATCTCATCACGGATTGCAAGAAGAAGCTCGCTGCAGAGTTTGAGATGAAAGACCTATGCCCAATGCATTATTTCTTAGGTTTTGAATTTTGGCAGTCCTTAACCAAGGAAAGTATGCAGTTGAAATACTGAAGATATTTGACATGTTGGAATGTAAATCCATGAACACACCCATGGAAATTAATTCGAAGCTCTTGGTTGATACTTCGTCAGAGTTGGTTGATAATACAAACAAATTATTGGATCGTTGATGTATCTAATGAATCCTAGGCCAGATATATGCTTTGATGTGAACACCTTGTGTTGGTATTTGGTAGAGCCAAGACGTGTTCACCTTGTAGCTGCAAATCATATGATGAGATGCCTTAAGGGTACGTTGGATTATGGTCTCTGTTAGATTGGAGATCATGACTTCATACTGTATGGTTATACTAATTCAGATTGGGCTAGAAGTGCTTCAAACAGAAAGAGCGCTTCATGATGTTGTTTCAGTTTAGGGTCAACCATGACTTCATGGAAAAGTAGGAAGCAATCCAGTATTGCTCTCGGCACGGTAAAAGCGGAGTACATTGCAACATGTCTGCCAATTGTGAAGCCATGTGTCTTCGGAAGTTGTTGATAGGTCTGTTCGATCTAGAGATGGAATCCATCGTGATTCTATGTGATAACCAGAGTTGTACAAATATGACAGAGAACCTGGTGTTTTGTGATAAGTCAAAGCACATAGAGATCTGGTACCACTACATTCATGATATGGTGCAGAGGGGAGTTGTAAAGCTTCAATATGTTGGCACAGATGAGCAGGTTGTAGATGTGTTGACCAAGCCTTTGTCTCGTGTGAAGTTTTAGTACTTTCGAGACAAGCTTGGTGTTGTCTGAAAGGACCTCCTTCGAAAGGGGGAGTGATGTTGATGATACTATGGTATCATGACCAACAACAAGTAGCTCCGTTAGGATTTTATATCCTAGGGGATTGATCATCCATGGGTAGATCTTGAAGGTATGGTAAGGATGGTCTGTCAGAGTACATGTGCATGTATATGCCAGATGTGGTCAGTAGTGGTAGCTCCATTAGGATTTTATATCCTAGAGAATATTATGATTCCTTGGCATATCTCAAAGGTCTGGTAAGGACGGTCTGTCATAGTACCACGTGGTAGCTTGTTAGGATTTTATATCCTAGGGAATCTTATGCTTCCTGGGTAGATACTGAAGGTCCAGTAAGGATGGTCTGTTGTCAAAGTACCACAAATGTTGTTGTTGATGCACCTGCCTCATTTTTTTTCCATATGTTGATGATGTTGTTGTTCCAGCTTTGTTTTGTTGATGATGTTGCACCTACCTCATTTTGTTGCCACATGTTGATGATGTTGTTGTTCCAGCTTCATGTTGTTGATGATGTTGCACCAGCTTTGTATTGTTGATGATGTTGTTGTTCCAACTTCGTGGTATTGATGTTGATATTTCAACTTCATGATGATGATGATGATGATGTTACTCCAACTCCATGTTGTAAGCGATGATTGATGATGAGAAAAAAAGTTGATGATTTATAGATGTGTCAGTTAGTGTTACAGATGTTGATGATGATGTTTCCCTCTCCTTCTCTTGATGATGTTGTATAGAGTCATGTCAGTAGAATACCCTTCTCATTAAGGGGGAGTGTTGAATGTAACTTCGAAGAATATTCTAATTATATTTGAGTTATTATTTTATATATCAAATCCCTTTTTGCGGATTGATCATGTCATGTCTTGTATAAGATCAAATCCCCTCTTTTGGAATGGTCAAACTGTATTTGTATAGTGGTATTTGTAAAGTCGACCCCTAGTAATTATAAAGTGGTTTTAACCACTTCTAGGAGAAGTTGGCTCAACCAAGTGAGGAGACACAAACCTAGTGCCATCTCACACTTGTATTTATATGTGAGGTTGGTGTATCATTTACACACACTCACTAACTCATCTAGCGTGCATATCTTGAAGGTAGTTGTAGTTGCAGGAGGAAGGATAAGAGAGGTGCATGCTCAGTCTTGGTCTATCTCTGTTGTTTTGGTCTTAGTCTTGGAATTGTATTGGCAATCTATTATTGAGGAAGTTTTTGTTGGGTTTTCTCCCCCATGAGGTTTTCCTAGGATAAAATGTTGTGTACCTTGTGATTGTGTTTCTTTCAGTGATCCTCTTTATACTGTTGTTTTGGAAATGCATTGAATGCTCGTGTAATTTGGAAATAACCTAATAACAACAGTAAAAATTTAACAGTGCATACAATGCTTGTTGAGTCTCTATGCATGAGGCCACTTTTTCCTTCTCCATCATTGATGAGGGATTTAAAAAAGGGAGAGATAAATCTACCATGACATGACCAACCCTGTGACATCTTGAGCACCGAAAAGGGATATTCAAGTAGTTAAGAATTTGGGTATAACTCTTATCTCCCAGCACTACTTCCATTGATTTTAAGAGACCCTTGTGTGGGTCGATAGAAACCAAGATCTAGGCCATAGATCGACAAGAAAAATTTGTATACCACATATCCACAGAGATTAAAGTACCCAACACATTACTGATAGATTTAAGGCCAAAATTATACCAAAACTCAATAGGAAGATCGGGTAATTTAACCCAAGTGGGCATACTAGTGAGAATTTCTTCCCTGGCATCAAATAGGGGATGTTAAGGCTTTGCATATAGTAAGTGATGGTCTAAATACCAATTTCCTTCCAGAATAGCACTCACATCCTCCCTAGATCAAAAAATAAAGTTGAACCTACCTTAAGAAAGGAGATGAAAGATTGGCATATAGTCAATCTTTTGAACCCAAAATGTTTCCATCTAGAGATTTAGTAAGCCAACAGATAATCTCCTTCCACAAAATTTTCCTACCAGAGCTTTACCCTCAAGATCCATTATTTTCGCAACCTTAAGGTCTTCACTAACCACTAGGGCGACTCCACGTCCTCACACTTTAACTACCTTCCTCCATTTTGAATTAGGGTTTTTACCCTCGAAAACAACACCAACATGTTGCTCCACTAGTGAGAGTTTTCTAATGATAAACCCTTGCGAGATCTCCATGTCGATAATATTTCCACTGCAAGATGGAACCCAAGTGGGGGAAAAAACATGAAAAATAAATGATGGATCGATTGTAGATCTATGCTATGGAGAAAACCTTGACTTTTGACAATGCATATGATTAACGAGGGTATTGACCACTAATCCATTTGTGCCCTTTTGTACAACGGGTCTACCCAAAGAGTCTCGGTGTGGACGCACAGGAATTGACAAAGGACCAAAAGTATCACCCTTACATGATATATTGTCAGCCTCTAGCAGAATGGTAAATTTAGAGGTTACTACTAGAATCGTGAAAATATGATCTTCTGAGAAAGTATCCTTCAAATAATCAACTAGAGGAGCATAGTTGTTCATCTTCCCAATCAATGACTAAGAAAACCACGCGTCCCCTACTCCAACCTATGTCAGCAGACACGAAGCCCTAGCACAACGTGACGAGACATCTCCTCCCTCAATGTATCATCAATGTTGATCACTATACTCATTTGGCCTCACTATATATATATATATATATATATATATATATATATATATATATATATATATATATAAGAGTTGTTATATTTACTTAAAGTAAATTGTTTTTTTGTTATTAGTATTTATTTTTAAATGTCACATGTCAACTCCATGTTGAGCAAGGAAGGAATTGCACATCTCCCTCATACTCAACAACACATGACACACATGTTTTAACCATAGGAAATGTTTTTACTTCAATTAGTTTACATATATAGGTATTTTATACAAAGTTGATATTGAAATATTACATTCAAATATCTTATTTTTGACCAACATTGAAATAGTCTTTTGTTATTAATATTCCTTTTTAATGATACATGTTAACTCCATGTTGAATATGGAAAGAATTACATATCTTTGTCATCTTGGGTTGTAGAATTTTCCTCTCAAAGAAATAAGAAAATTTGTAACTTTTAATTATTTTTATATATAAAGTAGATATTAAATATTTTATGGATGGTCGACATTGAATTTTTTTTTGTTATTAATATTCTATTTAAATGTTTGTGTCAAGACTATGTTAAACATGGAAGAAATTACACATCTCCCTCATAATGGGTTGTAGAAAGCACCTCTCCATGCAATAATTATTACTTGAAAAGAAAATTATAAAATTACAAGTTGTTCCAGGGGCAACAGGTGAGGGGGGGACTATTTATAAGCCTGAAGGTCAACCAGTCATTAATTATGCTTGTGGACTTGGATCATTGACTAATAATGAAGCAGAGGCTTATGCTATTTATGTTGGAATCAAAATGGCCCTCTCCAAAAGAATAAAAAACCTCATCATCTACGAAGACTCCATGTTAGTCATAAGAGTAATTGTTCAAAGAAATATTGTTGGGGGTAATATCTACAGTGGAATTATGTTTCATTCCCGAGATGTGTTCAAAAATTCTGATAAAAATAAAAAATAAAAAATAAAATCACTCTTTTTCATATCAAACGGGAGTTAAATGTGGAAGCGGTGAATTAAGGATTCAAAGGTTGGTCCAAGGTTAAACAAAGGTAATATGGTAATTAATGGTGAATTAAGGATTCATCCCCTCCCTTAATCTCATGATGATGGTTATAAATGCAAAGGACAATCGGTGGTGCTCTATGGTCACTTAGTCGATGCCTGCACACTCCACGATTAAGTAGAGTTATTTCGCTCATAGACGCAGCGTGTGTGTATTGGGGTTTATGAGAAAGGCATTCATGCGTCTGAGAATCGTTGCAGATGATAGAGACTAGTGGAATGGTCAGGAAATTCATGGAACAGCCTCCATTGCAAACTCCCTCTCCTATCCTTCCTAGCCTTATGGAAATCATGCCTTGGTTATAAGGTATCCCTGGTTCTTATCTGAACATCACAAATTCAGTCTTTTTGTTTTAATTTTGTGCACTCATGAAGATATTCTTGGTAATCAATTTTCTAATATGGGTGTTGAATTATTGTTCAGAATCACTACAACTCAGAGATTGGATTAGGGATATCATTTTTTCTGTTTCCTGGTCTTTCATTTTCCTCTGAGCAATACATTTTCATTTTTCTTGTTTCAAAATTGTGCACCGATGTTCATCTCTCTCATCTAATGGACGCAATTGGTGTTAGAAATTATCATAATTCAGAGCCAGGTTTAGGGTTTTCTTTGTTCCCTTCTGTTATAACCCTAAATTGCACCACACATGCTTATTTGGCATCAGGCCTACTCATATCCCTTCCTTGCCAAAACTATGCTGAACAAACTCTTGAAAATCCTCTTGAGTCAAGGCCGACGCGCCCTAACCCATTACTGCACATGTGTGCCCGCGGGCAGGCCCACTACAGCCCGTGTGTACCTAACAAAGCACAAAAAGAGGAAAGTTGTCGACGGAACAAAAAGCTATGGGTTAGTTAACTGAAACTCTCGGCCATGCATGGCCGAGAGTTCGTCCAAAACCCTAGCTCCTTCTATCCTATAAAAGAAGGGGTAGGGGTACCATTTGGAGGAGGAAGAATATAGCGAAGAAACTCTGCCCATTTGTCGAATCCATTGTCCCAACCCTTTAGCCTTTCCTCAAGCCAAAGGAGAATTAACGCAAAGAAGTTGGAGAACAGAAGAGGAGAAGCCCAGGATCAGGATCAAGGAGCGGTGGCCGATCTCGACTTTGATTGTAAGTTGATTCATTGTTCAAATAATAAAAGAATACTTTTCATGTCCCAATGCATGACTTATCTATGGTTTGTTTAATTTATGCCTAATTTCTAACCCTCAAGTAGAAAAGTAGCATGCATGCATAGTTGTTTGTCTTGATTGCAGGTTATCTCTGGAAGGAGCAGCGCAAGCAAGCGGTCGAAGCGCAACGGAGGATCTACACCAAACATCAGTAACAAGATTAGTAGTTCCTTTCCATGCATGTATCATGAAAGAGGGGTTTAAATTTTGGGTGGTAGGTTAAAAAGTAATTTCTTTACTGTCAAAATTTGCATGCAAGTCTAACCCTAGTTTGCTAGTCCGTAGGGTATTTTTCCCAACAACAGAATTGGCGACAGTACTGGGGAAGATATTATTTAGGGTTTCCGGATTTAGTTGAGTTTTTTGGGTAGTTTAAGAGATTAGATTTTCTATTTCTTTGCCTATATTTTTCTCTAAAGCCTGAGCTAGCAGAGAGCCTGGTTCTTTATACCAGTTTTCCCTTACTGTTGCTTGATGGTAATTGTCGGGACACACAGAGGTACACGCGGCCTGCAAAAGGCCTGTGCGCGTGTACCCGCACCCTAACCTCCTGCAGCCCGTGTGTGAACGCTAGCTGTAGAGGTTTCAGTAGCGTGTAGGAGTTCAGAGAACTTGAGAGGCAGTCCTCCTCTTCCCTGTCAAAATTATACATTCTCAGGGGATTTTCTACATCCTATCTAAGTCTTGTTGGTTCACAGTCCTGTCTCAGTTTGTCTTTTTGTGTTTTGTTATTCCTTGCAATTATTTTTCTTTTCTATTAGAAGAAGCATCCAAGCTTTCAAGAGACCCTGGTAGTCAATACCAGAGGCCTCTTCCTGGTCTGGGCTGCTTGTGTTTATTTTTGTCTTAGATTTTATACATACATGCGACCTGTACAAGGTCAGACCGTGTGTACACGCTGCATGTTTTAGCTCAGCACGTGTTTGCACGCGTGTTTTTTTAGTGACAGTAGCATGCTTGACAGGCTACTTTTTAATCGGGGTGGGGCAGTCATCCCCTCCTTTGATAAGAAGTATTCCTCTCAGGTGTTTGAGTCTAGGGTTGAAGAGTCAGTAGGTTAGGTCCTCTTACCCTTAGCCTACTTTTTCTTAGTTGATAGTTGACAGAAAACATAAAAAGAAAAATTTTGTTTTATGGTTTTTAAACAAGCGTAAGAGTCTTTGTTTTCTTGATTGCCATTGTGTGCCTTCACTTTGATTCTTTGCGATCTTCTCTTTAAGCCAGAATTTGTCTTTCTTCATTTTGTGCTTGTCGATATTTTCCCTTTGTTGCTTGATTAGCACTTAAATAAATAAAAAATAGAGAGAAAAAATCTTTTCATTTTCTTCTTTGTTTGAAGATTGTGTTTCTGCATCAATAGCTAGGGAGAAGTCTTTTTGTTCATAAGTTTTTTGCAGTGCATTTAGAGCATAAGTAGCTCGTAGTCGAGCGAAATTCCGTTATGTTTGCTGCATTAAATCTTAGAAAAATTGAAAAGAAAAAGAAATCTTTCTTTGTGAAAAGTTGTTGATTTTTGCATTTAGTAAAAGTCTTTTGTTTCCAGCTTTTTTCATTCATTTTTGCTTTAGTCTTTACACATCATCAGTTTCACCTTCGTACCCTATGAAGTAATAAAACCCATAAAAGCAATGCTAATTTAAAATCTATTAGACTTTTTGTTTGTAGGGTTCATACACTAGTTCAGGACTAGGGCCTTGGATTAGGTTGGAGAGGAAACTCTCTAAGGCCATTCAAAACCAAACATTAGAGTCTGTGATAGGGAGTGTAGAAGTCCAGTTTCATGGAAGTTATCCGGGACCCCTCTCTAACACAAGGGATAAACACGAGATCGCGTGCGGAAAGGTAGCGGAGATAACCCCTCCAAAGCTGGACCAATCGTAGTGGAGAACACATATCGAGGGCTTGTTTTGGGATTCTGTCATTTGCATTTGCCACAGGGCTTTGTGGGTCTCGAATCCATTCAAGGTCCTCAATTGTCTCCCGGACCATTTTCTCTCAATACCCTTGACAAGTTTCGGGCTTGATACCCTGATCATTGTGGTCTACCCGACTTTCGACTGTACCCGCCTGGTCACTGTTCGTGTACTGGCAAACTAGTTTCCAATCTTTTTAGGGACATACATAGGTGAATGTGGGGGTATACCACGGTACCTAGGATAGACATCAAGCCATGCTTTACAGAGTATACCTGGAGGGTGCTTCCATGTTCGAGTTGCACTTGCACCGATAAGTTGCTCTAGTGTTGGTTGTTGTAACTGTTCTTCCAGCTAGTTTAGTGTTTTCTTGTCTTATCTCTTAGGGGCTTCTTTTTTAGTCTGTGTTATTGTTTGAATGTGTAGAATACCTTAGCATGTCTTGGATCTTCTCACACAGTGGAGGATCCCGAGCTCCGCCAGTCACGAAGGCTTCTGGGCCTGCCGCCGGTTATACTGGAGCCACCCCCGCCACCATTGAGGCGGAAGCTAAACCAACAAGGGTCTTTCGAAGCGACCAGGTTACAAACCATTGTGCCCAAACAACTCCCGGAGGAATAAACCGCCAATATTGGCTCGGTTGAAACCCCAACCACTGATACCTGGCCATCGGTTATTGTACCAATCTAGTTTTACGAACGCTTGTCAGTGCCTCACACAGCTATGGAAACAAATGTTGTTACTTCTTTTGGGAATCCTTCCATTCCCACCACAGTTGCTACCACAGGAGAATCATCTCCTAACTTGCCGTCGTCAGTCTGAGCCACCATGGTCTCGGCCACAACTACGTCGCATAGTGGACTGAACCCGTCTATGGCTGCGGCCACAACTCCCTTCACACCTAGTGTGACAGGCTCTTCGTTTTCATACGGTATGCCTAGTTCGGGTACAAGTCCTGCACTCACTCACTCCACTTTACATACTTTGGGTTTGGGGGCAGGGAGCTCTGACGCTCCTCTGCAAGGTCAAATTGGGGGCACTTTTGTCCCTTTTAATTATTTTCCTTACGCTAGAGGTCATATCTCTCCTTCGTCCCCTTCGCTTGGTGGTCTGCATCAGCAGTCCGTCGGGCAACCTGCACACACTAGTTTATTTTGAGCCGGGAGTCAAGGAACACCTGCACACACTATGTCGGTAGGTTCATCATCATTTGTTTGGAACGGGACATTTGGTAACAACACTTTTGCATCCACTGCTTTCCCATCCGGGGGCACTCCCATTTTTGGACAGTCTACTCCGGCGCAGGGTACTATTCCTGTGCCGAGGGCACATATAGCAGGACCTTGGAACTCAAGACAAGGATTCGTTCCCTCCTCTGGAATGTCGTTCTGGGGTAATTCTTTCCACAGTCAATGGAACCCTGGACAGACTACTATGCCTCTCCCATCAGGACCAACGTGGGGTAATCCTTCCCAAAGTCCATCAAATACGATGAATGCCCAGCATCCTATGTCCTTTATGGGAAATCATCCAATGATGTCTCCAGATGCAAAATCCTTATGTTGGTCAGGGCCATGGTTTCTACCAAAACCCGGGCCAGCAGCCAAACTTTTCCTGGCAACCTGGTGCCAGTCAAACTCCAGGACCCTTTTTCCCAGGCTATCAACAGCAACCCAAACTACCATTCCTGGCGACATTACAATTGTCAGATTTGACAAGGTTGTTAAATTATCCTATTTGTCACGATCCACGTTGGCCTCCTATGCCAACGACGTTGCCTTCGTACATTCCAAAGTTCGAGGCCAAGCCTGATGAAGATCCAGGTGATCATGTGACTACCTTCCACCTTTGGTGTTCATCTAACTCATTGAAAGATGACTCTGTACAGTTGTGATTGTTTCAACGTACTCTTATTGGGAGTGTCGTGAAATGGTATATCGAGCTCGATCGCTCAAGATACTTTTCTTTTGGCGAACTGGCGATGGCCTTCCTTAACCATTTCCAGTTACCTGTGAGATACGACGCTGGCACAGAGCTGCTTGCCAATTTCGAACAGACAACAGCAGACCATATCTTTGATCATATCCGAGAGTGGAGACACCGGAAGAGTCTAATCAAAGTACCAGTCCCACCAGCATTCCTGCTTGAGTGGTTCCTTAAGTCTCTGGTTCCACAATTATCCAAAGACGTCGCAACTTCTGGAGTTTTCTCCGAAGAAGATGCCATCATGAGGGCTCAACAGTTTGAGCTCATTTACTCTCAGTCTAGTTTATTATACAACATCCTTTCAGATGCACCATGATCGATACTGGATAAAACTAGACAGAGAGTTGGACCACATGCCGATGGTATCGTTGGTTCCGCACAAACCAAGCCCGCTGAGAAATTGACAAAGAAATTGCAACAATTATCTATACAACACTCAGCGGCCAGCCAGACTACTGCTTTGGCTGCTCCTCCTACCCAAACATCGGAAGTACACTATGTGCAGTCGACTAACCCAAAGGCCACCCAGCAGCCTGAAGGGAAGAAAAAACAACGAAAGAAGGGTAAGGGGGAGAAAAAACCCACTGATAATGCTGGCGAGGACACCACAGCAAAGCGGAAGGCGAGGTATCTGTGCAACTTATGTGCGGAAGACCACCCGACCCATCTTTGTCCTCGACTTGCAGAGGCCCAAAAGTTTGTCACATAGCAACAGCAAGCAGTGTTGACTAATCCCTTTCAACATGATCAAAATTTAACTCAAGCCTCTACAAGTGTCGAAGGGGTAGCCAAGAAACCTGCCCTCCTCTAAACAATCCCTCATCCACGAACGTATATATGGTTAGGGGTGATGCTTTCATAACGACTAGAGCGCACGACTATAGTAAACCAAGCGCCTCTGAGAAGGGTAAAGAAGTTGAACTCCCATCTCTTACTCTACAAATCGAGAAGACGTTGGGAGAAACAATGACACGCATTCCAAAGGGTGCATTTAAGAAAGCTTCTCACAACCCAAATGCAAGGGCCCCCCAGAATTACTCTGTGGTGGAGGATTTATCACAAACCCCTTGTGTGATGTCTGCTTTAGAAGTCCTTCAAAGCTGCCCTGCTCAGAGGAAAGCCTTGTTAACTACTTTAGGCTCTACTGAGACTTGTAACCCAGGTACCATCATGTTAGATACAACCGACTTAAAACCTCGTCTGCCTTACCACGTAGCGTTTCAGATAGTAGTGGCTCATCCCACAAAAACTTTTACATCCAATATCTTCCGCACGATGGTCGATGAGGGCGCCTCGACATGCGTTATGTCGTTAGCATGTTGGAAGGCCATTAGCCAGCCCGTTTTGTCTCCATCGCCTACTCTCCTCACTGCTTTCGACAGACGTTCTTTCCGACCACATGGCATCATTCCTTCTTTCCTTGTACAGTTAGGAGGGAAGATTGTGTGTGTCGAAGTAGAGGTAGTTGATGCTCCCCTCGACTATAATATCTTGTTAGGATGGAGTTGGACTTATGCTATGCAAGTTGTGGTTGCTACAGTTTTCCAAGTCTTGTTGTTTCAACACGAGGGTCGGATAGTGACCATCGATCAATTGTCCTTCTCTAGACCTGACCCAGCTTTAGGGGCATCCACGGTTCCCATGATAGATAATCCTCAACCTGGTGTCGTTAACGTCGGAGTTGGTTTGTGCCTGTCCTTGATGGGTACCTTCGATTACCCACCTCCTCATGACGATGTCAAGTTTATATCTAATCACCATAAGGTTGAGATTTTTCAAGTTTCATCGTTCCGCACGACTTACTTTGAGGATCCTTGGATTCTTCCTTCCCCATCAACCTCGATGGATGAGACAAGGCACTCAGGAATGTCCATGCCCTTGTCGGCCACTGAAGTAGCGTACTCTTTAGTCCAGCAAGCTTCAACTAACCCTGATCTGACTCCTACACAAAAGTTAGATCCACTTATAGAGCCTATTTGGGCTCAGGGTTCTCTCACTAATGTCGATTTTTTAGACTTAGTCTTGCCTTCTGACGAAGCAATAATCGAAGCAATGACTAGTCCAGACAAACCTTGGGAAGATCTTCATCACAGATCATATTTTCTCCCAAATTTAAGCCGAATCAAAGCAGGAGAATTCACCATGACAATGACTGGAGATAGGTCTTGTCATACTAATCCCTTAGCTACACACAAGATCTATGTTGAGGGTAATATGGCAACCATTGTTGAAACGATACCTATCAATATCTCCAGAACCCCTGGCGTCATAGACAATGTTCTCGTCGTAGCATACAGCTCCCCCGAGGAGATGTCAGGCATCGACCCACAAAGAGTCTATCATGAGCTAACTTTGTTGTTTTTCAAGCTCGCTTTGAGATCCAAAAGAAACATCCGGCGAGACTGCATTTATGCTTTTTGATCTTGTCCAGATTAACTGAGAAAAGTAACCATTATGGAGTTTTCTTTAAGCCCTTTTCAGACTCCTTAAAAATGAAAAGATTGTCGAGTGACCTTGTTTCTTCACACTCGTTAAATTGGTCCAAAAGAACATTCCTTAAACGGGTCTTCTTTTAAGCCCTTTTCAGACCCTCTAAACATGAAAATATTGCCGAGCAATCTTGTGGCCTTTCATGCTCGTTAAACTGAAATTTGAAGCCACGTCTGTCCGGCGGTAGTTTACCCCTTTTTCGATCTGGACGGTCAACTGTACGAACAAAGGTATACTCTATCGAATTTCTATTCTTTAGAAGAGTATCCTCAGGTATAATTTTATTCCTTTTTTTGGGCCTGAGGGAATAAATTTACGAAAAAGCAACCCCCACGGAATCCATAGTTAAGCTCTTTTCAGACTCCCTAAAATTGAAAAGATCGTCGAGTGACCTTATTCTTTCACACTCGTTAAATTGGTCCAGAAGAATATTCCTGACGGAGTCCATAGTTAAGTTTTTTTTAGACTCCTTAAAACTGAAAAAATAGTCGAGTGATCTTGTCCTTGTCACACTCGTTAAAATGGTTTTGAATTGACGTCTAATCAGTGCTAGTTTATCCCTTTTTCATACCGACTAGACTATTGTCGAAAAAGGTACCCCAGCGGAGTCTCCTTTTATGCTTTTTCAGACTCTCTAAACATTAAAAACCACTGAGCTTACCTTCTTTGGGCTCGTTAAACTTACATCGAAGGACGTTACCATTGTGTGTTCTATCAACCGCATTTGCATACCTTATCCATCAACCTTGTGACAGTTTGCTTCTGCGTCTTAACACCTTTGGCCGCCGGAGGATTTTTCCCGAGTACTATTTTACCAGAACATTAGTCTTGTCCTTGTGCCTCGAGCTTGCATGTTTGCAGTACTCATTCCTCCATTGTAACGTAAAATTCCTTTATTCTTTTTCAAAAATTATCAAAAAGAACAAAAAAATCAAATATACCCCAAAAAGAGGATGGGAAAAGTATTTTCTTTATTGGCAGCATAATGAGTCGCCCTTGGATAAAGCACATCTTTCCATTTGATCATCAGACTATGGGATGTAGTACGACCTTAGGAAGCTTTTTCTCTCTATATAGAGTTGTGTCCTCCACCATTTGGTTACCCTTCCAAACATATGGAGAGTTTGTGTTGCCTCTTGCTTCGTAGACTTATGATTAACATATATGCTGCCTGAGTCTTATCACTTGTCGTGCTATTATCCAAGGGAGGTTTGTCACTAAGCCTAAGTCGGTCGCTCTGCAATATGTCTCTTGTCCGTATACCCAGCCATCCTGAACATCCAATCAAGTCTTTGTTCGAAATCATTGAAGCCTTCAGTCCGATCATCAAGATTATCAAGTCCATAACCGACGAGTCGTCGAAGACCTCTGGGTAGTACAGTCTTACACTCATATTACGCTCCTACCCGAGTTTTAGAAGATTTTTAAGTTGTTGCTCGAGCTCTAAAGTATAGCCATCAGGCCGAATCAACTTCTGGGAGATGGATACTCTATATGTATATCTTTCTGATTTCGAGATGTAGCTCTGTTGTGTATTATTCGCGGCTACTCTTTATAGTGATTTGACATGGATCTACAATGTATTTGATTGGTAGCCATGGTTCTTTTTTATCCCGAGCATGGGTATGCCCTCCTCGGTGAGACGTTTGTTATTTTGCAGACGGCACCTCCTGGTTCCTAATTCTTGGGCTCGCTCATTCAGCATATCAGTACAGATTGGTAAAAGATTGGTAATGTATTTCGGCCATCAGATGATCTTCTGACCTCACACATTAGGGGGCATCTGTTATAAACCTAAATTGCACCACACATGCTTATCTGGCATCAGGCCCACTCATATCCCTTCCTTGCGAAAACTATGTTGAACAAACTCTTGAAAATCCTCTTGAGTCAAGGCCCACGCGCCCTAACCCATTACTGCACGTGTGTGCCTGCGAGCAGGCCCACTACAGCCCGCGTGTACCTAGCAAAGCACAAAAAGAGGAAAGTTGCCGACAAAACAAAAAGCTATGGGTCAGTTAACTGAAACTCCCGGCCATGCATGGCCGAGAGTTTGTCCAAAACCCTAGCTCCTTCTAGCCTATAAAAGAAGGGGTAGGGGTACCATTTGGAGGAGGAAGAATATAGCGAAGAAACTCTACCCATTTGTCGAATCCATTGTCCCAACCCTTTAGCCTTTCCTCAAGCCAAAGGAGAATTAACGCAAAGCAGTTGGAGGACAGAAGAGGAGGAGCCCAGGATCAAGATCAAGGAGCAGTGGCTGGTCTCGACTTTGATTGTAAGTTGATTCATTGTTCAAATAATAAAAGAATACTTTTCCCGTCCCAATGCATGAGTTATCTATGGTTTGTTTAATTTATGCTTAATTTCTAACCCTCAAGTAGAAAAGTAGCATGCATGCATAGTTGTTCGTCTTGATTGCAGGTTATCTTTGGAAGGAGCAGCGCAAGCAAGCGGTCGAAGCGCAACGGAGGATCTACACCAAACATCAGTAACAAGGTTAGTAGTTCCTTTCCATGCATGTATTGTGAAAGAGGGGTTTAAATTTTGGGTGGTAGGTTAAAAAGTAATTTCTTTACGGTCAAAATCTGCATGCAAGTCTGACCCTAGTTTGCTAGTCCGTAGGGTATTTTTCCCAACAACACCTTCCCGTGGTCTAAAATTTTCCTATGAGTTTATATTTGACCACCCTCTCATCAATCCCCTGCCCCAATTTGAGAGTTATGATCCCTCTCTTGTTGTATTTAGCAAAGTGCAGGTCTGGTTGGGTTTATATATCCAAAACATCTTATTTATATATGGTAAATGAAATAAAACTTATTTCATAATCTATTTTTGAAAGTAATATTTTTTTTTAAGATAATTTTCAATGATCCTATTTTAAAGTGTTATCAAATACCCAAAAATAGAAAATTCAAGGAAACCCTCACCTAAAATCTTTCACTTATTTTTCCATGATTCATGAATGGTAAATGGGGTAAATGTGTGATTACTGAGCCTAACAGCCAAGAGATTTCAATTATTTTAATTGGTAAATGGGGTAAATTGTTGATGGTGATTAGGGAGCCTAACCATGAGGGTATTTCAATTATATATATATATATTCCAAGAAAACTCTAGCACAAAATATTCTAGCTAATTCTCCATGATTCATGGACGGTAAATGGGATAAACTGAGCTTAACCATGTTAAAATTTAATAAATATTTTGGGTACTTCTCCATGATTCATGGATGGTAAATGTGTCAATAGTGATTAGGGAGCCTAACCATGAGGGGATTTCAATTAATTTTCCAAGGAAACCATCACCCAAAATGTTTTAGGTACTTCTCCATGATTCAAGGATGGTAAATGGGGGAAAATGTCAATTGTGATTAGGGAGCCTAACCTTGAGGGGATTTCAACTATTTTAATTAAAATTTAATAAGTGGGGGCACAATTTTCCAAGGAAACCCTAGGGGAAAATCTTTAGGGTACTTCTCCATGATTCATGGATGGTAAATTGGGTAAACCTCAACCTTGACAAGAGAGAATATTTCAATTATTTTAATTAAACATTAATATCAACCCTCATTAGAGAGCCTAACCTTTTCAATTATTTTAATTAAAAAATAATAAGTACCCACACAAAAATATATAATTTTTTTAACCCTCTCTAAAAATCTTCGAGGTGCTTTTCCATGATTCATGGATGGTAAATCGAGTAAACGATCAGATCCTAACCTTGAGGGAATTTCAATTATTTTAATTAAAAATTAATAAGTGGGGGCACAAGTTTCCAAGGAAACCTCCCAGAAAATCTTTAGAGTACGTCTCCATGATTCATGGATAGTAAATGGGGTAAACTATCAATGATGATTTCAATTATTTTAATTAAAAATTATAGGGAGCCTAACCTTGAGGGGATTTCAATTATTTTAATTAAAAATTAATAAGTGGGGCACAATTTTCTAAGGAAACCATAGCTTAAATTCTTGACGGTACTTCTCCATGATTAGTGGATGGTAAATGGGGTAAACCATAAAGCGTGATTAGGGAGCCTAACCTTGAGGGGATTTCAATTATTTCAATTAAAAATTAATAAGTAAGCAACAAATATATATAAATTTCTTCGAGGTACTTATCCATGATTCATGGATGGTAAATGGGGTAAACAATCAACCGTGATTAGGGAGTCTAACCTTAAGGGGATTTCAATTATTTTAATTAAAAACTAATAAGTGAGGGCACTACTTTTCCATGATTCATGGATGGTAAATGGGGTAAACATTCAACTATGATTAGGGAGGGAGCGTAACCTTGAGGGGCTTTCAATTATTTTAATTAAAAATTAATAAGTTAAACCTTTGCAGAAATACTTCTCAATGATTCATGAATGGTAAATGGGGTAAACTGTCAATTATGATTAGGGAGCGTGGGATCAAGAGTGTCAAACTCATATCATCCCCTTTGGTGCATAGATTTGAATTCATGCATAAGTTTGAATTGCAACATTTATGCGAGCATCTTGAAGATGCGTATACCAATAGCATTAGCCTATGTTCCTAAAACGCTTGTACTAAACCAACAGATAATGGCAACCTCTTGTTATAATATAAGGCAACAAAACACTCTGAAATAAATAGTCACAAAGGTTAACATATTACTATACAGTGAAGAGCTTTTGTGATTAAATGGAAATATAAGTTCAAGTAATCATCCCGATATGAGATTGTTATTAATTTTGTAGTTGTTCTAATTTGAACTTTGTAATTGTTATTTTTTTTCATATCATATTAGAGAGAGAGAGAGAGAGAGAGAGATCCATCTCCATTCATGTCTTTATTTCTCACATAATCTACAACATCAATACTTTCTAAAATCAATTTTAATGAACTCAAATATGCGGCAGGGAAAGGAAAAACTATCTATTATTGGAATTACTAATAAATTAAAGTTTTCATAATTAACTGAAATGTATAGAAGGAAAAGGAAAAACTATCGATTATTGGAATTACTAATAAATTAAAAATGTAATAACTAAAAAGAGATCAACTGTGATAAATTGAATTAGAAAAAGTTGGAAACAAACCCTTAATGTATATTGTTACCATGTTCAAGAATTTGCAATCAAAACATATAATTACCATGACCATGAATTTACAATCAAAACATATAATTACCATGACCGTGAATTTACAATCAAAACAGTTGCAATGTAATTAGTCCTTTAAAAAAGGCCAAAACTCTGCTCCTATGTAATCCACTTCACATGGTATACATGTATACGTCATTAGAGTGGTTAAGCTCTGATAACTCAACTCGTGGGAGAAGGAGAAGAAGAGCTATAAAGATAGTCACCCTCGGTATATACAAAAGAAGAAACTCATAAAATATATTAGGAGATAACACCGTGGAGATGGAAAAAAGAGGGAAAATGAGGTTGGGCTAGAAAGGAGATATGAAACTAGTCGGAAATAACAAAGATTGCAATGGAATCCTGATAATTCTAAATTCTAAATTCTGTTATAAATTTGGTTACAAGATAGTTAAAAATAAATAGGTGGCAACATTGCACTTCACATGTATTTGTTCCACTCACGTGAATTTAATGACCTCAATTAATATGTGTTGTAGTTATCTAAGATTAAAACTCCAAACTTAGTTATCTATGTTTGAAAAAAATTTGCATTGTGTGTGTTCCGTGATTAAAACTCAAAACTTAGATATTACCTAAATTTGAAAAAAATGATAATATTATTTCATTAAACTTATTTCATAACCTTGTTTTCAAAATACTAATTACTAAATTTTGTTTCTAATTTTTTCCCCAATAATTTCCAATAATATTATTTCCAAGGGATATCCAATACCAAAAAATTATTTTGACAAAATAAGTATGATTTTGAATTATATTTATGTTTTAAGTAACTAGATGTTTTCCAAAGTGGGGAGGGGGTGCTTGAAAGTCTCATTTTATAACCATTCATTATTAACATATCAAATTAAATGAATCCTTTACATGTATATTGAGGGTGATTGTCCTCTTGTTTTTTGTTTTTGCTAAAGGAAAATAATTTAGCATGGTTGGTATATCATTAAAGCTTGTAGTTTATATTATGGTGTACTACTAAAAAAATATTTTTAATGTCTTAGAGAAGAGTAAGGTTTAAATGTCTTTTTCTCATGTTAAAATAAATTTATATTATATGGTTGGAATGTGTAGTTTTTAATAAATTAATTAAAAGTAAAATTTATTGTTAATAAATAGGTTGATATAATATTATAATAATAATAATAATCTATTTTTAAGGTCACGGCCAAACCAGCACACCAAGTTGGTGTATGAAACCCCCTTGTTTGTGAGACAAGGGACCTCCCTCCGCTATTAACAAGTGCAGCAGGCTACGATATACTGTCTCCGAAGATAATAAAAGAAATTTTACTCAAATCTATGTAAACTTACCGAGTTTCCTTTGCCTTTGAGGTTTCTCTTTCCCCTCAAAGGGTATGCCAGTGCTTTAGTTTGTTCCTATAATTAAAATATGTCATTTCAAAAAAACCTAAATTTATTTTGGAGCCAAACATTTCTATCATACAACTGGTTTTTTGAATAGTTGCTTTTAGTATATAGTGGAGGTTTTGCGTTCGTAGAGATTGTCCTAACAAGTTTAACCGTATGCCAAATCACATCTGCAAAAAAATGAATGGGAGTCTGCCCCACCAATGCCAGTGCCCGAACAAGCCCGCCACCAAATACATTGGGTTTCTAACCCCGTAGCTATCAATTAACTTACCAAAAGAATTAAAAATGGTTTCATAACTACACATTTGGAAAAATAAGAAAAGAAAATTAAAAAAAGAGTCTTATTTCATACGTGAATGGTAACTTACCAAAATAATTAAAAATGGTTTCATAACTACATATTTGGAAAAATAAGAAAAGAAAATAATAAAAAGAGTCTTATTTCATAGGTCAATGGATTCATTTCATGTGACTTGGTTTATATAGAATTGATGGGTAAAGTGTCTCCATTCAATGTGTTTTGGGAGTTGTGAAAGGGGGTTAATTCAATATTAACATATGTATGGTTTTTATTTTATATTTGTTATAAAATTATTTTATCAATAGAGTTGTACCTTATAAGAAAGTGACACTCATATATAGTCATGTCAAAATTAATTTCAAACCTCAAATGAAGTGAAAGTTGCAATAACACTATCAATTTATTGAGCAATCAGAGGTCATAAAAATACTAATTTTGTTATATTGAAAAATAGATTTTTTTATTTGTTATGTTCAAAATTAAAATTTATACACATTTTTTAAGTCAACATAAAACTAATATGAAAGTCAAAGCTAATTCATTGCTATATACTACCTCCGTGCCTCTGGGCAATATAATAATACAAGAATTTTAAAAAAGTGATTGAGAGGGTTCACTATTTTTTTAGATTTGATATTTAGATTGGTGGGTAAAAGTTCTTTACCATATTTTATTTTATTTTTTATTTGTTCTTAGTGAAATTTACTATGAACTTCTCCTCATTTCGAGGATGGTACCAAGGGTAAACTAGATTTTTCAAAATCTTGAGACTTTGTCAACAAAATACAAATTTAAAAGCCTAACATGTCACTTGTCAAAATTAAACTTGGGTAAGGAAGATAATGCTCATCTTATCAACCACTTGAACTAAACCTAATTGACAAAATTAGGTTTCTTTATGATAAGTGCCCCTCATTTACCATTCATGAAACAAATCATGGAGTTGGAACATTTTTTCTTGTTTGAAAGATTTGAAACCAAATCTCTCCATGGCTAGATGAAGAAGTTAAACATTTTTCCATCTACACAGTTTAGGCACTTAATAAGTGTAGAGCCATGAATTACCATTTACATTGTACGAGAGCCTAAACCATTATCTCAATGAACATTGGAATTCTGAGTTGATTGTTGCAGGACATGCCTTCATGAACTATAATTAATACAGATAAAACAAAACAAAACCCAATTTTTTAGCCTTCACCCTAAGTGCCACAAGAAAAAAAATATAGATATCACTATATAATTATGAAATAATAATAATGATAGTCTAATTTTAAGGTCACATTGGAGCTAGACACCAAATTGGTGTATTAGAACCCCTTGTTTGTGGGATAAGGGACCCCCTTCATGCAACAATTTGACTATTAAAATCTGCAGAGGTGTACACACCTCACCCCCATTTGGATTTGAACCTGTGACCTCCTAGGAGGAAACACATGTACTTAACCATTAGGCTATTGCTAGAAGCCAAGGCGAAAGTCTTTTAGGAAGGAAGAGACTGACATGGTCAAGAGTGTGGTGTGCTAGATCATCAACTCTATTGCTCAATGACTTGTAACCAATGGCTACAACAAAATAACATTAACATAATCAAGCATAAAAATTAAACTCTTGAGGGAACTTCTTTTAAGCTTTTTTAGTTAACATTTCCCATTCAACATTGAGTTATTACCAATAGGGTTAGGAACTATGTATGTTGTAACGTCCCCCGGCCCAACTGAGGGACATTACGGTGCGTAATACATATAAAAATGAAATTTACAGCCAAATAAATTAATTCATGTACAATTAGTTGAATTCCTGTAGCTTACAACTACGAATTAAAACAAATTTAACTATTGTATACGACCATAAAATAGATGCATCTACCACATGCTAATAATCAACATGAAATGCAGCTAAACAACTCATTGTAGCAGCATATAAATCACTTTCAATACACATATTTCATGCACAACAATTAAAGACAAAATTTTACACAACAGCAAGATAAAACACTTATCTTTTCACAAGAATTGTGCAACCAGCTACTTGGGATGAACGTTCCACCCAACCATAGAATGATTGTTCCAAATATCAACAACCAGTCACCCCCCGAGTTGAGGCTAGAAATCCACAAAAGAGGGTGGTCTCTCACAGTCCACTCACAACTCATGAAACTCTCAACCCAACTAATATTCTCCTACAACTATCATGATTTTCCACCAGCTCTCTTCCTCTTGGTTTGTCCAACCCAAGGAATCTACCCCTTCATTGATATCAGTCCCTCGGGTGTCCCATTCATTTATCAAGGTCTCTCTAGCACAGACAACCAAGAATCTCTCAGATGGGAACTCAAGGGAAATTGTTGCTAGGAAAACTATCAGCAAACCAACAACAACACTTGTTGTTTTAGTGCAACTCACACAAGAGCTCACTCTTCAAGCCTAACAACCTGGCTCTTCAGTTTTCTAGCTCTCATTCGCTCCAATTACGCTCTAGCATGCTCTAGAATTCTCCCACCATGGTTGCATCAACTTTATGCTCTGTTTCTTTCTCTCTACTTGTTTCCCATCCACACATTTTATTAACTAAAAATTGTTGTCCCAACCCATACAAATTTCCTCTCTTTGGCTTGCCTTTCTTGAATCACACTCTTCCCCAAGTTGATCAACCCCCATGTGCCCAATAACTTTGGGATGTGATCACTCACACCCACCCTCTTACATGTATTCAATGATTGGCTTAGGGAACACTCAATCAGGAATGGGAAGGTTCATATACACATATCAAATTTTAGGAAAATAGGTTAAATTAATATACATGGGTATTTCCCCTTTGGACCCTTCTTGGCCATTATCTTATATACTCCCCTCTCTTGTGGATTAATTCAGCCCCCATCTCTTGTCCATGTCCCCCTTAGCAGTTGGCATCACATTTTTATTAATAAAACAAAGAAATACAATTTGCATATTACATCGCTTTGGTTGTAGCCACACATTATATCTACATAATCATTAATTAAATTGGGGATTATAGTGGGGATGTTACATTTACCACACTCAGCCTGCTTATTAGACCATGAAAACCCTCGCTCTTTCTAAGGGATAAACACAACACATGTTTGTTACACATTATTTTGGTCACCCCAGTGATCCATTGATAACATGTGTTCATGTTCCCATGAAAAGATAAAAAGAGTCTTTCTCCATCAGAAAAGTGATTGGCTATCTCTTCTCAAAAACCCTATTAAGAAAGGTCGTCGCAGGCTGCACTATACATAGGATGAGATGATGCTTGATCATCGACCCCTGCTCTAAAGTTGGGATGCGACGTCTTTGCGGGTTGCTCTATAGCTAGGGTGCAACGATGTCAAAAGACTAAGAAAAGGTCAAGTTTCGTGAAAGTTATAGAAGGGGATATTCTAGAATACGAGGTGGCCTCCGAGTGGTTTGGATCTTACTCGCTTCTCTGATTTGGTGGGATCATCCTAATCTCCTCAACCATCTCTCTTTCCCCTATATAAAGAGGGATCTCTCATGGAAAAGGTTAAGCAAGGTTAAGGTTGAATAGGCTAAGAATTGGATGAGGAATTCTACTTCAGTTCATACTTGAGGGCTTCATTTCAGTTCATCAAGTCATTGTGGATCTTCTTCATTCAAGGTTGGAGCAAGTGTGTGTGTTGGAGCAAAGGGCCATCGAAAGGGGACCTTGCGACATCAAGGCTTTGGTTGTAATCTCCACTTTCATTTTAATATGATACAGTGATATGTTTCTTTCCCATAAAACTTGCTTTGTTTTATTGTATGATTCCTTGATCACATACATAGGTTCTTGTTGAGTTCATTGTATTGCTTTCACTTTGGTTGGCTTGTGTTCCCTTGTAGATTCAATATCAAAGGAGCATCGGAGTGGAGCTAGGATGGCAATGGTAGGAGGAAGCGACATTTAAACGGCATGTTACCTACCTCTTGTTAAATAGTAAACTCAATAGTTAGAGCTTAGGGAAAGAGTCATATTTTGTTATGTTTTGTTCTAGATCTAGGTGGATCTAGGGAGATCTGTTTATGTCAGCATTTACCGATTAATCCCATAACAATGTTTGGGTGGGGGATAAACACACCACACAACATGCATCATCTTCCCACACACAATTTTGAGGAGATTCAACAAGAATGTGGTAGGATTATTAGACACTCAAAGCTTCCTAAACCAAACTTCTCCAAACAGAAATTTCAATCCATTCAACAACTTAATGATAGTCCCAATGTAATTATTTTAAAATCCAATGAGGAAAATGCTATAGCTATTAAGAATTCCTTTGAAAACAAAGCCAAACTATAAGACCTTATTTCTTCTACTTCGTATAAACCCCTCTCCAACTATACAATCAATGTTATCGCTACCTTAGTTACCAAAGACATTAAATATTCTTCCTTTGAACCTTTGATTAAAAAATGTCTTATACCTCACAACCCCGAAACCCATAATTAAGATATATGAGAAACCTAAAATTCATAAAAAAAGGCATCCCTCTTAGACCGATAGTTAGAGTTATAGGTGCCCCGACTTATGCCCTAGCTCAATTCCTTGTTGGTAAACTTCAATCATTAATTGGAAAAACTACTTTGTTTATCAAAGATTCCTCTAAATTCACCCATAAAACTCAAAATCTTCACCTTGATGAATAAGACATCATGGTAAGTTTTGATTTTGTCATCGTATTCACCAAAATACATGTCCCTGAATCTCTTGACCTTATCTCCAAACTTGTTGATGCTGAAACTCTTAACCTTGTCAAAATTTGTCTTACCTTCACTTTCTTTACATTCAAAGGAATTTGCTATGAACAAAGAAAAGGTACATCCATGGGATCATCCTTATCCCTTGTGGTCACCAATATTTTGTGGAACATTGTTAGGGACCTAACCTCCCTAACCCCTCACATAGGTACAATAATATATTTTCTATGTAATAAAGGCCGACATTAGTTAATAAGGCTTATTTAATAATGTGAATAAGTCTAATGTAAGAAGACTTATAGAAGCTTCCACTTTTAGAAAGATCTTCCTGTAGAATGCTCTTTAGAAGATATATTTAGTATAAATAGGAGTTGAAGGCATGGGAAAGTCTTGTTATTATAATTATTGTAATAGAGTTATGCTTTGTTGGATGTTGCCCCCTCAAAGAGGCAAGTGAACATTGCTTTCATTAAATAAAGGTATTATTGTTGGTATTGTAATCCTCATTATTTTGCTGTTCCACTGGTATTTGTTGCAATATTTATGTTTTTGCTTATTACAATACATTTGATACCTTACAAGTGGTATCAGATCTCTTTCCTTTGCAGAAACTATGGGAATGTTTTTTCAAGGTACTGACGTGTATTGTTGGCATCTTTAAAGCACAGAGATATGTCGTTCAATGGGTAAAACTATGGTTGGGAAAGACTACACACAGAAAATACAGACAGTTTCATGGGGTTACTTGAAAAAAGTGTTTCACTTTGTTGGAAACCTATGTGACCCTTGTTGATACCCCTTCAAGTAGTACCACATCAGACAAAATCTATACACTACCATCACTCCCATGTACTGTCAAGTATATCAGGAGTCCCCTAGGTCTCCTGAAACCAACTCTATATCAGTTGATCGACCGCCTGACTGCTATAGCGACACCGAGAACAGCACTCGGGAAGATACTCTCTGGTGGGTATGGTCGAGCCTCCTTAGTTAGTGCCCTGAGATATTGGGATGAGTATTATTGTTCGACCCCGCACATATATCAGAGAGTTATAGCACAAGGAAAACCCTTGTCTCTGGGAACCCTAAAAACCATACCCCTTGAGAAAGGAACATACGAGATATATTGTCGCGCAACCCTGTCTCTTATATTCTTGTTGCGATATTCCTACACAAATTTTTTTGTTAACAATTTGGGAAAATCATCACTGGAGTATTCTTCAAGTTGGAGTATAATTATGAAGAAGTAAAAAAATAAAAAATAAAAATAGTAGTGGTCTCGTCGGCACACTTATTCGGACCTATCCCCTTGTATTCCTCTCTTCGCCCTGATCATTGTGGTACCTATCATTTTTAAGCCTTATTTTTCCTGCAGACCCGGCCCCATTCTTGACACCCATATTTGGGACCTATCCCATTGGATTCCCCTTTTCACCCTAATCGTGGTAGTATCTATCACTTGTATGCCTTTTTTTTCTGTGGACCCACCCACCCTTTCTGACACCCTTATTTCCCACTTATTTCATTGATTCCTCTCTTTCCACTAATTGTAGTGGTACCCTTCACCAATAACCCTTTTTTTGTACGGACCCACCTGCCCCATTCTTGTGTTTCCATTTCACCATGGCACACACCTGCAACCAAGACCTTTAAAACCGTCTCAATTCCACCATAGACACAAAAATGGAAGACATGAAAGAGGACATGAAGAAGCACATCAATGCCCACATTGAAAGCTAACTTGAAGCCTTTATTGCCAAGATTCTGGCATCACTGAATATTTTCGGAGGCCTTACCTCATCTAAATAACCTTATAACCCAAAAGGTGTTTCTTCCTCAAATTCTGAGACTTTTCATTCCAACCCCTTCATCATGCTCTGCATCTTTCATGAGCGGACATGAACAAATTTGATGGCTCGAATCCCACTAGCTGGGTCACTCAAATGGAACATTACTTCTCCTTGCATGGCATCATTGATGACTTGGCTAAACTTCGTTACGATGTCCTCTATCTAGATCTTGAGTGTTGGCAATGGTGGAAATGGTGTAAAAAATCATGCCAAGGGTATGTTGAATGGATAGAGTTTGTGGTCAAAATTTATGAACACTTTGACACATACACAAACTACCTGGGTCATTTAACCAAGTTGAAATAGTCTGGTACCATGGAAGAATTTATCGTCGCCTTTGACCAATTGGATTCAAAACAGAGGGCATGTATGATGCCTTCTTCAGGGAATGTTTTATTAGTGTCCTAAAGGATGAATCTGAGCCCAGGTCCTCATGTCTTGCCCCCAGACTTGATTGGAAAAGCTACTCAAAAAAGGTCACTCTGGCATTATTTCCCAACTCCATTTCATTCACGTCATTGAGACACTTTCTGTGCACCATGACCTCCAATCTATACTCTCCTGACACTAAGTTATCTTTAACACTCCCCATGGAATTTTCCCTTCATACGATTCCCATGATCATTCCATTCCTCTAGTACCCAACAATTTTCCTCTCAATGTTCACCCTTATCATCATCCCTTTGCCCAGAAAAATGAAATTGATAAAATTGTTCAAGAATTGCTAGAAGGAGGTGTTATCCATCCTAGTACTAGCATCTATTCTTCTCCAGTAGTCTTGGTACTCAAGAAAGAAGGAACTCGACACATGTGTCCTTATATTCGTGTTCTATACAAACTCACAATCAAAGACAAATTTCCAATTCCTATCATTCATGACCTTTCGGATGAATTGAGTGGTGCCCAATACTTGACAAAACTTGATCTTCGTTCCGGCTACCACCGGATAGGTATGAAAGAGGAAGACATCCCCAAGACTACCTTTAGAACTCATGAGGGTCACTATGAGTTCTTGGTCATGCCCTTTGGCCTGTGTAATGCCCCCTCCACTTTTCAAAGTCTCATGAGTCATGTCTTCCATCATTTCCTCTGTCATTTTGTCTTATTTTTCTTTGATGATATCCTCATCTATAGTAAAATTTGGTAATCCCATCTCACCCATGTGGATCAAGTTCTCCATCTATTCTCTAAGCACATTTTTTTCTCAAACAATCTAAGTGTACTTTTGGCACCTATAAAGTTGAGTACCTGGCTCATATTGTAGGCAAGGATGGTGTACAGTTGGATCCTAAGAAAATTGAAGCTATGAAGGATTGGCCTTGCCCTAAAACTCTTAAAATATTGCGAGGTTTCTTGGGTTTAATGCGCTATTATTGCAAGTTTGTTCGAAATTATGGAAAATTTGTAGCTCCTCTCACTGCTCTCCTTAAAAAGAATGCTTTCAGTTGGACTTTAGTAGATGATCAATCCTTCCAAGCCTTGAAAGATGTTACGTGCACAACCCTGGTCCTAGCACTACTCAAATTCATCAAGACTTTTGTCGTGGAATGTGATACGTCAGAGAAAGCAATTGGGGCAGTCCTCATGCAAGATGGTAGACCTTTGACTTTCACTAGCAACAACTATCAGAGCAACATTTGGGCCAATCCACCTATGAAAAGGAATTTTTTTCTATTATGCATGCAGTGGATATCTGGTGTCCTTATCTATTGGGGAAACACTTCCAAATTAAAATTGATCATCATAGCCTCAAGTATTTTGTGGAATGAAGAATTTCATCCCTAGAGCAACAAAAATGGGTGACCAAGTTGTTTGGATATGATTATGAGATTATCTACAATAAGGGTAAATAAAATGTGGTTGTTGATGCTCTTTCAAGGAAATATGAAGAAAAAGGGTCCCTCTTTTCGCTTTCTTTCATTATAGTATATTGGCTTCAAGTTGTTCAACAAGAATGGTTGCAAGACCCCAAACTTTCTAGCCTGATCCAAAAATTGCAGCAGGATCCTCAAGCTTCTCCAAGGTACTATTGGCACAATGAAGAGCTTTGATATAAAGGTCGCATGTATTTAAGCAAACAGTCGAACCTTAAATCCACAATTCTCTCCAAGTTGCATGCTTCACCTGCAACTGGGCATTCAGGGTTTACCAAAACCTATGAACAGGTCAAACATTTATTTATTTTTTCTGGGATGGTATGAAACATGACATCCACACCTTTATGGTTTAATGTGATACCTATCAATGCAATAAGGGATAAACGGTAAAATCTCCAAGCACACTCCAACTGCTCTTGATTCCCCTTGTTATTTGGAGGGATATTTCTATGGATTTTGTTGTTGGCTTACCTAAATCGGACAATACGTCAGTCATCGTGGTGGTAGTAGATCGTCTTTCCAAATATGCTCATTTTGTGCTTTTCAACACACATTTACTGCATCCACAGTGGCTCAATTTTTTATGGATAATATATTCAAACTCCATGGCATTCCTCATTCTATTGCCTCTCACTGAGACCCCACTTTCAATACCAATTTTTGGCAAGAATTGTTCAGGTTCTAGGGAACCCAATTGCATCTCAACACCGCCTATCATCCATAGACTGATGGAAAAAATGAAGTTGTCAACAAGTGTTTGGAAACATATTTGTGGTGTTTTGCATCCGACAGACAAAATCAATGGGCTCAGTGGTTACCCCTAGCTGAATGGTGGTATAACACATCTTACCATACATCCAATCACATGACTCATTTTAAAGCAATCTACAAGCAAAAGTCATTGTCGATTCTCTCCTACATGCCAGGCGTATCCAAGATTCAGGAGGTTGACAACAATCTTACAGTCCGAGTGGCCATTCTTCGTTCCCTCAAAATTTGGCCATGATTCAGAATCGCATGAAGAAACAAGTAGATCAAGGTCGTTCTAAACGTCGATTCATTGAAGGGGACCAGGTGTTTCTTCATCTCCAACCCTATAAGAAGACTTCACTCAAAGCTGAACATTATCATAAAATTGCCCCCAAATTTTATGGTCGGTCCTTATACAATTCTCAAGCGAGTGGGGCTCGTGGCCTACTAGCTAGCTCTACGTAGTCATTCTAAGCTCCATCATGTTTTTCATGTATCATGCTTAAAGAAAGTGATTGGAAAAAAGTATCGGACTCAAACCAATCTCTTTGAGTTGGATGACGAAGGTTCCATTTGGTTGCAGCCACAAGCAGTTTTAGACTGGCGAGAGGATCGTCTTCGTCAAAACACCATAAAGGAAGTGCTAGTTTAGTGGAAAGATACAACTCCAGAAGATGCCACCTGGGAGCCAGTTGTCATTCTATAACAATTTCCTCATCTCAAGCCTTAAGGACAAGGTTTTTCTTCAAGGGGAGGGAATATTAGGGACCTAACCTCCCTAACCCCTCACATAGGTAGAATAATATATTTTCTATGTAATAAAGGTCGACATTAGTTAATCAGGCCTATTTATTGCACAACAATGTGAACAAGTCTAATGTTTGGAGACTAATAGAAGCTTCTGCTTCTAGAAAGATATTCCTCTAGAATGTTCCTTAGAACACATAATTAGTATAAATAGGAGTAGAAGGCATGAGAAAGTCTTGTCTTGAGAATTATTGTAATAGAGCTCTATTGCAAGTTGCCCCCTCGAAGAGGCAAGTGAACATTGCTTTCATTCAATAAATTTATTATTGTTGGTATTGTAATTCTCATTATTTTGTTGTTCCACTGGTATTTGTGATCCAAAATGGATCCGAACCAAGAATGGATCAAACTTAGTACCTGCAAGATCATTTGACAAACTATGTAATGATCAACAAAATTTAAAGTCAAATAAGACAACAAATAGGGGAATGTGAGAGGCAAATTAAATGTACTTAAAAAAAAATGAATATGAGAGAAGGTTGAGGAATGGGAAGTGAAGAGCCATGGTTGTTGGCCTTCCCTTCACCCCTAGCTCTCCCTAGTTCTTCAGCTACTCTCATTCTCAAGGGGTTGTCTTTTTTGCCAGGAGAGGGAGCACTAAGAGGAAGAAGGCATTGTACCAAAGATTGTAGAAATCAAAAGACTGAGCACCATACACTCAGTTTTCCCATTTGGGTTCCAGGGTAAACACTGTGTCGACTTTGTTACAAATTGCCTTGCAATTATTGTTTATTTGTAGTATGGTCTGTGGGTTAAATTTTGTGTGGTTCATTGGCTACTCTCAGTTAGATTAATGGATCATAAGGCAGCCTGTCAATTATAAGTATGATGACTTTCACACGGAAATTGGTTCAAGTGAATGTGATTTTGTTTCCTTGAGTTGTGCAGACCATCCAACAAATGAATAGTTCTTGTCGACCATTTACTTGTGAAATAGGGATGAAGAGCTGTAATTAAGTAATTGTTGTAACTATGTAGCCTAGTTTCCATTTTGGAAATTCCTCTCATCTCTTACAGGCCATTGGTTATTATTTCTCTCTTCCTCGGCATTTTTTACCATGTTCTTGAACATTTTCTCAATGTCTACACCAGCCATTAGTTACCTGGGCGTTTTTATGCGTTACTGGGAGAATTTGCATTGTCTAGGTTGATTCTAAATGGGCCAGGGCATTTTTATAAGCTCCTTGGCATTTTTACATTTCCTAGTACATTTCTAAGCGATGTTGAGCGCTTTTATACGTTGCTGGGTGAAGTACCTCACACCTACAAATTGCAATTTCATCCCCACTATTAATTTTTCCTTACCAAGTTGATTTATCACTGTCTAGGACACGTTTACAGTGTCTAGTCATTTCTTGTAATTGTTAGGAGATATCTTCTCATGCCATGAACCTCGGAACTGAATTGGACATTGAAATTATTTGGCAAGATGAATTTTCATGGTCTGGACTATATCTCCTTGCTTGGACTGTGTTCCAATCCGCCTAAACAATTTATATTTCCTCTAAGAGTTTATTCAAATCGGTCGACTTCGCCCTTCTATTGATCATTAAATTAATTTCCCTATTTGGTCGACTACGTTGCCACTTGAGTCGACTTAGATTTTCTGGTCAATTTTCACAGTTGTTTGCCCAACGATAATTCTTCTTGGTTGGTTCAACTTCAAATCTGATCGACTTGACTCCCTGCAGGTCGAGTAGCCTCTCAATCAACGAACATTACTGGATGGTCAATTTTTATGCATGAGACGATCTCCTTTCATGCTAGAGTCAACTTCCATCTATTTGGGAGCTATATTACTTGTTTGGTATGTTAGAATATAGAAGATGGTGTGCTCATTTTACCATTGACGATACCTTCGTCACCCAACCATAGGCCGAAGCCTCCCTACGAGCACCTTAACCTGGACTGAGAATTCCTCCGGAAGCAAACCCTAGGCTAGATAGCCAAACAAAGAGTAGCGCATCAATCCCCAAGGATAGCGCATCACAAAAGACTGATTAGATGTTCCAAACCCTAGCCAACAGATATTCAAGCCAATACTGAGAACTAGTTGTTGTTGCAGCTGCACCTGCAACCCTCCTCCAAACCTGCGCACCAACTAGGAAACTGCAATTCTGAGATGCTGCAAATGAGAACTGGTGCCCTGTATTTATAGTAATCCTGCCAATTTTGCTGGAGCTGACTTCTCCTTCTGGGTATGTGTTTGTTCAATATATTATTATTATTTCTGGCCGACTTCTTCTCTTAGAGGCTAATAGCCTAATATAAATTATCTTCTTGAGCCGACAAGGCTTCTAGGGTTATTAGCCAACTCATTAGGGTTTCTCTTGCTTCCCAGAGTCTTCTATTCTCGTCAGGTTCACACATGGGGGTAAATACCTCCCGCAGCTACCATAATATTAACATGGTCAACCATATGTTCTCCTAGGAGACTAGTTGGTGTTTTTTTCGACTTAAGTAGTTGGGGCCAACTTAGTTGGTCAACATTCACTCTCTGGTCGACTTGTGTTGTCGCTTGAGCTGACCTCACTACCTGGGTTGACTAATATTTATTTTTCTGGTCGGTATACTATCTCATTGACTATTTTCCATACCTAGTTGATTGCTTATAATTAGGTCGAATCCAAAGGATTTGGTCGACTTGTTACCTTAGGTCGACTAGTCTTCCACCTGGTCGACATCCTCCACATGAAGTTGAGTTGATTTCAATTGATTGGCATGGATCTCTAGAAGAAAGGATGGTCCAAGGAAGAATGTTACTGATGGGTTTCAGAAGTAAGATTAATTTATACAAGGACAGAAATTGAAGGACTTCATTGACACGGCATTGGGCTCATGGTAGGTTTGTGGGAAGACGTATCCCAAATAAATCATTTCCTCGTATATTTGGTATGTATTTCATTGAATATGATAGCCTAAACAATCAAGTCACTAGAAAGAGAATAGAGCCATCCTCATATACATTCAGAGTAATTGTAAGCCCAAAGAAGTTACACTCCAATCAGTAACAGACACAGAAGCCAAGACATAGGCTTAGTGGTATCATTTCAAGGAGAGAAGCATGTACAAGGCTTAGATAAATACTAAAAAATAAATTTTATGCATAGTATCTGTGTAGGTGAAATGAGTGGGCTATAAGCTCCTCATTTACAGATCAATTTGTTGCAATATTTGTGTTTTTTCTTGTTACAATACATATGGTACCTTACAAACATTTCGAGGAATTAGCCTTAAAAAACTTCCATCTAAAACCCAAATGTTGGTTTTGATTTTTTAACGATACCTTCGTCATCTGGCCTCGTAGCCACAGCTCTTTGAATTCTTTCTTTGACCACCTTAACAACATTTCTCCCCACATTTAATTCACTATGTAAATCCAAAAGGAAAACTCTCTTCCATTCCTGGATGTTCTCATTTCCCATCAACTTGGTGGTACCGTTACCCACCAAGTTTATAGAAAAAAGATATGCACTGATAGATACCTTCATGCCCGGTCTCACCACCATCCCGCCCAAAAATCTGCCATCCTAAAAACATGTGTTAGTTAAGCCATTTAAATATTCCCCCCCCACCTCCTTCTGAAAGAGGAAACCCACCTCAATAATTCTCTTCTAACTAATGAATACTCTATCTCCCAAATTAATAAAACTTTTCACTCAATGATTCATTCTAAATCTAAAAACTCTCCTTCCTCTACCCCGACTCTTGTTCTTATTTCTTTTCCCTACATCCATGGAATTATCAACCATATTTCCAAGGTCTTGGAAAAAAAGAATATTAAAACCCATTTTAAACCCTGTAAAAACCTCAAATACTTATTTAGAACCACCTAGGATAAATATAATCCTATGCTAGGCCAAGGAGTTTACCAGATTCCTTGTTCTTGTGGAAAATCTTACATTACCCAAACTAGTAAATCGTTCAAATATTGTCTCAAAGAAAATATAGCCGATACATTCCACAACCGCATATCTAAGTCAATTATCATTAAGTGTTCCCACCAACACCTTATCTTCTTTGACCAAACCAAAATTCTCGCTCGAGGACCCTTTTCCTCCACTCGTATAATTCGAGAAGCCCTTGAGATAAAAAATAAAATAAAAACACCTTGATAATTTCAATTATGATGATGGCTACAAACTCAGCCAATCTTGGAAGCCTACTATCCATCGACAAAGCCATTAAACCTTCTCCCTCTTATCCACCCCCCATTTCCTATACCCCCTTATTTATCGTGCCTACCTTTCTGATCTTTAATCTCTTCCCCAACTAGTGTTCTCCCCCTTTTTTCATTCCTCTCCTCTGTGTTTCCTCCCCCCTTATGTTTTTTATCTCTTATCTCACCCCTCATCTATTTTTATTTCCTTCAACTTACTCAATAATTTGCATCTTTAACTATAATCCTTTTTTCAAACTTTTTAATTTTGAATAAACTTCAAATCAAAAAGTTTTTCAAAATGTACATTTGAATGAACTTATATTTCCTCCTTGCCCTTATTATATTAATGTTTTAATTTTATTTTTCATTTATAGTTAATGTATTCCAAAGTATGTTTCATTCTATCGATATCTTATCTCCACTTTGAAATTTCAACTATTTTATTCAAATGTATACAAGTTTTATGTTATTTTATTTTATTAACTTATCTTTCCTCCCCACCTTTATTAGTCCCTACCTTCGGCTAGGGACTATAGCTTTCACTTGATGGTCAACTATCGTTGATCGCCAATTAACTGGTGCATTTTGTTACAATAGTTGGTACGTTTTGGATCCTAATTTATAAGATCACCTAAGTTTCATTCTAATTTCTTATTACTAAAGCAAGTTTCCATTCGAATATTTTATTACCTTTCTTTTTTTTTAATTTATTTTAGTATTTGTTAAAAATTATAAATTTAATTTTTATTCGTTGAGAGCTCACTGATGTGACGTTATTGCCCTAGTGTATGCAATTATTTTTTTGGAATTGTTAGCATTAAAAAATGAATTTAAAAAAAAAAACTAATTTCTCAATGGTTGTTTGGCTGGCTCTGAACACTTCTCTGAGCACCAAATCTCTGACACTGCCCTCACACACTACTAGCTCTAACACCGCCACCGGAACCTTTTCTTCCTTACCACTATCGCCTTGCCATATTTTCACCCCATGGCTTGCACTTGGCTCGTGACCTTTCCATCTCTTCACTGCCTAGCCACCCCTTAGCTTTGCACCTGGCTGATTACATTTAGCATGAGGCTGGGATATAACAACAGTGATCCATTGATCCCTAAAGATCATGAAAATTGCAAAAAAAAACAAAGTTTGAGCATTACCTGCCAGAACAATTATGCTTCCAACCTCTCTCTTGTAGCTACAGTATCTGCTCCTCAGCCTAGTGCAGAAGGGTTGTATCTTATAGGATTTGATCTCCAATGACATATGAGGTATATATGTAGTTTACTATGAGTTACAAACTGGACAACAAGTAAATATAGGTTACAATCTCTTCAATACTGCCTCTAGACACATGAATGACATACACATACCTATATGTTACCAAATACAACACCATATGCATGTTGATGGGGGTTGTGTTGGTCATGGAAGTACCCACAACAATTGGCAGCAGAATGCTTACCATGACAAGAGACGAGTTTTCCTTTCCAAACTGCAACGCAGCTTTCTCAGCAAACTGAAACGCAACTTTCTCTGCAAGTGTTTTTGCCTCCACATAGAACTGCAAAACAAGAATGCATTTCACACTGGTATAATTTTAATATTATCCGTTCCCTATGAATTAGAGTAGTGTGATCCTCCTGAATAAATTAAGCTTACCTGACCATGGTTATTGATTTTCCTGATGACGTCCAGTGAAGTCCAAGTCCAGCACGATCCATTGATAACAAGTAGAGACATGTCGAACGGGATAGCTCTACTTGTCAAATGGAATAGATGCACTCAAAGACGAAGTGAACATGATACGCCTCATGCATTGTGCTCTCTTACACGATTTCAGAACATTCAAAGTTCCTTGGATTGCAGCATCGACTATCTCATTCTATTCATCCATACATGTATTTAAGTTAGCATCTAACATGGTAACTATATCAAATGAAGAATGAGACATGATTAAGGAATATTCTTCTATTTTTTTATGGAAGCCTACAAGAAATTTTAATGGAGAAAGAGCCCAACTAGTATGAACCACAAGTTGCAAGAGACAAAAAAAGCTATCCCCTATTTCTCACCAAGCAAACCCACAGTTCCTTCATCCAAGACATTGTTTTTTTTCCCGATGAAATCCTCTTCTTAGTCTGTCTACTTTCTGGAAACTCCAAACTGATCTCCCACAAATCATCCCTCGGTTGTTCATTCTCGCAAGAAATCCATACACGAGTCAGTGGCATCGAGTACTTAAAATTTTGATATTCCACCCAACCATGAGATGCAGTCAGATGTCGGGATCCTCTACCATCCACCCATTGGTCTGCAACATCAGCTTCCTTGGTGAGCACCTCTAATTATAGCTCAGATTTACCAGATATCATCACAACAAAATTGTGTTATTTTTCCAACCCCGCCAAATGGGATTATATGGTAGACAAGAGTTGTTCCAAAGATAGAGATATTGTTCTATTTTCCAAAGGGATTAACAATAGACAGGGACTCAACCTTGAAACCAAATATTTGCGCTGCATATTTAACAATATCATTGAAACTATGGTCACACTTTCTGCACAAGAAGTCTTTAGATGTGAGCATCCCAATTAACCAGATCATTATCACCTCATTGCTTCCAAAACCAGGCTTTGAATCCATGGGAAATAAATCCCTTCGGTCGCTTATTATGAAATCCCACCAACTCATCCTTCGAACAAAAGTATTCAAGATAACATAGAGAAAATGAAACTGTGTACTTGCACCATGGTGTTCAACGTCGCCAAATACATAAGAGAATGGGTTATCTACCATTCTCATTTATGTGTGGAACACTTATTTATGTACGATAACAACAGTGGAAGGAACTATTGAAGGGTTATTATCATAAAAATACAAGGTAAGCAAATTCAACACTTCTAACATATGCATGCTGACCAAATATATGCAGGCTTACCTCGGGATCCTTTGAACCAAACTCCATGTGAGTGGCAACATGAAAGACATCGTGGCAGCCCTGGATGGCATAATTGAAGCTCCCTTCCTCGCACAGATCTGCTCTAAAAATATGAAGCCTCTCGTGGGGCACTAGCGCCTCTACGGACGATGGACAAATGATTGAACCCAAGTAGGTGATAGCATGGGGAATTGTTCTCTGGCTTAGTCATGCTACCTTGCATCAGTGAATTAGATGGGGAATTATATTTTTTTTATTCTTGTGTCATTGTTTATATTGTTTATCCGAGTCACAAGACAACATCGGATTCAATCAACCAAAAAATAATCCAACAATTAAGCGAACACATCTTTCATTAGCCAATCCAAAGGCCGTGAACTCGGACTACCCATATCGTATCACTGCAGTAATAAATCAATGTCATACTTTAACACTATATCTTTACAGTATAGTTAAGAGTTCAATCGAAGTTTACAATATAATTTATTAGTTTATTCACTAGACATATTTATATATATTTTTGTATTTAGTTCAAATAGTGTTTTAATATTTAAATAGTTTTAATTTTGATTTCAAATAGATCTTTTAATTTTATATTTTTGGAATACTTATATAACTTTTTAAATATTTATATATTTTTTATTTTAACGAATAATTTATATATATTTATATATATTAGTTTTTTATTTCAAATAGCTTTTAAATTTTGTTATTATTTCGAAATTACTTAGAATAGATTTAGTTTGTTTCCAATAATTTTTATATTTAGTTTTTTATTTTGTATTTATATTTTGTTTTTTATTTCAAATATTTATATATTTTGTTATTTGTGCAGATATTTGTTGTAACACACCCAACCTATAAATAGTCTTTTTAGGGGTGGTGCATCAATTTTTTTCTTTTCTTGGTTCATTTGTGGTCCCTTACTTAAGCAAAATCCTTTCATTTTGCTTCCACGAGGTCTACATCTCTCACTAAGCGATTAAACCAGCTAGCGGGGTCCTCCTTGTGACCTCGAGCTGAAAATCAGGAGCTAAGAACCTGCATTAGCAAAGGTTTTCGGCACTTCGGAAGTTCCCGGACTTCGAGAGTTTCCAAAAGTGTTGTCCAACTTCTCAGATTGTCGGACCGCGGAGGAGATCAAGGGTCCACGTCCTCCACCGAGATCCTACGGTTAAGGAGGGGGTTTCGGCAATCTGCGCATAACACACCTTTTTCCTAATCCCCGAAGTCTCATACTCTCACCACGTGCCACTAGCCCTTCGGCATTCGGCATTCGGCGATCGACTATCGTCATTAGGCTTTCGACCTTCGACGATCGGTGAGTCTCGTTGAACATTCCATTTAACCACCCTATGTCCAAACTCTCAAACTCACGCCACGTGGCTTGGGTCCTTCGGTGATTGACGTTCGATGATTCTTGTTGAATAATTCTTTATCATACTACAATCGAAACTTTCGAACCCCCGAAACTGTCCAGACTTTCGGAGTCTCGGACACATCACCAACCCTGTTGGCCAAGCGGGAACGAATCAATAATTGACGTGTAGCAAGGGTCTAGTGATGACACGTGTCCTCCTTAGGGGGGGTGACATGTGTCCTCCTCCAATAGGCACAAGGGATGAGTGAATCGGCCAAATATGGGTGACACGTGGCACCTTGGTTGTAGGTCCACGTCACCTGGGATGACGTCAGTGGGCCATGTCACCCACATCGCACGGCTGAGATTTATCCACGTGGATTCATAGATCCATGGTCCTCGTTACTTCGCAGCTATGGGCTTTGGGGCTTACCAACTCCTCTCGACATAAAACCCCCGAAGAGCTAAGTCTCCGAACTACGGGATCTAGTGCCATGTATCCTTTTCAACCAACGGTCAAGATCCACTTCGACACTTGCGACTTCGGCGAGTTCATACTTCTTAAACTCTTGGTCGGTTTCCTTCGGAGTACGTAATATCTAGACTATGGGATCGCTTGCCACTTACCTCCTCATCCAACTGTCATAGTTCAACAGTCAACACTTGACGAGGAACAATTAGGGGCCACGTGTTGCTCCACGACATGTTCCCGGTTAGTCGAGTAGTCAAAGGTGGGTCCCTTAGATCAATGGCTCGGAAGGATCCCGAAGGATCTAAGGATCGATAGCCCACGTTACTTCTACAATTCGACATTTGAGAGTTTGGTGAGTGTGTCACCTGGCTTTCCCTCCGGACCACGTCGGATCTGTCGCCACATGTGCCTAACATCTATTGCCAGGATTTACTCCAGCTGGAAAGGATTCGGGGAAAACTCATGCGTTCCTATATCGTCGAATACCTAGACTCTCAAATAATTGTTGATCTGTGAACACGTGTCCCTCTAGTTTCAACGATCCAGATTAACTCTGTGACTCCGACATTCGGGAGTTTCGACGCTAGACCATTCCAAATCTCCTGAAGTAAAACTTCATCGAAGCACTTAATGCCTCCCTTCCTGTGTTCGATATGATGGTTGAGAGAGATCCATACTGGATCCCTAGATCGAGGGTCCTCGTTGATTCGCAACTTCGGACTTCGACTACTTTTGAGGATTGTGGAGTCACAAGTCCCGAAGTCCTGAAATGGCTAGCTCCTTTCGGGCTAGCGCAGGGTTCCTAGGCCCTGGTCACATGGATACTTTGGAAATTCTAGGGGTTAAGCGCTAATCCTTTAGCAGCAATAGGGTTAAGGGCATGGGCACGAGCCCTTGGTCAAACAGATCAATAGTCTAAAGGAAAAACACCCTTCTCCCACAGAATTCGAACTCAACATTCCCGCTAAGGTAAACTTCATAGGGTTTGCAAGACTTAGACATTTCAGTCGATCCTACCCCAACTCTCCTGCGGACTCACATCCCATGACTCTCTAACGGTTAAACTAAGATAAGTCCAATATCATATAGATATAACAGTTCATAGAAATCAAAGAGCATTTCTAATAATTGTTCAAATACTGAGAGACTGAATCATAACCAAAAACATTTCATCATCACATCCAATATAATACACAGAGTATGAAAATACTTATCAGAACTCGAAAATGTGAAGCAACTGTTGGAAGGGGTGTTTGTTTCCTCCCAACCATAGGCACAGTCACTCCTGACAGATTTACCACTGGCCACCCTCGAGCTAGACCATGATGCTCTAAAAGAGATTATTTCTCTTTGCTCCACAATAGTTAGGGACAAAGGTTATTCTCCTTCTCCCACAGGAACTTGGAAACTGGTTTTCTCTGCTCCAAGCAAGGAGGTCTACACGAGTACTTCCTCAGTCACTCGTCAACCCTGTTTATCAGCTTGTAGCCAAACACTTCCTTGGCTTCTTCAATCCAGATTGAGCTTACTGCTCAACTTTTTCTTCTCAACTTCAAAATCAAAGCATGTTCCCTGCCCTTCTCGGGAGAGTGTTTTCTCTACTCTGTTATCTCGCAGATCTGTCTTTGTCCCCGAATTACCTCATTTCTTTCCTTCCTTCGCAAGGTTGCATGGGTCTGAATCCCACTTCGTGGTCAGGCCTGGAAGCCTTACAGATGGGTACCCTGCCCCATCTCCTCATTAACTCTTGAGGATGGCCTTCCAGCTACTAGCCTGACTAGTAATTCATTTTTGGGTCAGAGGATTGTTGAGCAATTACACCTAGTAGGTACTGGTCATGTGAGGGTCATCTCAGCCATACTTGGTTTCCCTTCACCATCTCTCTCATAGCATCCATGGTCTATCTTGGCAAACTTCCCCCCTTTCAGTATTTATGCAACATATATTCAAATTCTATTAATAACAAAAAATTCATACATTGACCTTTTTTTACAAAGGTTCATCAAATCAAACATTCACACATATTTAGTCAACCATAGTCTCTTGGCCAGTTATAGTTATATTTACAAACTAGGGGAAATCGGGGTATTACAATCCCCTCCCCCTTAAAGGAACATTGTCCTCGATGTTCTACCTGTCGATGGGCTATGTATGTACAGAAGCAAACAAAAATGGATATGCATGTCTCATGGCATCCTCCATTTCCCATGTAGCCTCATCTGGGCCAAAGTGTTTCCATTGCACCTTGACCTGTGCAATGGTTATTTTCCTGAGTGGGGTTTCCTTCTTGTCTATTATGCATTGGGGTTATGGCAGGAATTCTCCCTCAGCTTCCACCTGAATCATAGACTAGTCAATAATATGATTAGAATCATGTACATACTTCTTTAACAAAGAAACATGGAAAACATTATGTGCTTTCACTGTGGGAGGAAGTTCTATTCAATAGGCTACTAGTCCCACTCTATCCAAAACTTCAAAGGATCCACAACATCGAGGTGCCAGCTTGGCACAAGCTCCCATCCTCAAGGAGCTTCTCATGGTTCTAACTCGAAGATACACATGATCCCTTGTTTTGAACTCTCTAGGAGTCCTTTTTAGGTCTGCATAGCTCTTTTGTCTATCCTGGGCTATCTTCAGATTTTGCCTGATCTGAATCACTTGTTGTTCCATTTCCTTTAGCATATCCGGATCAATTGTAACTATGTCTACTGGGTTGTTCCAGCTGATTGGAATGTTGCATTACCTTCCATAGAGGGCTTCAAAAGGACTCATTTTTAATGAGTCTTGATAGCCATTGTTGTAAGCAAATTCTACCCGTGGTAGTTAGTCCACCCATTTCTTGGGTTGATACATTACATGCATCCTCAACATATCTTATAATACTTGGTTTACCCTCTATGTATTCCCATCAGTTTGAGGGTGATAGACTGTACTAAAGAGTAATTTTGTTTCAAAACCAACAAACAGAGATTTCAAAAGTTTGAAGTAAACTATGTTTCTATGTCGGATATAATATCCTTAAGCATGCCATGCAATCTGAATATCTCTTTCATGAAGATGTTGGCAATATCTATTGCCTTGCAAGTTGACTTAATAGGTATGAAGTGAGTAGCCTTGCTCAATTTCTCCACAACTACCATGATGGTATCGTTCGGTTTGGTTGATCTTGGTAATCCTGTGATGAAATCCATGGAGATGGTTTCCCATTTCCATTCAGGAATTGGTATGGGCTGCAACAATTCTGCTTGGTGCCGGTGCTCTACCTTAACTTGCTGACATTCTAGACACTTAACCAAGTAATCAACTATGTCATTTTTCAGTCCAGGCCAATAAAATATATTTCTATTGGCCGTGATCATTTTTCGATAACCAAGATGACCACTATATGGTCTTTTGTGTAGTTCATCCATTATGAACCTCTTCAAGTCTTCACAATTTGGAATGCATAATGTGCCCTTGTAAGTCATCAGGTCATCATTAAGCATCTGATAACCTTCATACTTCATCCATGTGGGCTCTTGCTTCAGGTATGATGTCATGGTCTTGAAAACTGCATCTGTTTCTTATCCAACTTTGACCTTTGACCCTCTCTTTGATGTCTAATTCATTGGTGCTTACAGCTACCAAGTGAAATAATTTCATACTTCTATTAAGGGCATCAACCACCCCATTCTCATTTCCTTTGATATGTTTGATTTCGAAATCAAAATCAATAGAGAGAAACATCCACCTAGCTTGTCTCACATTGAGTTTTGGTTGGTCAAACAAATACCTCAACCTACTATGGTCTGTCATAAGTACAAATCTCCTACCTAGGAGGTAATGCCTCCACATCTTTAAAGCATGCACTATGGAAACCAATTCCATATCATGGGTCGCATAATTAACTTCATGCTCATTCAATTTTTTGGAATCGTAGCAAATGACATGTCCTTGCATAAGGACTCCTCCGAGCCCTTCCTTGCAGGCATCTGTACACACAAGGAAATATTTGTTTGGATCTGCAATCTTCAGTATAGGCACATTGGTTAGAAGGTATTTCAGCTCTTGAAATCTTTCTTCACATTCTGATGTCCAAATGAATTTAACCCCCTTTTTATGAAGGGAGGTGATTGGGAAACCAATCTTGGAGAATCCTTTTATGAATCTCCTATAGTATCCTGCTAGGCCCATAAAGGATTCAATATCAGATACATCCTTTGGGGTAGGCCAATCCATGATGGATTTAATCTTGTTAGGGTCAAATTCAACTCCTTCCTCATAAATAACGTGGCCTAGGTATTGGACTTGTTTCTGGAACAAGTCACACTTACTGAGCTTAGCATAGAGTTGATGTTCTCTTAGTACCCGAAGTACTAGCTTGAGATGTTCTTCATGCTCTTCTCTATTCTTGGAATAGATTAGGATATCATCAATGAAAACCAATACAAACCTATCCAAGAACTTTCTAAACACATTATTCATTAAGCACATAAAAGTGGTTGGTGCATTGGTAATCCCAAATGGCACCACCATAAATTCATAGTGACCATATGTTGTTCTAAAGGTTGTCTTGTGGATGTCTTCATCTTTGATTTGGACCTGATGGTATCCAAACCTCAAGTCAATCTTGGATAAGATTGTAGCACCCCTTAATTGGTTAAACAAGTCATCAATCCTTGGAAAGGGATACTTATTCTTAATGGTCATCTTATTGAGTTGTCTATAATCTATGCACAGTCTAAGTGTGCCATATTTCTTTTTCACAAACAAGGCTCGTGCTCCCTGTGGAGACACACTAGGCCATATGTAGCCTTTGGCCCACATCTCCTTCAGTTGTAATTTGAGCTCAAGTAGCTCTGGTGTACTCATCCTATAGGGTGTTCTAGACATTGGCACCACTCCTGGTACAAGTTCTATTGAAAAGTCAATATCCCTTCTTGGAGGTAGACCTGGTATCTCTTCTGGGAATACATCTTTATATTCTCTCAATATGGCATGGTTCTCTAAGCTGAGTTTTTCATTCTCAACAAAGTTCAATACTTGTATTTCATACAAGGGACATCCCTTTCTGCAATACTTCTTCACTTCGAAGACTGATATTTGTCTCACTAAGACAAGCTTTTGAATCCCTTGTAGGGTTACCCTTCTTCCTTCTTCATTTTCACACTCCAAAGTCTTACTATAACAATCCTACTTGGTTTTGTGGGAAGCCAACCAGTCTATGCCAATCAATAGGTCATAAGATCCTAGAGGAAGTATGTTTAGGTTTGCTTGGGTGGGCAACCCACTCATGACAAATTGGCATGCTAGTGTGACCTCTGTTACTTTTCTTTTGGTTCCAGTGGCTAGTTGTACCAGCCACGATTTAACATGTTTAACTTGTTGCAATTTACATTTCTCAACAGTTTGAGGGGAAATATAACTCAAATTAGAACCAGGGTCAATTAAAATGGAAACGGGATGGTTGGCAATCGTACCTTCCATCTCCACCACTGAAGCTTGGTGGTCAGCTTGTCTATTATCTAAGGCTACATAAATTTGTGGCAGGCTCCTAGACACATCATTGACAGTGGTATCCTCTTGGACGTTGTAGACCCTCCCAGGGTTCGGTTTCCTATGCAAACAGTCCCTCAGCAGATATTTCTCTCCACAACCCCAACATTTCAAGTTTTCTCTCTTTGTGTTATCAGTCTTACTTGGAGTTGATCTGAATGGTTTATTTCCACTCTAGGATGGAAAATTTTGTTGATACACACTTCTAGCAGAAAGGATCATCCTAGAGCTCTTACCAAAGCTCTTAAATTTCGAGGGTTTAAACCCCTTCTTCTTGAATCATGAATTGTCTTTCTTCTTCCAGTTTTCACGGGGTTATGTCTTACTCTTGAATTGATCATAGCAATACCTTTCTTTTAGAATAATATCTTCTAAGGTCTTTGGCTCATCAAATTCAATTATGTCCCAATAGGACTGAGGTAAGCCACTAATAAACCGTTGCGTCTTTACCTTTTCATCTTTTATGTAGGGGACATACCTCATTAGCTCGAGAAATTTGTTGATAAACTCATCTATGGTGAGTTTCCCTAGATTGAGTTCATAGAAATCCTTGGTCTTCCCATCAAAGTAATTTTCTAATAGGTACTTCTTCTTGAAGTATTTCTCAAATTGTTTCCATGACAAGTCCTTCTCATAGGCTCCTTTCACATTCCTAAGGTCTTCCCACCAAATGGAAGCTTTCCCATTCAGGTTAAAAATGGTTATCTGAGCCTTTAAGTTTTCAGAGTAGTCATGGACTTTGAAGTACTTCTTCAAGTCGAGTAGCCAAAATTATGCTTCTTCCCCCTTCTTAATCTCTCCATCGAAGGTGGGTGATTTGGCTTTCTTGAATTCTTCAGGGTCACGACTCTTGGAATGTTTCCTCTTCTTCCCTCTTGTCTGAGAATGGGAACTAGTTTTACCACTAGAAGATTCCCTTGAGTTTTCAGTGTCCTCGCTAGAGGAATTTTCCATTGGATGTCTCTTGGCTCCATGTTGGGCCTTCTTTGAGGTGCTCCTCCTGGTGTGGCCACTTTCAGGACCATGCTTATGTATCTCGAGTGAACTTGGAGTTTTCTTAATATGATGCTTGTCCACATGACTGACAATTGGACCATATTGCAGTTGCCTTGTATATCCAATAGACATTGTAGTAGGACTGCTTTCATTTATGTCTGCTTTTCTTGCTCTTTGATTAGCCTTTCATTGTCAGCCTTATAACTCTGTAATTCTTCCATGAGGCTTCTTACAGTTTCGGCCAAATTTGGAAGGGTTTCCACCACCCTACTTTCATTAGATTCTTCCTCTCTATTGTGGGAGATCTCCCCCAACTCCTGATGTGTCACCATCCTTTACATTGTAGTTCTCCTATTGATCAATGACTGCTTGACTGCAGATAAAACATTTTTGGTTAGTTACTTATCTACCAATTCATGAACAACACATATCATTGCAAGGTGAAGTCAAATCTTTATTTGGAAACATTAGCCACCTAGAGTGAATACTTCCAAAACATCTATCAATCAGCAGAAGGGGTAAGGTAGGGTATTACCCCATAATTTCTCTAATAATATTTTTATGTGACTCGTGCGTGAGCCCAAGTAGGCCAAGTGTTTTTCCATGCTCTGATACCAATTTGTAACACACCCAACCCCTAAATAGTCTTTCTAGAGGTGGGGCATCATTTTTTCGCTTTCCATGGTTCATTTGTGATCCCTTACTTAAGAAAAATCCTTTCATTCTGCTTCCCCGAGGTTTACATCTCTCACTAAGTGATTAAACTAGCTAGCGGGGTCCTCCTTGTGACCTCGGGCTGAAAATCGAGAGCTAAGAACCTGCGTTAGCAAAGGTTTTCGACACTTTTGAAGTTCTCGAACTTAGGGAGTTTCCAAAAGTGTTGTCCAACTTCTAAGATTATCGGACCGCAGAGGAGATCAACAGTCCACGTCCCCACTGAGATCCTACGGTTAAGGAGGGGGTTTCGACGATCTATGCGTAACACACTTTTTTCCTAATCCCCGAAGTCTCGTACTCTCACCACATGCCCCTAGCCCTTCGACGTTCGATGATCGGCTATTGTCGTTAGGCCTTCGGCAATCGGTGATCGATGAGTCTTGTTGAACATTCCTTTTCACCACCCTATGTCCAAACTGTCGAACTCATGCCACGTGGCCTAGGTCCTTCGATGATTCTCATTGAATCATTCTTTATCATACTACGTTTGAATCTTCCGAACCCCCTAAACTGTCCAGACTTCCAAAGTCCTAGACATATCACCAGCCATGTTGGTCGGGTGGGCACGAATCAATAGTTGACGCGTAGAAAGGGTCAAGTGGTGACACGTGTCTTGCTCCAATAGGTGCAAGGGATGGGTGAATCGACAAAATCTGGATGAAACATGGCACCTTGGTTGGGGGTCCACGTCACCTGGGATGGCGTCAGTGGGCCATGCCACCCCCATCGAACGAATAATATTTATCCATGTGTATCTGTAGATCCACAGTCCTCATTACTTCGCAGCTTCAAGCTTAAGGGCTTACAGACTCCTCTCGATGTAAAACTCCCAAAGAGCTAAGTCTACGGACTATGGGATCTTGCGCCATGTGTCCTTTTTTACCAACGGTCGAGATCCACTTTGGCACTCGTGATTTCTATGAGTTCATGCTTCGTAAAATCTTGGTCGGTTTCCTACAGAGTATGGAATCTCTAGACTACGAGATCTCTTTCCACGTACCTCCTAATCCAACGGTCCTAGTTCAAGGGTCAACACTTGACGAGGAACGATTAGGGGCCACATGTCGTTCCACGACACGTTCCCGATCAGTCGAGTAGTCAAAGGTGGGTCCCTTAGATCGACGACTTGGAAGGATCCAAGGATCAACGACCCATGTTACTTCGACGATGTGACATTCGGGAGTTCGGTGAGTGTGTCTCCCGATTTTCTCTCCGGACCACGTCGGATCTGTCGCCACGTGTGCCTAGCGTCTACAACTAGGATTTATTCTAGCTGGCAAGGCTTTGGGGAAAACTCACGCGTTCCTATATCATTGAATAGCGAACTCTTGGATAATCGTTGATCTATGGACACGTGTCCCTCCAGTTTCAATGGTCCAGATTGACTCCGCGAATCCGACATTCAGAAGTTTCAGCACTAGACCATTCCAAATATCCTGAAGCAAGACTTCGCCAAAGCACTTAACGCCTCCCTTCCTATGTCTTATCTAACGACTGAGAGCGATCCATACTAGATCCCCAGATCGACGATCCTCATCGATTCACAACTTTAGCCTTTGGCTACTTTCGAGGATTGTGGAATCAGAAGTCTCGAAGTCCCGAAATGGCTAGCTCTTTTTGGGCTAGCGCAGGGTTCCTAGGCCCTAGTCACATGGATACTTTAGAAATTCTAGGGGCTAAGCGCTAATCCTTTAGCAGAAATAGGGTTAAGGGCATGGGAACGAGTCCTCGGTAAGATGGATGCATAGTCTAAGGGAAAAATGCCCTTCTCCCATAGAATTCGGACTTAACGTTCCCGCTAAGGTAAACTTTACAGGGTTTGTAGAACTTAGACATTTCAGTCGATCCTACCCTGACTCTCATGCGGACTCACATCCCATGACTCTCTAACGGTTAAACTGAGATAAGTCCAAGATCACATAGATATAACAGTTCACAAAAATCAAAGAGCATTTCTAATAACTTTTCAAATACTGAGAGAATGAATCATAAACACAGACATTTCATCATCACATCCAATATAATACATAGAGTATGAAAATACTTATCAGAACTGGAAAATGTGAAGCAACTTCTAAAAGGGGTGCATGCTTCCTCCCAACCATAGGTACAACCAATCCTAACGGATTTACCACTGGCCACCCCCGAGTTAGACCATGATGCTTTGAGAGAGACACTTTCTCTTTGCTCCACAACAGTCATGGATGAAGGTTACTCTCCTTCTCCCATAGGAACTTGGCAAATGGTTTTCTCTGCTCCAAGCAAGGAGGTCTACACGAGTACTTCCTCAGTCACTTGTCAACCCCGTTTATCAACTTCTATCCAAACCTTGCCTTGGCTTCTTACAGCCAGATCGAGCTTACTGCTCAACTTTTTCCTCTCAACTTCAGAATCAAAGTTTGTTCCCTGCCCTTCTTGAGAGAGTGTTTTCTCTACTCTGTTATCTCGCAGATCCGTCTCTATCCCCGAATTACCTCATTTATTGCCTTCCTCCGCAAGGTTGCGTGGGTCTGAATCTCAATTCGTGGTCAAGCCTGGAAGCCTTATAGATGGGTACCCTGCCCCATCTCCTCATTAATTCTTGAGAATGGGCTTCCAGCTACCAGCCTGACTGGTAATTCATTTATGGGTCAGAGGACTGTTGAGAAATTACACCCAGTAGGTACTGGTCAAGTGAGGGTCATCTCAACCATACTTGGTTTCCCTTCATCATCTCTCTTAGAGCATCCATGGTCTATCTTGGAAAACTTTCCCCTTTTCAACATTTATAGAACACATATTCAAATTCTATTAATAACAGAAAACTCATACATTGACCCTTTTTTACAAAGGTTCATCAAATCAAACATTCACACATATTTAGTTCGTCATAGTCTCTTAGGCATTCATAGTTATATTTACAAATTGGGGGAAACATGGGTATTACACTTGTGTAGAAGACTCTTCAAAATAAGAGGCTTGATCTTCTGATGGTTTCTCTTCAGGATCTATATTTTGAATCTTTTGCATAAAATTTTCACAATCTTCTTTATTCCTTGATAGAACCTCCAATCTAGTCCATAGTTCATTTGGAATTGAGGCTCGTGATTCATCATATACTTAGTGGAGAATTTCAGGAGAAATAGACCAGAAGATACATCCTATGGCCATATCTTGTCTATTGAGAAAGTCGTTTTTCTCATCGACGGAATCATGCTCTACTTCCATTGCCATAGTTATTTGGTACAAACCTCTACATCTGAGCTGAAGCAGAATTTTTGGCTTCCACTCCAAATAGTTATGAGGCGTGAGAAGTATTTTCGGTGAATAATCCATCTTTTCTGCGTTCTTCAATCTTCAGTACCTACAAAAAGATTCTAATGTGTCTTTTTCCTAGCAATCTGCCAGCTCTGATACCATGTAAATGTGGATGAACCTGGAGAGATAAGATCTAGCTAGCAAAGGACATACACAATTTGTAGAAAAATGAGACAAGACGGAAACAAGAGAGAGAGAATCAAATAATTGTATTAATTGTATTCCACACTCAAAGAGTGAATAATTTACAATATATATAGGTTACATGAGTAACTAATGCACCATAGTTGTGATCTAGAGAGATCCAGACACTCACTGACAGACACTGGAGTGAACTGCCACCTAGTCCTAGTTAATTGGTCCATGCAATCATCAGTTAACTGAGACACATGTGTGGAAGTGAGAGAGACACATGCAACTGCTGGTGATAAAACTGAGGTTGCCATGCATGAGTGACTTTCACTAGTCTAAGTGAGTGTAACTGACTATGAACTGAAGAGGAACACCATATTTTGTAGGGGAATATTCTCTAGAGAGAATATTCTCATCTAAGGAATCGTTCTCAACATTGGACTATCAAACTTAGGAAAATAATTCTAGGTGAGTGTGTAATATCTCCAACAAAGATCATCACTCGTTGTTTGCTCTGAGGTGGATACTACATGTTATTACTAGATTTTGATGTCATATTTTAGACAAAATCAATCAAATCTAACTAAAACAAACTTTTGAATAGTAATGCTACATGAATGCCACATACATATATCTATATAATTTTGTTATATAAATAAAATGACTCATTTTTTTCTCAGGAAAAAATAAATAATGTATTTAAAACTATAAAATTTAATGATCTTTGTTCCTTTTAGTTTTATTAAAAAATATTAACTATTAAAGAGTTTGACTAGTTTTTTTTTTGTAAGTAAGTATATTTGTATATTAGGAGCTGCCATAAACTGTGGCAGGAGAAACTGAGTACAAAATATGCAGGTTGTAATTACTGGACTGCCCCAGCTATGGGGAAACCAGTCCAGCCAGCCTTTCTAAACCATTATTCTAAATAGAACAAGTTTGAAACAAAAAGAGAGAGGCTCATTGTCTATCTACTACTAACAAAAGTCTAAGAAAACTAGACAAGTATAACTCTAGATAATCAGACACCTGGCGAGAGGTCTCCAGGCCATGGCTCTTCCTCGTTGAGAGTTGGCCCGGTGTACCACTGAATGCCCGTCTCCCCGCCACGTTCCTTGTCCTCGGCGTCACCCTCGTTCGCCTTCGTCTGCTGGCTCGTGCTTGCTGGAGTCGGCCTACGCTGTTGACCTTCCTCTTTGCCATCTTCTGCAAGGTCAGGAAACAGTGTTGAGTGCATGGACGTAATAATCTGAAGGAAGCTTGTCACCTTGGCTTCTGTAGTTTGCAGGCGGAAGTGCAAGTCTGCCACGTCCTGCCTCAGTTCGAATACCAGAGTGTGCAGAATCGAAAGGCTGTCCCTAAATTGCTCCCTGTTATAGGAATCCTGAGGTTCTAGCGTTGTTGGGGGGTCCTCCTGCAGGTTGCTTGGAGGATGAGTGAAAGGGACAGGGTTGGACGGACCGGCATGGGGGTCGTGGAGGAGTCGGAGGAGTGCGGTGGGAGAGCGGGTTATTATCGCCATGGACCCCAATTGTGGTGCCCGCAGAGAGGGGAGGGTGAATTCAGAGCGTTGGCTATGAGAAGAGTCATCCGAGGTCGAATCTGAGGGGGTAGTCGGGGGCCTTCGAGGCTTCCAAGGAGAACCACGCCTTGGACGTCCTCTCGGCCGCGTCATCGGAGGCATGGTGCAATTATCAGGGGGTAGGATGAGCGCCTGGGAATGGAGAACGAGGATGGAATGCTCTCGCGCAGAAGGAGGAAGAGGACTAAGCCCAAGCCACACAGAGAGGAACCCTGCGAGCTTCGAGCGAGAATGAAATGCCTCCATGGTGAAGTTCATGTCAATATACAGCAGAGGGAAAGGACGTCGGGGTAAATGCTCCCCCGCTTCTGCATTAACCCACATTTAAAACGCATAAGGGCGAGGACTTACGGCACAGGTTCTTCACGTGGCCTCCCGCCACGTCGCCTCGTGCCTTCACTGATCATTTGCCACGATGTTCCGGCTGACACCCGATCCGGGGAAAGAGTTTGACTAGTTAGTCTAAAGGGGTGATGGTATTTTTCTTTACTCAAGTTTAATTTTCTTCAAAGTGTGCAATATATTTCATCTTGTGAAATAAAAGAGTCATCATGACTATTAAATCAGATAAGTATGATGTTTTCCAATAAAAAATTAATGACATTTTTTCATCTTATGAAATAATAGAGTCATCATGGCTATTAAATCGGATAAGTATGATGTTTGCGAATAAAAATTAATGTTATTTTACCTTTTTAATAAATTTTAGGTGTTGGTTGTTCGAATATATTTATAAAAATCATTTTAGAATCTTTTATTTTTTTAATTATTTTATAATTGTTTTTGTCTTTGATGATGAGTGGAGTGTCTACTCAAACTTTTTAAAACTCTTTACATGGTTTATTTCCATAAATCTCTACACCAATTATGACTAATTGTAAAAATATACCCTTCTCTCTCTCTCTCTCTCTCTCTCTCTCTCTCTCTCTCTCTATATATATATATATATATATTCTAAGAAAGCCTTTATGTTACTTCTTCGTAATTTGTAATTTATAATTTATAAATGACAAATGAGATAAAATTTGTTTCATTATCAAAGATTATTTATAATTTATAGATGGCAAATGGGAGAAAATTTCTTTCATTATCAAAGATTATTTATAATTTATAGATGGCAAATGGGATAAAATTTGTTTCATTATCAAAGATTATTTTCAAAGTAATAAGGTGTTTTCTATAATTTAAAAATGAATAAGTGTATGCACGAATATATATAAAAAAAAAGGTGAATTTTTTTTTAGTACTTCTTCATGATTAATGGATGGTAACTGTATAATTTAAAAATGAATAAGTGTGTGCACGAATATATATAAAAAAAAAAATGTGAAATTTTTTTGAGTACATCTCAATGATTCATGGATGGTAAGTGCTCGCACAAATTAATAAAAAAATAAAAATTAAGGAAATTCATGAGAGAACATGGAGAGGCCCATCATTTTCGAAATATTAAGGACTCAACAACAAGAGCATCATGTAAACTCATTTAAGGACATCACATATCACTTACAAGGAACTGAACATAGGTGAAGAAGGTAACAATCATTCCTCCCAACCACCCAAACTACATCCAATGAATTTTAAAATTATTTTTATATATAATAATTTATTTATAAAAAATAAACAATAATTTTTTATTAAACTTAATTTCATAAATTTATTTTCAAATCAATAATTTTTTAAAATTTTAATTATTTTCTTCATGATATCCAATTATCTTGTTTCCAAGCGAGAGGTATCCAATACCCAAAAATTATTTTGCCATAATAAGCATGATTTCAAATTATATGTATGTTTCCAGTAAGTAGTTGTTTTCCAAAGTGGGGATGGGAGCTTGAAAGTCTAGTTTTACAACCATTCATTATTGGCATATCAAATGAAATGATATCTTGAGGGTGACTCCTTTTGTTAAAGGAAAATAATTGGGCACGGTTGGTATATCATTAAAGTTTGGATTTTATATTATGGGGTAGTAATTAAAATATTTTTAATTTTCTAGAGAATAGTAAAGTTGAAATATTTTTTTCTTATAAATTTATATTATATTAATGTAATGTTGAAGTTTTATACTATTATTGATGTAATGTTGGAGTTTGTAGTTTTTAATAAATTAATTAAAAGTAAAATTCATTATTAATAAATAATTTGATATAATATAATAATATTAAATTTTAAAAAGGTGATTCATATAGTTTATTAATTTTTATTTTTTGATAGTGTGGATAAGCTGTGTTTATTAGATTTTATTTGATTTTGTATTTTTTTATTGTGAAATTTATTAGGTACTTTTTCTCATTTCCATGATAATACCAAGAGTAAATTATATTTTGCAAAAGCTCAAGGCTTTGTGAACAATATACTAATTTAAGAGCTCAATATGTCACTTGAGAAAATTGGACTTGGGTAAGGACTCCACACAACTTGAGCAATCTTCTCTTCCTCAATTTTATGCAACAAGATCGTTCTCTCTTCCTCGGTTATTAATGATGGTATGTGTTCCAACAATTCTCTGGTATTTTCTCTATCTTCTTCCTCCATTGTATAAAGATCTTGAAAGTGTTGCCTAGTTGCTTCTTTATGTGAACTCATAAATATTTTACCCACTTTCTAGGTAGATTCTTTTAATGTATTGTTGTGCCTCTTTGCTTTAGTTTGTTTATGAAAGAAATAGGTGTTCCTATCTCCCAATTTCAACCGAAGATTCCATGATTTGAATCTTCGTTACTCTTCCTCCTTTTCTGAAAATTGCATGTAGCTTTTGGCTTAAGTCTCTCTCTTCATGTAACGTGTGCTCAATGACCTCCTCCTCTTTCATTAATTTTTGTATTCCTTCTAACTATTTTTAATAGTCCATCCTTTCTTGCTCTGGAGGTATATAAAATGCTTTGGACCAATACTTCAGAACATGTTTGACTTCCTTCAATTTAGATTCCCAGATATAGTTTGGAGACCTTGAGATTGGTTGCTTCCGAGCATTCTCTACAAGAGCCAGGTCTTCCTCCTTTTGAAGCTAGAGCGGGTTAAATCTAAAAGGAATAGGCACAAAAATCTTTGAAGGTTCGAAAGTTAGGAAAATAGGCTTATGATCGGAGATAGCAAAAGGTATAATTTTAGAAGAGTTAATGTAATCAGAAAGTAAGAAATCACTATGAATGAGAAACCCATCCAAACGAGTTGCATGGATCCAAAACCCGTTCTTTTGTTGCTCCAAGTATGCTTTCCTTCGATCGGTTTTACATCTAGTAGGTCCCAATTAGAAATTAAATCCTCCATTCTCTCTCTCATGGTGTTACAAACTATATTGCCTCCCTTTTTTTCTGAGTTTGTCAAAATAATGTTGAAATCCTCAGCCATAACACTGGAGTTTGAACCATAATTCTCGCTAACCACCTGTAAGGAATCTGAGAATCCAAACTTTTATGGGTATCTCACTGGCATGTAGACATTAATTAAGGTGAAGGACATGCCTATTTCCAAGTGGTGAAGATGAGTTATAATCCAATGTTGTGTGTTGTAGGATTTTTCCATTTCAATTTTAGTTGTGTCCCATAGAGTAATTATTCCTCTCGTTGCTCCTCTTGAACTAATTGCTATCCCTTCATTGTTCTTCCAATTATTTTTCCCTAATTGCAATGCTTTTGCTTCTTCTAATTTAGTCTCTTGAATAAAAATTACAGTTGGTTTTTTTTCTCTTGTCAGATCTCTCAAAGTTTCTTCCTTATTTTTGCTACCTAAACCTCCACAATTCCAAGAGAGAACTAGCATAGTTATAGGATAGATGGAGGAGCACCTCTCGAGGGGTCTAGAGGCACTAGAGCTTCGTGTCCCCTATTTATTTTTCCTACAAAAACACTTCATATAGTTTGTTTGGTCCCCCTTGTCTTGTCCATGTTTGTTGTTTCTTCTCTCTTTTCCTTATGAGATTTCCTTCTTACTTTTCTAGTTGATTTTTCTTCTTGTATTTCTCCTTCTTCTAATGCTTGATGTGCTTTCCTTCTTGTTACTATATTACCCTATTGAATAGGTGCTTTCCCAACAACTGTGTCATGATCCTCTTTCCTCTCATCCTCTGAATTTTCCTCCTTTATTTTTTCGGGGTGGTCTAGTTGCTTTGGGAAGAAAAAGATTTGGGGAGCGAGAAATGGCTCTAGAATTTCCCGTATTATAGAGTACATTTCCTTTTCGAGTTCATTTGATCCACTTTCCATAGCTGCAAAGTTATTTGAAGTTGTAATCCGAGGGTCCTTAGATGTTCCTTCTTTCTATTTTTCCCCATAGAATTCCCCAATGTTTGCTTCCTTTGGGTCATTTCCGTAGGCTGGTTTGAGGAAGATGGGGTTGAATTCCAACCGGATCCTTTACCATCATGCATCCTTTTTTCTTTTCTTTTTTTAAATTTCCTTCACCTTGTTCTAGGTTTTGTGGAGAACCCTGAGATATCTTTTTGCAATTTTTCACAAAATGACCATAGTCATGGCATATTATGCATTTGAAAGGAAGTTGTTCATAGTAAAGTTGTTGATTGTGAGACCAACCATATAGGGTTAGATAGATGGCTTTAGGTAAATATTTCTTTGTCAAGAAATGTAGGGCACTTCCACAATAATCCTAGCAAAAGAGAAGAAGAATTTAATCAAGAAAGCAAATGACACAAGCAATCACATAGTACACTGATATTTTACCTTGGAAACCCTTAACCAGGAAAACCAACATTCTTGTGAGCGTTATTCTCTCTTATTGTCTCATTCAATCATAATAAAATGTTACATGTCTAACCTTGGTCCACACCTAAGATGCAATCGACATCATACCTTCTTGCACAGGTAAGAACAAACTTGTAGCCAATTCGAGTTACATATGCATGACCAACAACCTACACTTACACATGCATTAACCTACAAAAGTGCATTCTATGATCACATTACAACAAAAAAATTTACAACCTTACAACACGCCTCTTTATAGGCTTTACAACATGAAAAACCCTATAGATTGGCACCCAAAAAAGGGTTACAGATCCATGCATATCATTGGCTACGAATCCCACAAATCCCAAGATTTTGTTATAGCCGATCCAAGTCGGGTTTACCAGTCGGTCCTTCATTCGATCTCTAGTCGGTCATCTCGCGGCCGCACTTCGACCTCTTGTCGGTTGACTTGTCATCAATATCTTTGACTTCGACTTTACCCGGTCAACTTCCTCGACCTTCGACTTGCTATCGATCTACCTCGACTTTTGACCGTCATTCGATATACCTCGACTTTCGACCGTCAGTTGATCTACCTCGACTTTCGACCGTCAGTCGATCTACGTCGACTTTTGACCGTCAGTCGATCTACATCGACTATAATTTCACTGCAAAGAATATAACAACCCAACATTCTCCCACTTGTTGTCTTTTTTTGTTGAAACAAGAGATTCCTGAACTTTCCTTTAGAGACCCAGGGCAGCAATTCCCATTGCCTCTCTACACCAAGAGAACTTCACAACACTCACAAACTTGGTCAATGAGTCTGTTATGTTTTCCAACGTGTCTACTTTCTCCAGTAGCACCTTGTTACTTTCTACCATGTCTCTTACGAAATGGTATTGTACATCAATGCGCTTAGTCTTTGAATGATAAGCAAGGTTCTTTGCTAGAAATATTATGCTTTGACTGTCGCAACTTACCTTCATAGCTCTCTACTCAAATACGATTCCTGAACACAACCTGTGAAGCCATACTGCTTCTTTACTTCCATGTGTGGCCACCATCTATTCAACTTTTGTTGTCGACAAAGATATGACCGTCTATCGCTTACCCATCCATCTTATTTCTCCACCGAACATCTTGAAGACATATCCGTTGGTCGACCTCCGTCGATCCAAATCTCCATCCCAGTCGGCATCGACAAAGCCATGTACATCTAATTTACCACTGTCACCTCCAGATCTTCCTTGGTAGCATATAAAATAGTCCTTCGTGCCACACAAATACCTGAATTCTCTTGACAGTTGTCCAGTGCTCCTTTCCAGGTGTCGACATGTACCTTCTCAACACTCCCATTGCATGGGCAATGTCTAGTTGAGTGCAAACCATCGCATACATTAGACTACCAACAACACTTGAATAGGGAACATGTGCCATGTCCTCTATCTCTTCCTGTGTCTTTGGACACTGTTTAGCAGTAAGCCTTGCTCCCACTGGAATTGGCACCTTCATCTGTTTGCAATCCTACATCTTGAATTGTTTCAGAACTGTTTCAACATACTTCATCTGATTCAACTAGATCTTTCTATCAGTTTGATCTCTCTTAATATCCATCCAACAATGAAGTTAGTTTCACCAAGATCCTTCATGTCAAACTTGGAGGATAATTGCTTCTCCACCTCCTTTATTGCATCCATGTTGTTTCCAATCAGCAACATGTCATCGGCATACAAAGCTACATATATGAAACACCCATCTTCTTCCTTGGAATATATGTAATGATCGGCTTTACTTCTCACAAATCCCAAACTAAGGATGTAAGTATCAAACTTATAGTGCCACATCCTTGGTGATTGGTTTGGACCATAAAGGGATCTTTTGAGTTTGCATACCAACTCTTGTTTTCCCTTTACTAAAAATCGTTCAAGTTGTTTCATGTAGATTTCCATGTAGGAACATTGTCTTCATGTCCATTTGTTCTATCTCCAGATCGAATGTTGTAGCCAGAGACATTAGTTATCTAATGGAAATTAGTTTTTCAATAGGGGAAAAAATATCACTGAAGTCGACTCCCTCGACTTGGGAATAACCTTTCGCTACCATATTAGCTTTGAACTTCTCGACTTGTCCTAAGATATTCATCTTCTTCTTGAACACCCACTTTCTACCGACGTGTTTTCTTCCACTGGGTAACTTGACTAAATCCCATGTCTCATTCTTGTACAAGGATTCCATCTCTTTGACCATGGCATCCTTCCAGAGTTTACCCTCTGTCGATTCGACTACCTCGTCGACCGACTTGGGCTCATCGTTGATGGAAGTTAACACGAATGCGGAATGAAAGTCAGGCAAAATATACCTTTCGACTGGTTTTCTTATTATTTATGACCTCCTTATGACCAGAGTCAATTGCTCCACCTCTTCCTCATATTTAGTCGACTCATCTGAATCATCTTCTTCGTTCCTCAGTTCAAACCACATCGTATCAAGATTATTCTTGGTCTGAACAACTTCCTCGGGCTTGGATTTACCTCTGACTTCTCTGAAGACCACATCTCAACTATACATTATTCTCCTTGATGCAGGATCCCAAAGTTTATATCCTTTCATCCCTGCTTTGTATCCAATGAAAATACAATTGACTGCCTTCTTATCCAGATTGCTCCTCCTTTCCTTGGGAACATGCACAAATGCATCGCAGCCAAATACTTTGAGATGTGCCACCAAAGGATTCTTACCATACCATACCTCATTTGGAGTCATGTCAACTAGCGCAGACGAAGGAGACATATTTACCAAATATCTTGCAGTGTCGACTGCCTCTGCCCAAAATTCTTGTGCAAACCCATCACCACTGAGCATGCTCCTTTCCTTACCCATAAACATTCATTCTCTCGGCAACTCCATTTTTTTGTGGGGTATATGGTGTGGTATTTTTGTGTGCTATGCCACACTACTTACAAAACTAATCAAATTCCTTTCCATATAATTCACCACCATTGTCACTCCTCAACACTTTAATCCTCTTCTTTGTCTGGTTTTCCACAAGATCTTCAAACTCCTTAAATCTCTCGAAAACCTATGATTTTTTCCCCAGGAAATATATCCATGTATTCATGAAAAAATCATCTATGAAGGAGACATAATACAGGGATCCACCAAGTGAAGGCACTGTAACCGGGCCAAACACATTACTATGCATCAATTCTAGAAGCCCATTTTCCCTTGTCGCTCCAGATGAGAACCTCACCCGACTTTGTTTTCCATATATGAAATGTTCACAAAAGTTGACCTCTAAACCCCATTCAGGAAAACCTTCAAACATACCTTTTCTTTGCATAGCTCAAAGTCATTTTTCTCCAATGTGTCCCATCCTCTCGTGCCATAGCCCGGTCAGGTTGATTTCATCATGTATTGTCGAGTCAATTTGAACCAACTTGGCTCGAGTCGCAGTCGAGTCGATTTAAGGAGCAATGATGTTGTTGCATCTAGTTGAGTCAACATTCCCTAACAACTTGTACATGGTACCAATATGAACTCCTCTCAATAAGACCATCACACCTCTAACCATCTTACACAAATCCTTCTGAAATAGAGTATGCACACCTGCATCACTCATCTTACTGTCAGATATCAAGTTTCTTTCCAAACTCAAAACGTTTAGCACACCTAAAAGGGTTCTTTTCCTCCCATCCTGCAGTGTCAGTCAGACTCTTCCTTGTCCAACAATTTTGGTTGTCGAGTTGTCCCCCAAGAACACATCACCCCCATCATATTTTTCATATTCACAAAACCATTGTTTATGTGGCATCATATGACAGGATGCTCCTAAGTCGATCAACCAAACATCTTGATCCGACTGTGTACTGGTCAACACCAGCTACACCTCACCTCCCTTCTTCAAGGTCATCTTTCTCTTAGTCGACTACTTCTCATCAGATCTAGCACTAAATTTTTTTGCCTTTGACTTTAGTCCTTTTTATAATGCCCAACTTTACCACATTTCCAACATATTCACATCGACTAGACCAGGGCTTTAGATCTACCCTTCAACTTATACTTTCTATCGGAGAATATGCTTGTACCTCTGCCTTTATCCTTCCATCTTCTTTCTTCTCATTTCTTCCGACAACAGAGAAGCAACCATGTCCTCTAGTGTTAGTGTGGTTGTATTACTCCCAAGAGCCATGACTAAGATATCCCATGAGTCTGGAAAATAACATAATAGGTTGATACACTTCTCCTCATCAGTGATCTTTATATCCACATACAATAACTGACTTGACACAATATTAAATGCATTTAAATGCTCAGTCACCAAACTGCCATCACTCATCCTCATAAGATACAATTTCTTTCTAAGAAACAACTTATTTACCAGAGATTTCAACTGGTATAAGCTTCCCATATTGTCCCACATTTTCTTGGCCAAATCTTCACTCGAGACATTCAACAATACTGAATCTGCAAGACAAATTCATATCGTACTTCTTGCTTTTCTTTCGATTTTCTCCCATTCTTCCGTCGACATGCATATTGGCTAGGTACCTGGATAGACCGATGTCCATTGTTATCGATCCATGAGAAGATATTCCATTTTAAGTTTCCAAAGCTCAAAATTATGGCCATTGAATCTTTCTATCTCTATTCTGGAACTGCTCGCCATTCTTTATCTTGATCTTTAAAACAATTTATGACTTACAACTCTTGTTGTACCTAGCATTTAGTTCTCAGATTCAAGATTGGAAAATCAAGATCTGATATACTCGCCAAAGAATTACACCGCTATGATAACTCACTTGTTAGGGAAGACCTAAACTCTGATACCACATGTTAGAAAATGTAGGGCACTTCCACACTAAACCTAGCAGAAGAGAAGAAGAATTTAATCAAGAAAGCAAATGACACAAGAAATCACATGGTACATCGAGTTTTTACCCTGGAAACCCTTAACCGGGAAAACCATCACTCCTTTGAGAATTTTTCTCTCTTTTTGTCTTATTCAATCAGAATAAAAGGTTACATGTCTATCCTTGGTCCACACCTAAGACACAATCAACATCATACCTTCTTGCACATGCAAGAACAACCCTGTAGCCAATTTGTCTTGCATATGCATGACCAACAACCTACACTTACATATGCATTAGCCTGCAAAAGTGCATTCTACGATCACCTTACAACAACAACATTTATGGCCTTACAACATGCCTCCTTATAGGCTTTAAAACAAGCAAAACCCTAAAGATTGGTGCCCAAAAAATGGTTGCAGATCCATGAATATGATTGGTTACAAATCTCAGAAATCTTGGGATTTTGTTACAGTCAACTCCAACCAGTCGATCCTTCATTTGATCTCTAGTCGATCGTCTCACACCCACACTTTGACCTCTTGTCGTCAATATCTTTGACTTCGACTTTACCTGGTCGACTTCCTCGACCTTCGACTTGTTTTCGATCTACCTCAACTTTCGATTGTCAGTCGATATACCTCGACTAGACTTTCATTGCAAAGAATATAACAACCCAACATTATATAAATCCACTTCCACACATATTCTAGCACAAGCATACATTGTCAATTTGGGTTTTGATTTATCTATATACTTCTTGAGTGAGTCTCCAATGCTTTGCAAGACATCATTCCCCCAACAATGAAGGGGAAAATGAGGCAGGCAAACCTAGACAGGAACTACAGAATGGACATCCACTTTTGGATCAAAATATGGCATTCAATGATTGAGATACATACCTATGAAACCATAGAAATATGGGTTGCTTCTAAAAATCAAGTCTTTATCTTCCTTTAACTCAAATAAACTAACATAATAACCTCTACCACAAAAGAAGTGATTAAGTATGCCTTTGATCAATGGTTTCCAACTCTTTGCAATGAGGACTCATTTGGAGGGGAGATGGCCATAACCCAGTGAATTGGCCAACCAATCCTTTTTCAACAAAATTCGAGGCTTAACACCTAGCCGAAACCTGGGGCAAGTGAACCTCCATAATCAAGTCAGTCTTCTTCACAAAATGCATATGGTTCAGTTTGGTCAAGGATTTCCCTAACAAATCAGTCAGTTCTTTAATAGTTGTTGCATTAGCAACAAAGCCAAGAGGAGGACTAGAGCCTCCCTTCGACATGGGAGTGAGGCAGACAATCTCGAATGATCCAAACTCGAAAGTGGGTAAGACTCATAACCTGCAAGACAACATAACAATTAATCAAGGTCATGTAAGCTATGTAAAACAATGCAAGTGTAAAGTTGAATAAGATAAATGAGGATGTGAGAGGAAAGTTAAAAACGAATAAAATTAAATGATAAAGACAAAAAGGAGAGAAGGCTAAGGAATGGGAAGTGAATGGACATGGATGTTGGCCTTCCCTTACCCCCTAGCTCTCCCTATTTCTCCACTCTCACTCGTACTCAAAGGGATTTTGTCCAAGGAGGAGGAGAGCATTGTAAAAACTTGGCAAACTTGTAGAAAGAAGAATATTGAGCATTATTCGACTGGTTTTCCCAATTGGGTTCCAGGGTAAAAATGATGCATTAATGAAATCCTTTTGCCTCTGTGTGGTGAGTATCTAGTTTAAATTCTCCCATGTAGTCTATTAAAAATGATTGATTATATTTGATGGCTTCTATGTAACCTATTTATTGCATAACCTTTTGTTTTATTGTGAGAGAGGTTTTCCTCAAAGGAAAAATGGCTTAATGGTACTCACCCATCTCAACAACTAGTTAATCCTCGTTGTCCAATGCATTGGGAAAGGGAAATCAAGGGTCACCTTTACAGAGTTGTTGGGAAAACTTGCTAAACTAATTTTCTCTCTCATAGGAGTGCTCTTTCTAGGAGGCGAACTTGGTTTTATGGTTGTAGTATTGAAGTGCACACACTATTTTCCTCTCTTGTTGAGCATGTAATTCATTACTTGGGTGTTTTAATTGTTGGTGGGACGAACACACATCACCCTAGGTATCTAATTTATTTGTTTGGTGATTAAATCGTTTGTTGAATCGTCTCCTCTATTGTCTAAGCATATTTAACTTTGTTGAGCCATTCTTTGTTTGTTGGGCATCCCCCAACCTGTTTGCTAGCCACCCTCGACTTGGGTTTGTTGTCCAAACTTTGTGTGTGATCTATGGCTTGAGGAGAAGCCCCACACACTTGTTTTTTGTTGTTCAAATGTTAAGTGCAAACCCCATCTAAAAAAAAAAAACCCCATGCATTCATTTTTTTGTTGCTCCAACATTGGGCATGAACTCTAGTTCGAGGGGGAAACCAAACGATTGTATTTTTCGCTATCTCCATCTTTCAGCGAAAACCAGAGCTTGAGCAAAGACTATACTATGTGTGTCTTTGTTGGAGATAACGCCTCTGAACATACCTATGCCATGTGTAATGATTGCACCTTCTCATGCTCTCAACCTCATACGAGGGCACTCTAGGGAAATCTCCATTGAGTTAGTTACATTACCCTTGCCTCTTCTCCACTTCACTAAAGGCTAAGAGTTGGTTGGGTGTCCTCCAAGAGCGCTAGCTATAGTCACTTTTTCCCATACGCTCCATGATTGTTTTGGACGTTGAACACTATGTTATCCATGTGATATTGCTTCTCATCAGGGAATCTGAGAGGTGGACTGCCAACCGATTTAGAGAAAAAAATGAAGGCACATACATGAGAATACTTTAGTATGTTATCTCCAAGTGTGTTAATGCTCCTATCTACCAGATAACAACAATCACATGAGCGATTCAATTACAAGGTGTTGGTTGTTCCATTGAGTCTTGCTTCAAGTACATTGCAAAAGCATTTCTTCTCTTTGACATTTGGAGATCCATGGATGTCTATTTTTATAGTGATCCGATGCATAACTCTGTTTTCAAATTCTAAAGGTATCCACATAAATCTATGTATTGATAGACTCTTATCTAGAAACATCATCGGTATCACATTCTATCAATTTACCTTGGAGGCTAGGGTTCCTATAACATGGAAAAGGAAAGCCTTTATTCCCTCGGTTTCGTTGAAGCCTTGATATCTACAATAGATTTGAGGTGTGTTCTTTATTAAGGAAAAAAAGTAGCTTAAGCACAAAAGCTAGACTTTGGGTTTTTTTTTTTCATATTGGACCTCAAAATACATTTGGTTATTATATTGTCTATTTGGTTGTTGGGTGCAGGTTGCAACTAGGAGAAGGCTTAGTAGCCAATAGAAGAGAGGGCTTTGCATAAGATAGAACAAGACGAAGGCCTAGTAGCGTCTCTGAGAACAAACCACACTATGTAGAGCCTCAGTGACATAACTAAGGCAGAGAAAGAAAATATAATTCCGCACAGGTATCCATGTTGGTAAAGTGAGTGGGCTATGAGCCCCTTGATTATGGATTGTCAAAGGTGTAGCGATGAAGTCTACATAGATCTAGGGTTTAGTAGCAGAATAACGTTTAGCAACAATTATGATGAGATGGGATTGTATATTAACCATAGGAAGAATGAATCAATAAGAGAAGCTAGCCAAAAAGAATATTAAAACCCATTTTAAACCCTATAAAACCTTGAAACACTTATTTAGAGCCATCTAAGATAAATATGATCCTATACTAGGCCAAAGAGTATACTAAATTCCATGCTCCTGTGGCAAATTCTACATTGGCCAAATTGGTAGATTGTTCAAATCCCATCTCAAAGAATATATAGTTGAGACATTTCACAACTACATATCTAAGTCACACATCGCTAAGCATTCCCACAACTCTAAACACCTTATCTTCTTTGAACAAACCAAAATTGTCGCCTCATAATCCCTTTACTCCACTCGTATAATTTAAGAAACCCTTGAGATAAAATAACATCCTAATAATTCCAATCAAGATGATGGCTACAAATCAACCAATCCTGGAAGACTATTATCTATCCATCGACTAAGTCATTAAACCTTCTCCCTCTTATCCTCCCCCCATTTCCTAGACTACCCTTATTTATTTTGCCTGCCTTTTGTTTTTATCTTTAATCTCTTCCCTCACTAGTATTCTCCCTCTTTTGTCATTCCTCTCCTCTTTGTTTCCTCCTCCCTTCTATTTTGTCCCTCTTATCTCACCTAAGGAAAATGTAAGGGGCTAAAGTTTGTCCATGAGCTAATTTTCCATGATTTTTCCCTAAAAAAGATTTGCCAATTCCATTCTTTTCTAAAAATGATTCTCTAAAGGATAAACTTATTTAACCTTTAAAATCACAAAAATTTTATAGGAACAATATAAATCCTTAAAAAATTGAATATTTTTATAAAAATACCGCTTGTTATCGCACAATATGTATGTTTCCAAAGACCAAGGCAAGTGAATGCAAGATTGGCGTAACAGGGGGTGACCTATCACTGTCACCTTAATAGGAAACCCCTTTCTATTTAGGAGTGTCTCAAATTTACCCCAGGGGAGACGTCCCCAGTGACCTAAAGGGATCATAAGACTAAGGCAAGGATGCAAGAAAATCCCCCTCTCATTGGTCACTCGAGTCACAAAGTTCGTAAGGTCTTTAAGGGATGAAGCAATGATAAAAATGGAGTGTAACTACCCAGAACAAGACAACAAAGAAAATATGGCAGCTTTCAAGTACAAAAATGATGTTAGTGCTTCTTAAGACCATGAACCTTCAAAAAATAGGCTAGCTGATATAAAGTTGCAATGATGTAATAGTTTACAACAACAATAAGTATTTTGTAACAGTCGCAAAAAATATGCCTTGAAATTGCTTGAAAAAGACAATAAAATGTATCTTTAACTAGGTTGAATGATAACTAATTTTCACAAGCAAATTTGGAAATGTCTAGCTAGCATTTAATGTCACTTATACACATAATTTGTTGCAATTAGATGGTTGTAGCAATCTTTTGTAACAACAACAAATTCTAGTGCTCAAAATTTTAAGGAAACACCATGTAAACTTAACATTTATCTAGTAGATTGACTAGCAATTGTCACAAGCAATTTCTGAGTGAGCTAAGTGCAAGTTATGTAGGTGAATGTGACAAATTAGCATGAATTAGTATGGTTGTAGTTGTGATTTGCAACAAAAACAAGTTAGTTAATGAATTAGTCTATTTTAAGGTTAGTAGAAGTTAGCAAAAGCTTCAAGGAAGAGAGTTTGAGTGTTTAATCAATCCTTCGATAAGAGAGAGGCTAGAACTAGTGCCTTCTAGGGCATATGGATTCAAGTGGATGACTTCTTCTAAGGCTGCAAATAAATTTTGATAGTGCACAAAAGTCCAAGAGGAATGCATAGGAAAAGTAGTAACTTAAGTCCCCCTATGCATTTTCCTCAAGAAAACAAGATACTGGGGTGTAGGAAATTCTAGGCCCTAGCACCTTGCTCTCCTTAGGCTTCATATGGGATAGGAACTCAAGCAAATATAACTAGGTCAAAACCTTAGAGTGCTAGAAAACTAGGGCTCTAGGGTTTCACTGGTGATTAGATCAATTCAATGAAAAGCTTGGCAAATAGAAAGTAAGAAAGTATCAAATTAAGTTCCTTACTTCAAACATGAATCATATCATGCAATTTCATAATCTTGTATGAGCAAATAAAACCATACACAAACCATTCAATAGATGACCAAAAATGCAGATTTTAAATACATGCACCAATAATAATCATGAAATAGCATGTAAGATCACCATAAGAACTTCCAAGATTGATCCAACTTGCAAAAAATTAACCTTATACAAGAGTGTGCCTCACAATTTCAGCCAATAGCCCTTCTAGGGCATAAATTTCAGACCTCACCTCTTGTGTGAGGAGTTGTGATGATAAAAATGAATGTACTTTATGTTTATTTATACAAAAGTGGTGACGTTTAATTAATTCCAGGTCAAATAAAGGTTGACTTGGCCAATTTACAAATAAATTCAATTTAGACATAAATAAAATTAATTAACCCCTAAAATCATTTCCAAGGGTGACGCCATGCCCTTCTAGGGTGACATTGAGCCCCTAAGGTGGAACATTGGGCTTCAAATGCAGAATGTTTGGCCTCCAAAGGCCCTGGATGATGCCCACACATGCCAACCAACACACAACTGCCCTCAAAATGCAAACCCTAGCTCTCGATGAAGTCAAAGGTCATAATGGTTACGTCATGGGATCTCAAAGGTCAACGTCCAGGTGGAAGAGAAATATCCCCATGGGTCTAGGACTGCTAGGGTTTCACCAAGGGCAACACCCTTCTTTCTTCCCGGTGCAAGTCTCTAATGTCTTCTTGCCCCTGCTTGGGGTTACAACATCCATCTGTGGGCTTTCATCCCCACGGAGGTCTAAGCTAATCATTCCCCCATGTATACATGTCCACCGGGAAAGGTCCTGCAACAACAACAAGTACGCCCTCCAAGGGTTCATAAGTCACAGGGATCATAACATGTAAATCACATCTAATAATTAAATTACCCAAACATGTGCATCAAACCATCCCTTTACCTAGACAAATGCTCAAAGACGTTATGCAATTTAACAAGTCAGGTTTGGAGAAGGTCTTAAGGTGTCCTATTGGGCTAATCCTCCTTAAGTTTAGGGTGTTTCCCAGGCGAGAACCAATCTAGGTAATGTAAGTGTGTGAGGTGGCGTGGGGTAAGTGTTTGGGCATGGGGTGTCGTGATAACAAGGAAATGCAAGTCTTATCTATGGGTGCCTTTATAGAGGATGAGTTGCACCTTGTCATAGATGTCATTGTTTCCTAGCCCATTTACTCTTAGCTTTAATATCTTTTGATCTTTTGCTTTTGTGCTTCAAGGGAAGAGTTGAGGGACACTATCATGGCTTGATGACCATAGGTGACAGTGTTATCCACAAACATTTCACAGAGATGAAAAGGTTGGTTCGTGATGAGACCCCCTTTCTCTTGGCTATGCCACCAAGAGCCATTGCCCTGGTTTGGTGACCAGATAGGTGGTAGTTTCATACCGCTACATGCCCATGGTCATAATAGGTCGTCTTGTGATCAGACCCCCTATCCACCAACTAGTACCTTGAGTGTTTATTTATATTTATGGGTTCCCTTTTCTTACTGAGAAGCTTTCTATTGCTTTCTCGGGAATCCCTGGGTGAAGCATCTCAAAGTTTTCAAAGGATTTTAACTCTTGCCAGCTACTTTTACCCTTTGGGCCTTTAGCCCCTTCTTCCCACAAGGCAAGGTACAACCCTTCCTAGTGTGGCCAATCCCAATGCCCGAACAAAGGTAGGGGAAGATGAGACGAATAAAGATGGAAAGTGGTAAGTATGGAGGGAACAGACGATGACCTTTCATAGACCCACCCAGTGGCAACCCATCCTAAAAGGAGATCAACTTACTAGGGCATCATGTCAACCTTCCAGGTATGAACAAGTCAAAGAGCATAATTTCGAAGAAAATGTTATGAAATGAAGGAGAATTCAATGCAGCATATTCATGTGCTTCAAGAATCAAAGTGACACATACCATGATACCCAGACTCATTACCTCATGGAGCGAGACTTATTTCTACTTCTGGACCAGGCTGGTGGGATGGATACTACTGTTGTTGATAAATGGGTTGCACTAAAGAAAAGAGGGGCCCTCCGGGGCCATGCTCAAGTCATCCAGCTCTTGGCACTCCATGTCTAGGACCTGTGGGCCTCGAGACATGATCTCCTTAGTTATACCTAGAGTAGGGGATAACATCTGGCTCCAACTTGGGGACATGTGCTCACCATAGAGCGCATGAGAACCTCAACATCTCTGGTATGACATGTGTCTACTAGATCTCAACAAAATGCATTGGTAATCTTTAGGGTGGTGATATCACCCCTTGTTCATATATGATATAATAAAATAAAGAGCATGTATAATCTAGAATATAATCATAAGCATGCACATATACACAATGGAAGAATATTGTATGAAAATGAAACTATAATTATACTAACATGATATGCAGATGGTATATACAATGGATGCAAATGCCTACCTAATCTACTTACATGTTGGTTGAATGCTAGGTGTAGTCAAATAACCAATGAAACCATTCTAGCAATATCTCATAATACCTACCTCTGTGCTTTATCATAAACCAAAACAATGACAAGTCAAGCACAAAAATAACATGAGTTAGAACATGTATCACATCATCATAAATCGTAAAGTCTAGCTCATGGAGGCGAGAGGGAGGGACAAAATTATGCCAAGTCATATTTCTAGGAAAGTGCTCGATCCATCTCAGAAAGAGATCATGAAAAATCAAAGGTTCAAAAGACTGACTCAAAGAGTCTGAAGGTTGGCTACCTTGGATGTCATCACATCCTAAGGTCTGGGAAAGGCCTAGTAAGAACCTAGAGGATGATTCACAATTTCTTAAGGGAAGGTTGAAAGACTGAGATAATAAACTTATTCTTAAGGTATTCAACCTACCCTTGGATTCTAAAAGAAGGATTTTTCCCGGAGAAAACTCAAGACAAGGGACATGTTTCCCAACTACACCCTTAGTGACATAGCGAGGTAAAGTAGTCGAAGGGAGTTGGACAAACTTGTCACAAGTATCCTGCTTTAGGCAAGCAACGTCCTCACCTTTATCAAAATTTTAGCACAATGACAATTGGTAATCTTCTTCATAGAATAAATCCAAGTGCTCAAAGGAATACTCATCAAATTCCTCAAGGTATGACCGAAAATCATCGTGAGAACATTGCATTGGGTCATCCTTGGGTGCTTGGAAAACTAATGTAATTATATCATCATCTTGTTGCCAAACATCAAAATTATTAGGAACATCATATGATTGTTGTAAAGGCAACATTAGAAGATATCCTTCCATATCATAAATGGGATCCTCATTAGAACCAATCACATCCCACTTACGTCTTCCAACATGTATGAACTCATCAATATTATATACCATGTCACTACCTTTATCATAACATTAAGGATTTAATGCATCCAATGGCTCCTCTAGTACTTCTTCACTTTCCAAATCATAAAATAAAGTGTCATAAAAAAAACTAGAAAGGAAAATGACTCACCTCATTCTCTTCATCTTGTGCAGGAGAGATAGGATCTTGGAGAGCTTCATCGAACGAAGGAGCGAATACTAAAGCTTCATCCTCATAATTCACTTCTTTAGTTAAATCTTTATTGCATTCTATCGAATCATGGGAAAAATCTTCTTCCTCTTCAAGGGGTGGACAAATTTCTTCATAAACATCTCCTTCGATATCAGAGGGTTCTTGGTATTGAGTATGGTACACATCTCTGAGATCTTCCACAATCTCAGTGGTGAATCCTCCGTCCTCTAGGGATACTGTGATATTTTGAAGGGCATCTTCATATATCTGGCATTGTGGTTTGACAAACTCAATAAACCTATTGATGAGGTCTATGAAAGATGATATACCCCTATCTTTGCAACAACCCTTAAACCAATCTTGAAAAAAAGATGGCAGAGAAAGTATGAACAATTTTACCAGAACATCCCCCCTTCCAATTCTATCTCACTTATATACTTCAAGAATTCTACAATGTGAGTAATTGGGAGGTCTCCGAATCTTGGAGAGTTGTTTAACCATTTTGCATCAAAATAATGTGGGTATCCTTGTAAACTTTTGAAATCAATAGTCGGATACACTTGTTCCCAGGGTGCCATGATCCCATAACTTGGAAATATCACAAAATTGAGAGTACAGTGGCACCTTGGAAAAGGTTAGTGGAGTCACCATATATCCTCTTAAGGATTATCAAAGGGATGAGGGAATCACCCTCAGTGGAGTCACCGGGTAAGCTTTGTGAAAAGAAGGCTTACCGAAAAAGTGTCGTTGAGAAATATTGACTCAGTGTTCCCCGACAACAACGCCAAAATGTTATCATAGAATTTGTACTTGCTCAAAGCCCAAGGCAAGTGAATGCAAGATCGGTGTAACATGGGGTGACCTATCACTGTCACCTTAATAGGAAACCCCTTTCTATTTAGGAGTATATCAAAGTTACCCCAGGGGAGACATCCCCAATGAACTAAAGGGATGATAAGAATAAGGCAAGGATGCAATAAAATCCCCCTCTCACTGGTCACTTAAGTCACAAGGTTCTTAAGGTCTTTAAGGGATGAAACAACAGTAAAAATGGAGTGTACCTTCCTAGAACAGGACAACAAATAAAATATGGCAGCTTTCAAGTACAAAAATGATGTTAGTGCTTCTTAAGACCACGAACCTTCAAAAAATAGGCTAGCGGATATAAAGTTGAAACAATGTAACAATTTACAACAACAATAAGTATTTTGTAATAGTCGCAAAAAATATGCCTTGAAATTGCTTGAAAAAGACAAGAAAATGTAGCTTTAACTAGGCTGAATGATAATTAATTGTCACAAGCAAATTTGGCAATGTCTAGCTAGCATTTAATGTCAGTTATGCAGAGAATTTGTTGTAGTTAGATGGTTGTAGCAATATTTTGTAACAACAACAAATTCTAGTGCTCAAAATTGCAAGGAAACACCATGTAAACTTAGCATTTATCTAGTATATTAACTCACAATTTTCACAAGCAATTTCTGAGTGAGCTAGGTGCAAGTTATGTAGGTGAATGCAACAAATTAGCATGAATTAGTATGACTGTAGTAGTGATTTGCAACAACAACAAGTTAGTTAATGAATTAGTCTAGTTTAAGGTTAGTATAAGTCAGCAAGAGCTTCAAGGAAGAGAGTTTGAGTGTTTAATCAATCCTTCAACAAGAGAGAGGCTATAACTAGTGCCTTCTAGGGCTTATGGAGTCAAGTGGACGACTTCTTCTAAGGTTGCAAGTCAATTTCGATAGTGCACAAAATTCCAAGAGGAATGCATAGGAGAAGTAGTAACTTAAGTCCCCCTGTGCATTTTCCTCAAGAAAACAAGATACTAGGGTGTAGGCAATTCTAGGCCCTAGCACCTTGCTCTCCTTAGGCTTCTTATGGGATAGGAACTTAGGCAAAGATAACTACGTCAAAACCTTAGAGTGTTGGGAAACTAGGGCTCTAGGTTTCACTAGTTACTCGATTAATTCAATGAAAAGCTTGGTAAATAGAAAGTAGGAAAGTAGCAAATTAAGTTCCTTACTTCAAGCATTAAGCATATCATGCAATTTCATAATCTTGTATGAGAAAATAAAACTATACACAAACCATTCAATAGATGACCAAAAATGCATATTTTATCTACTTGCGCCAAGAATAATCATGAAATACCATGCAAGATCACCATAAAAGCTTCCAAGATTGATCCAACTTGCAAAAAAGCAGCCTTATACAAGAGTGTGCCTCACAATTTCAGGCAATAGCCCTTCTAGAGCGCAAATTTCATACCTCTCATTTTGTGTGAGGAGTTGTGATGACAAAAATGAATGTACTTTATGTTTATTTATACAAAACCGGTGACCTTTGATTAATTTCAAGTCAAATAAAGGCAGACTTCGCCAATTTACAAATAAATTCAACTTAGACATAAATAAAATTAATTAACCCCTAAAATCATTTCCAAGGGTGATGTCATGCCCTTCTAGGGTGACGTTGAGCCCCTAAGGTGAAACATTGGGCTCTAGATGCAAAGTTTTCAAAGGCTTTTAAACTCTTGCCAGCTACTTTTACCCTTTGGGCCTTTAGCCCCTTCTTCCCATAAGGCAATGTACAATCCTTCCTAGTGTGGCCAATCCCAATGCTCGAACAAAGGTAGGGGAAGATGAGAGGAATAAAAATGGAAAGTGATAAGTATGGAGGGAACAGACGATGACCTTTCATAGACCCACCCAATGGCAACCCATCCTAAAGGGAGATCAACTTACTAGGGCATCATGTCATCCTTCCAAGTATGAACAAGTCAAAGAGCATTATTTCATAGCAAACATTATGAAATGAAGGAGAATTCAATGCAACATATTTAAGTGCTTCAAGAATTAGAGTGACACATACCATGATACCCAGACTCATTACATCATGGAGCAAGACTTAATGCTACTTCTGGACCAGGCAGGTGGGATGGATATTGTTGTTGTTGATAAACGGGTTGCATTGAAGAAAAGAGGGGCCCTTCGGGGCCATGCTCAAGTCATCCGGCTCCCGGCACTCCATGTCTAGGACCTGTGGGCCTCAAGACATGATCTCCTTAGTTATCCCTAGGGTAGGGAATAACACCGCCAAACATTTTAAAGTTTGCATATTAAAGACTAATAAGATTCGCCAAGGTTTCTACTCTTTCATATAAATTTCCATCCTTAATATTTTCCCTGTTCTTACCCGTCCTCTCTTTTTATTTCCTTCATCTTATTCAATATTTTGCAACTTCAACTATGATCCTTCTTTCAAACTTTTTAGTTTTGAATAAACTTTGAATCAAAAAGTTTTTCAAAATGTAAATTCGAATGAACTTATCTTTCCACCTTACCCTTATTATATTAATGTTTTAATTTTAATGTATAGTTAATTTATTCCAAAGTAGATAAGTTCATTCTAACGATATCTTATCGCTACTTTGAAATTTCAACTATTTTAATGCAATGTGTACAAGTTTATTTTTATTTTATTTTATTAACTTATCTTTCCTCCGAGCCTTTATTATATTAATTTTTTTTCCAAAAGAAAAAAAAAAAGCATAACTTTTATTAAAAGAAATAAAAATCGCATTTTGAAGAATGCATACAAGCATGCATGTAGTCTGGAATAGCTTTTAGCCCCATTGAGGAAGGAAACACAACAAAATATGGCCCTCAAAAAGCGTCCTTGGTACATATAAAGTTAACACAGATAATAGCCACCAATCACAGCCAATAACACGACAGAAAAGCAGTTTTGAAGAGAACCTGGACAGACCAGGCCTGAGCGACAAAAAACCCCTTCGAGAATAGGATCCAAAGGGACCAAAAGAGAGTTTGCAACCACTAAGGAGGAAAACCAGAAGGCGCACGCCCTAGACGGACCTCAAAATGTGACCCCAACATCACAAAATCAGCATTGCATGCCCATAAGATGGACCTCAAAACATTGATACAAACCCCACCAAAAAGAAACAGAAAACCCAAGCATCCACTCCACACCACAGACCATAAGGGGACGCAGGGAATCTCGGTCACCAAGACCACCGAGAAAACCCTGACATTGCATCAAGCCCTGAACATACCAACAAGGATGGATTGGTGAGGGCCAAACCCTCAGAAATCTTCAAGAAACGCCTCCACACACACTAGAGGTTGAAGAGATAGTGGACCAGAATCCCGTGGTCGACATATTAGGCTCCAAATATCAGATTTGAAAAGTCAATCGGAGGAATAATAGCAAAAGCGGTGCACATAAACCCAGATCTGAAGAGAAAAACCACAAACACATCGGTCGTCTCATCCAAAGAAGATCGGGACCTCATCAGTCAAGAGGTCGGATCAAGAAATTATAATGGAGACCGCAACAAGACTCGTGACCTCCAAAAAAAACGCAGCTAAAGAAACACTAGGAGGAAAAATCCACCAAGAGGCTCCAAAAACAAACAGATCCGCCCTTTGGAAGGCACAACCAGCTTCCTGAAGCAATGGATCCCCTCTGAAAAACGCCATAGAACCCGCGACAAGAGGCTGCATGAAACCCCAACACCTTCGAAACAACCGAGGAGAAAATCTCCAACGATCGCAACCAGCAGAACCAAGGCCGCCATTGCCCCACCACCACCGAGAAGGGGAATACAGTCACGAAAACGTCGTAGAAAGGGAGAGGGGTCTGCGGCTGAGGAAACCCTAGCCGCAGACCCCCCCCCCCAAAAAAAAAAAGATTGTTCTTTTATTAGAATATTTTATAAGTGTCCCGGAGCCTTTATTATATTAATATCTTAATTTTACTTTGAATTAATTTCTATCTTATCCCAAGGCATATAAGTTTATTTTATTGATAACTTAATTCTACTTAGTATCTACTACTATTTCATTCTAATGTATTCAATTTTATTTTATTATTTTTTCACAACAACTATCTCATTTCACATTTTTTTTTATCTGATGGAATACACATCTTGGGAAACCCTCTAGGTACTTCCTCTCATTTCGAGGATGGCACGAGAGGTAAACTGGTCGGTTGCAGTTTTGGCAACCTAACCCGACGGGGACATCGAGTGAGGCACAATAAGGGAGGTAACCCGGGGACTTGACCCCAAGACCTCTTGCTTAGAACACAGCTCCCAACCACTCGAGCTAACCCATTAGGCTCTATTTTATTTCAACATATTCAAGTTTATTTTATTTTATTAAATTTTCACAACGACTATCTCATTTCATCTACCCTATTTAATCTTACCCTAACACCTTTTTCTACCATTCGTACAACTTTACTTATCCTTGATGACTAGTGGAGTGTCCACTCAAAATGTTGGATGTTTCACAAACTATCACACAATTTAATCTCCAAAAGTTTCAAGTAGGAGGTGGGATATCACCACTACCTTGTGACCAAATGGTCAAGTCCCTGGTGGTTGTAATTAAACATGCATTATCTCACATACAAAACAAGAACAATTTATTTGGGGCAATGATCTATTCATGTATTAATTTTCAAAGTATATGATTACATATTACATTTTGGAGTTTTTTACTCTTTGCTCGTTGTTTGGCTCTTGGCCAACTCTTTAACAACTCATCATTGAATCTCCTACAATGATTAGCTAAGCTTATCGCCAATGCTTGTTCTCTAATTTATTATTCTTGGCTTGCTCTCTGCATTCCTCTTTAATTCTTTAGTGTCTTGTCTAACTATCCAGATCCTCCTTTGTTTGCCTACTTCAACTTCCCTCTATGTTGTGACTTTTATTCTTCCTTTAGTACACATATATCTTTACCATGTTGTTTCTTTGACTATTTTCTCCATGTTTCTCTTTGTTTTCCATGACTCTTTCTCTATGCTTTCCATGTCACAACCCAAAAATGGGTCGACCCTCTAGCCACATCTGAAAATCTTGAACAAGTGTCATAGACTTGGTTATCTTGTTTCCTCAAACCTCTAATGTTGTCCATCATTTTGTCTAAACAAACTACCTTGATTGCCTTTTGAAACAAGGCACTAAGTCTACATTTTATAGTCTTGAAACTACTCTTGTGGTTACCTTCCAACTCATCCCAAAGCATGCTACCTTGTCTTGAGTTCGCCCATACATAAAGAAGAGTGCTTGAATTGTTTTGAAAACAATTATAACGATAGGGACAATCGTGAATAACATTATTGCTAACTGAGGTTTTTGCCTTGATACCACCTGTCGCAAACCTCTAGTCTGCTTGAATTTTTCTTTGCAAACTTGAGTTTCTCCTAAGTCTGATTTGGCAACCAAGGTCATACAACATTGCCTTTCCTTGGCCAACCTGCATGTACTACAACTAGACTATACCTCTTCACTCAAGGTCTACCCATAACTTCACCTTAAGCTACAATCTATCAAATGCAACTAGTTCCTACTCAACTAAGTTCATTCAACAACAAGCACATGTCTAACCATGGACTTTAAAACACCCCGAGGATGCTTTAACACTTAGCTAATTATTTAATACTTAGCCAACACAATGCATTGCAAAAGACAACAACATTCAATAGCACAAAGAGTCCACAACACACGTGTATGGGAGACACCCAAGGCAAGGACCTTAACTTTAATTAGATGAAGAATGTTACAATGTACAATGAAGGAGTGGGACCAACTCCCCACGACTCATTTAAAGATTGAAATTACAAAAGGCACAACTGCCTGTAAGAACTATTAATCCAACCCTCGAAGCAACAACATGCCTACCTCCTGCAAGTCCTATCTTCTTCTTCTTTTCACTAAGTTAGTAGCTCTACTATGCGAACACCAGAATTTAGCACTATTGCAAAGCTCTTTTACATTCTTTGTTTGAATGACTTCTTGAATTTGTCTGAGCAATTTTGAGGCATCCTCCTTTTTATATGAGACTTAGCTTGCACTCGTAAGCTCCTTCAACTCTAAGGTGGACCCAAGTGCCCCCTTCTTCAACTAAATTATGCCCACATGACTTGTCCGCCGATGTTGGCATCCAATGGTGCCACACATCTTCACTCTTGTAAAGGTGTGCTCACATCCAAGTGTGCCCAAAGATGTGCCTAGTAGTGCACTCAGCAAGTTGTGCCAAGTTCTCCTAGGAAGTGCACCCAACAAAGTGCATCCAAGTGCACCTAGCCAACGTGTGTCCATCCAAGTGCACCTTGTTATCACATAAACTTGCCAGAGTCTTGTGAGTCTGTGGTTTCTACCTAGGTTTGTAATTTTGTCTGTTTCTCCTCTTTTTGCAATCCCGATCGTAAGTTTTTCCTCTCTGCTTGTAGTTTTTTTTTGTTTGCCTTCACTCGTTTGATCGACCTTTTTTCCTTGTTGGCTTATCTGAAGAGTATCGGCCCTAAGCCTTTTGTTTTCCATAAAGTCAAGCGCTTATCTCTTACCTTTGTCATTGATCCTTTGCTTTCCTGAGCCTTCAACCAATCATCCAAGAAATTGTTCACAGGCCGCAATCGTGAGCACCAAGCACAACAATTGAAGCAGTCTGATATAAAAGCAAATCAAGCGAGCGAGCAAGATCAATTTCCAATGGCGGAGATCCATCAGGCAGATCGGATTGACGACCATCGGGTGATCGAGATATAAAGTTTGGGTGAGTTTAACGTCAGCAAGAGGGAAGAGTCTTGAAGACTCATGAAGCGCGATGTCCCGAAATGCAGATGTTGTCTGGGCTGTCCGATCAAAGGGGACACGTGTCACCCAATCCGAGCGTCGTGATTTCACGACTTAGAAGTGTGGGCATAGAACACAACATGAGTTAGCAAAAAGCGAAACCATGACACACCTGGGAATTAGGCTCGCAGTCACTGCCCAAGGTCATATGGAAGCAGGGCTAAAAGAAAGGGAAGCGGGAATTCAAACGACGGGTGGCTAAAGTTGTTCAAGGAGATGATCAGGGCCGTCGGATTCAAAGTTAGTCCGGTCGTTGATCCAGAATGGTTGTTTCGTGATTTCGGACATTGGAACATTGGGAATCAAGGGGAGTAAGAACTCTCAAAATTTCATATGGGATAAGCCCGAGGTCACGTGGGGCAAGGAAAAGAGTTGCGCCAAGGAGCTAAGTGCCTGAGTCAGTCACCGAAAAAGATTTGCATGGCCTTGAGGCGCCATAATTGACCCAAAGGAGTCGTGAGCTTGCCTGAAACATTGATGGGTGTAAGGCCTCGCCCTGATCCTGATGAAAGTAGTTAATGAAAAGAGGGAAGGTGGTTGAAACTTTGTTTCACCACGTAAATGGAAAACATGGAAAATCTGGCCATGGAGGACAGACTGTCAGTCGAAAGTTCCCTGCCATGGATTTTCTTGTGAAGCCCATACTGTCTGATCTTGCATCTGACAGAAGAATGCAAGTGCACCCTGACAGAAGAAGATGCAGACGCCAAGCCTTGAATGGAGTGACCAGAGTGCACTTCTATAGGGAGAAAGTTGCTTTGAGTATATATACTCAGTTTTAATATTTTGTAATGGTCGATGGTAGAGAAAAGATCTCGTATTGTAAAGTTTTAGTAAATCCTCTGGCTTCTGGTTATGTATCTGTATTTGAGACTTCTTGTTTAATAACAATTATCTTTCTTGCTCCATTTTGTTTGCCTCTGATACTGAAAGAGTTCATGATTGACTGATTCACTTGAATTATTGTGATCACATTATGATGAAAGTTTGATTATAGTGTTGTTATAATTCCTTTCAGTTTCTTTGAGATTTAAATTCAAGAAGTTCTTGTGTTTAATTTTTTCTTCTTGGGGCTGCTTGAAGACCTGATGCCCGCGACAGACCTCTACATTTTTCTCATCAAAGTCTTCCTTCTACTCCCCTTCACTACAACCTACTGACTAAATTTGAACCAAGACCTCATTGTGCATATCAGTCCAGTTTTCTGAGTTAAGACGATATTTTCTCGAGATTGTGCCAATTTGAACCAAGACCTCACCTACTTGTGCATATCAGTCCAATTTTTTGAGTTAAGACGATATTTTCTCGATATTACGCCCATTTGACCCTTTTATAATCAATATGTGACATAAAACTCTGATGGGTATCGGGCTTACCTCTGCCGCAATCTAGAGGTGACTTCCGGTGCTAACATTTCTGGTGTCATTACCGGGGACGAAATTAAAGATTTTCCTTGGGATTGAATGACAAATCTTACTGGTTCTGAAGGTGCATCGAAACTTAGTACATCAAAGATTGCAGCTGTGCACCTGGTGACTCCACTGTGGTGACTCCATTGATGTGAATCCACTGGCGACTCCATTGTTTCAGATGTGGCTTCTAGAGGCAGACACAAGAAGTCTACTCCACAATTGCCTTTAGCAACACCTGAAGCTGACCCAGAGAAAATTGTCAGAAAGGGAAAGGCCCCTTGAGAAGGTACTTATTTTGTTGAACCAGGTGTTTCTGATGATTTTCATTGTCCTCTTTTAGAAACTCCGATATTTCTTCTCATTCTCCTATTATACCATCTGTTGGAGTTTCCCAAAGTTTAAAGTTTGGGAGTGTTCCTGTTGAGTTTTCCCCTCCTGGTCTAGGATTGGAGGGAGAAATATTTGTCACTCCTCTCTCCCCTGAAGTTGCAACTTGGTCTAGACCTCGAACCTCTGAAGATTTTCCTACTCCAGGTTTTATTACTCCTCCTCCTGTTAGAGTTACTGATTTTGAAGAAAGGGAAACCTCTAGCCTTGTAGCCTTTTCTCCAAATCCTCGGTTGTTTCCCTTTCCTCCTGGAAGCTCAGTTCCAGTCTCCCCTGTTCGAACCCCTTCCCCTCCTAGTTCTTCTCCACTTATCATCCCTATAGTAGGTGCCAATCCTCCTAGAAACACAATGGATGATATAGTGGCTGCAAGATATGCCCCTCTAGTCTTACGTCAACCCATGAATGCTTTCCCTGTTGGAGATTAATTAAAGTATATGCCCAAATTCACTGGAGAGGAAGACATCACTGCTGAAGAGTACCTTGCTGCCTTCTTTAGTTATGCAGACAATCTAAATATTAAAAATGAAGATGTCTGGATGAGAGTCTTTGTTCAGAGCCTTGATGGTGAGGTTAGAAAATGGTTTAGGGGATTGACCCCTGGATATATTGATGGGATCGAGGATTTAGATGATGTTTTCCTGAGGCAATGGGGGGATAAAAAGGACTTCATGTATTATATCACAGAGTTTGGGTCCCTGAAGAGAAAAGAGGGAGAATTTGTCTCTGACTTCTCCAAAAGATTCAACAAGATGTATAATAAGATCCCTACCGAGATAAAGCCTACAAAAGCCTCTACCAAAATCATTTATGCTAGTGCTTTTGACCCTGATTTATGCCTCCTGCTCAGAGAGAGAAGAGCTACTTTCTTGGCTCATATGCAAGATGTAGCCCTAGAAGTAGAATCCAATGTGTTGGCAGTTGACAGGCTTAGGAGCAAAGCTAACAGAGACAGAGGAAGAGGAAGATCTAGGGCCTCAACCTCTGGTTCTTCTGCATCTCACCCTCAAGTAGATGAATTGACCAAGATGGTGAAGTCCCTATCTGCAGAAATAGAAAAGATGAAATTCGAAGGGAAGCAGGTTTATAAGAATGTCTCAAATACTAACAACAAAGGCAACTTTAGGAGGCCAAATAACAATACCCCTCAGATACTTCCAAGAGAGCCCCGAAGCAGAGATAGGGATGATCAAAAAATTCAAACCCTGTCCAAAATAACCCTGTTGTTGATGAGGAAAGGGAAGAAGAAGAGCTTGACCCTAAAATTCATTGTATTGGAGACACCTCCCCTTTTCCCCATTTAACTCAATCTGCATACGAGGAGTCCCTTATAGACAGTCAAATAAATGAGTTGAGTAAGGGTGAGAAGGAAAATAGTGGTCCCAACAAATACAACCTCCGGTCTAAGAAGAAAGAAGGGAAGTCTGATGTCCTTGATCCAACTCCCAGATCAAAGAAGCTTGCTAAAGATGCAACAAACAACAACAAAGAAACGAAAGCTCGGAACCCCTCACCGATACCCAAATACCCTGTCCCAGAAGTGAGATAAGTTCTGAAGCCCCTTTCCTCTTTTAGTTTTGAGCATGAAATTCAAAAGATCAGGATCCATGTGCCCCATTTCAGAGTTAATTAAGCACAAAGATTTCAAAAAATCCCTCTCCAAGTTGTTGCAGTCCGAGCCATCCTGCCATTCCATAGGCTCAGTAAATCTTCAAGATGAAAAGCCAACAGTCATTTTAGGTCCTATGGTAGAAGATAGAGATGATTAATCCCCTCCTTTCTACACATCATTGAACATACATGATAAGGTGTTGCATAACTGTCTGATGAACTTAGGGGCATCTCATAATATCATGCCCAAAACTATCATGGAAGAACTCATATTACAAATCACAAAAGCCTATCATGATTTATATCCATTTGATTCGAGGAAAGTGCAATGTCTTGGGGTCATCAAAGATTTGGTTGTGACCTTGTTTCAATTGCCCATGAAGAGCGTGGTCATGGATATCGTGGTGGTTGATGTTCCCCCCAAGTTTGGCATGCTCTTGTCAAGATCTTGGATAAAAAGACTTGGGGGAACCTTGCAAATGGACCTCACATATGCTACCATTCCAGTGTTCGGGGGGGAGCATAGGAGACTACACAGAGAAGCGCAGTTGGCCTACATTATTAGTGATGAAGCGGATCCCATCAATCATCCCATCTTTGCACTCGACACTGATTTGGGATCTAGTTTGTTACAACTCACTGATATTCCTGAAGCTCCTCTTGAAATTAGAGAGCAGCCCATTTCTTTTCGTGAAATACCTCCTCCAACCACTTCTCTGTGGAAGATGTTCTTCGACGGAGCCTCTTCCAGGGAAGGTGTTGGTGCTGGAGTAGTTTTTTTGTCACCTTGTCAAGAAGCCATACCTTTGTCCTATAAACTAGAATTTGAAGCTACCAATAATGTGGCAAAGTATGAGGCTCTTGTTTTGGATTTGAGGGCTGCGAAAGACATGGGAATTGAAGAGCTAGTAGTATTTGGAGATGCTAAATTAATTGTTCATCAGGTCAAAAATGTTTATTAGGCCAAACACCCTCGGCTCAGAAATTACAGAAATGAAGTGTGGGATCTGGTCGACAACTTCTTCTCAACCTTCAACATTTCATTTATTCCGAGAGAGGAAAATACTATGGTTGATTCTTTGGACATCTAAGCGAGCCAGTTCAGGGTCCCACTGCCACCTAAGCTCAGGTATGATGTTGATATTAGATATAGGCCCTCCGTACCTGATAATATCAAGCATTGGAAGGTGTTCGAGGATGATCTTGAAATCAGAAGATTTCTTAAGTCAGTTGATGAGTTCTCTGCATTACACATTTATCAGGAGCATGATTCCAAAGGTGACCCTCCCCCTGAAATCTTTTTGAATAAAATTGCTAATCACCATATTGTTCAGCTGCCTAGCAACCACATTCCAAAGAGACTAGTTCCTTTAGAAAGATTGTTTGATGGGAACGATGTGGCAGTAAAGGGTACAGTCTCAAATGATGATATTGATGTTGATGATTTACTGCACCGCTCAGAGGTGGAATATAGGCAGGTAATATGGTCGGGATCAATTTGGCATTCGCTAGATCATCCCTATGCTTGGTTCGCTTTTCATCTGAAGGTCGGGATGGTCCAGCTCCGCGAGTAGTGGACGAAGAGGTTGGTAGTCCTCTCGTCGATGATGCTTGTACACCTGTAGACATTGACATGACTCTTTCAGTCATGAGGTTGATTAGAACTTCTTTAAGAGCTTTCTCTGCAGCGCTCAACTCGTTCAACATACACGCTTGGGGTTAACAATATCGAGTTCAGGGAGTAACTTAGACACAGTAATGGGATAGAGAGCAAGAGCGCGATGATCACTGTGCAAAATCAACTTAGTCTGCAGGCTCAAACTCTCAGTTGGCAAAAGTGTTTCGGTGCATGGCGCGATGGGATAAATAGGTAACTTGACAATGGGTCACTTGCAACGGTTATGAAGTCTTCATTAACTATGTTCTATCCGTTATGGCACAGTCCCAACGGTCGGATGGTGAGTTGTATGTCCATAAATGTCTTTCTACCCGTTCGGAGCATTGGTCTAATGGTTATAATGTCCCCAACGACTATATTGCTTCGCCATGGCGAAGTGCCATGTGTCGATGTCCTGATATCCCAGTGAAGCTCCAATTTTGCAAATTTTCCTTCTGCGAGGCTCCCTCTGGAACCTTATGCAACTTGTCGATCTTAGCTCTCTTCTTACTTAGCTTTCTAGCCTTCTTCCCAATGAGCTTCATCTCGGTATGCCTTTTTCCATTCTGATTCTTATCTTCTTTTGACATAGTTACTTCGCGCTGTTGAGATTCTTTCCTAAGATTCGAGGGGGATCCTTCTTCTTTATCTGACATAGGTACTTCAATCTTATGTGGGTCTTCTAGTGTTCTTACAACTTCGATATCCAGGTTTTTGGTGTTAAACAACTTCGATCTGTTCTTTTGTTCTTTGATCAACTGTGTGATCCTTCTGATCATGAATTCTTTTAACTCTTACTTCTTCTGCTCTAAAACTTCTTCTTCTTCTTGCCTTCTGGGCTTATCTCTTTCAATCCAAGGTTTTCCTAGTAGCATGGTAAATGGGGCACTGTTCTCAATAAATTTAATAATCTCAAAATCTTCCTCTGTCGAAGTTCCATTGGCATTCATACATATCCGAGTGAACTTTCCACATAGGTTTATCAGCTTTCCTTTGAATAGTCTTATTCCTCCTAATGAAGGAATCATAACTGGCCTCCCTATAGCTTCCCAAGTTCTCTTTGTCACGATATTCACCTGTGTTTCCTCATCTAGAACACAATCAATGTCGAAGTCTCCTATTCTTGCTTCAAGGCATTCTTTTTCTTTGAAGATATCTAATAATCTGACATGTTGGTGGTCATTCAGGGTTTCTTTCATCTGTAGCAATACTTTCTTTGATTCTTTCTGGGATTCTGTCATAATCTTAGTTTCTGGATCTGCCTTAGGGTTTTCTTGGTTCATATTCATTCTTTCAAACTTAGCAATCATTCTAGGACAATCCAATACTTCATGGTTCATAGCTTTGCAACAAAGACAATTGGGTCTTCTCCCAGGGCATTCCTTAGCAAGATGTCCTAGTTTTCTGCAACTGTAACAGAGGGTTAATCCTCTTTTTCTTTTAAATGATCCCCAGCCTTTTCTGCACTGCGCACTAGGATCATGGTAGCTAACCTGCAAACATTTCTTTCTAGGATCCTGCATACACTTATTAGTCCAAACATTATTTCTATGTATAGGTATAACATATTTTTCACTATTTTTATCAGATCTACTCATATCAAATCTTCTTTCATCTATTAATACCCTAGTTTTCAAGCTATGATAGAATCTATCAAACATACCTAGATTCATATTGTTGAAACAAAAATTTCCACTTATCTTACTTCTACAGAGCACAAAACTTTCAGATCTAGAACTTTTCAATATTCTTACCTTTATTAGAGCACAAAGCTTTTAGATCTTACCTCTTTTAATAAAAAATTCTCACTTTTGTCTTTCTCAGAGCACAAAGCTTTCAGATCTTACCTCTTTTCTTTAGATCATATTTCTTTTCTTGGCACAGAGCTTTTCAAACTAAGTAGAGTACTGCACACTAGAGCAACAGATCTACGCATAAAGCTTCCATAATTTCAGGTTGGATCTTTGCACAAAGCTTCTTCTTCCTTAGTTCCCAACAATCACAGTTTCAGGTCCCGGCAACGGAACCATTTGTTGGCACAAGGGTAGACCCAGGGTTCAACGTTAACATCGCACCAACAAAACCCTAACTACCGGCCCTTTCGGCAACACCTGCGAAGCAGATGAAGTCTCACCCGAGGCAGAGGCAGGGGTGGTTGCAGGACACAAATCTGTGATTACAATAGTTGATAGAGCACTTAGCACCGCTAGTTCATCATTATTTAACCAATATCTACTTCGCAGATAAAACAGAGCATCACAACATTCACCCAGATCTAATGTATCTAAGCATTTGGCATGAATAAATAGATTAGATCTAGCAGATTTGAGCACTAAGCTAGTTCACATAGGTCAGATCTAGCATCCAAGGTCATCATAAGCACAAACAGATCTATCTATCTATATCAAGCACTTAGCAAATAACACATAAATACATCAAAATATCGCACATAGCAGAATAACACAGTATTTACGTGGTTCACCCCCACCCTGGAGTTATATCCACCAACTCTTCTTCTTTATTAGCTTCAATCAGTTATCTACATGCACAGAGCCACAAAAACCCTACTTCGGATAAGACATGAGATCTGCGCACATCTCGCTAGATCCTCCTTCCTCGAGCTAGGTCTAGCACAAAGCCTTTCACAGTCTGTTACAACCACTTGCACTTAGCTCTACAAGTTTCTCACAATATGCACAGAGCATCTACATACCATACTTGCACTTAGCACTTAGCTTATCGACCATGCTACTTATATCACCTAGCTACTTATTTATACTTTACAAAATAGGCCTAAACATGGGTACACCCATGGGTCAACATCCCATACCCGTTACATATTCCCAAATCCCAAAAAGGGGCCGAGATCCCGCGATCTCTGCTTCGTCTTGCGCTTTGTCTTCGACAGGTTGTCGAAGTCCCAAAATAGGTCAAACTTGACCAAGGATCTCCCAAAAAACTTGGTCAAGGGCCAACACTGAGGTATTGCAAAATAATACTTACAGGTTACAGAATCTGGAGGGTGACGAAGTTTTTGGTGGTCCTGTAAATGGGCACTTCCTGAAAAGGTTTTTTGTTTAAAAGCTGCAGATGACATCCTACCATTGTAAATACCGTTCCTAATTTATGTTTATTTTGTCTTTAATAGGAGACTCCATAGCCCAAAGCTAAGGCACTAGAACTACTTGTTCTTGGCAGCTCGCAGGGAGCATGCCATCCCTTGAGGAGCCAAATGTTATCACATAAACTTGCCAAAGTCTTGTGAGTCTATGGTTTCTACCTAGGTCTGTAATTTTGCATGTTTCTCCTCTTTTTGCAGACCCAATCGTAAGTCTTTCCTCTTGGCTTGTTGTTTTCTTCTGTTTGCCTTCACCCGTTTGATCGACCTATTTTCCTTGTCGGCTTGCCTGAAGAGTATCGGCCCTAAGCCTTTTGTTTTCCCTAAAGTCGAGCACTTCTCTCTTACCTCTGTCATTGATCCTCGATCTACTTTCCTGAGCCTTCAACCAGTCATCCAAGAAATTGTTCACAAGCCGTAGTTGTGAGCACCAAGCGCAACACTTGAAGCAGCTCGATATAAAAGCAAATCAAGCGAGCGAGCAAGATCAATTTCCAATGACGAAGATCCATCAGGCAAATCAGATCGAAGACCATCAGGTGATCGGGCTATAAAGCTTGGCCGAGTTTAATGTCAACAAGAGGGAAGAGTCTCGAAGACTCGCGAAATGCGATGTCCCGAAATGTCGATGTCGCCTCGGTCGTCCGATCAAAGGGGACACGTGTCACCCAATCCGAGCATTGCGATTTCATGACTCAGAGGTGTGGGCATAGAACGAAGCATGAGTTCGCGAAACACGAAACCACGACGCGCCTGGGAATTAGGCTCGCGGTCACTGCCCAAGGTCATATGGAAGTAGGGCTAAAAGAAAGGGAAGTGATAGGCGGCTAAAGTTGTTTAAGGAGATGATCAGGCCATCAGATTCAAAGTTAGTCTGATTGTTGATCCAGAATGGTCATTTCACGATTTTGGACGTTGGAACATTGGGAATCAAGGGGAGTGAGAACTCCCGAAATGCGAAATCTTGAAATTTCATATGGGATAAGCACGAGGTCATGGCCCGAGGTCGCGTGGGGCAAGGAAAAGAGTTGCGCCAAGGAGCTAAGCACCCGAGTCGGTCACTGAGAAAGATCTGCATGGCCTTGAGGTGCTAGAATTGACCCAAAGGAGTCGCGAGCTTGCCTGAAACATTCATGGGTGTCAGGCCTCACCCTGATCCCGATGAAAGTAGTTAATGAAAATGGGGAAGGTGGTTGAAACTTCATTTCACCACATAAATGGAAAACATGGAAAATCTGGCCATGGAGGGTAGACTGTCAATCGAATGTTCCTTGTCATGGATTTTCTTGTGAAGCCCATACCGTTTGATCTTGTGTCTGACAGAAGAATGCAAGTGCACCCTAACAGACGAAGATGTAGACGCCAAGCCTTGAATGCAGTGACCAGAGCGCGCTTTTGTAGGGAGAAAGTTGCTTTGAGTATATATACTCATTTTTTATATTTTGTAATGGTCGATGGTAGAGCAAAGCTCCCGTATTGTAAAGTTTTAGTAAAGCCTCTGGCTTCTGGTTATGTATCTGTATTTGAGACTTCTTGTTTAATAACAGTTAGCTTTCTTGCTCCATCTTGTTTGCCTCTGATACTGAAAGAGTTCATGATTGACTGATTCACTTGAATTATTGTGATCACATTATGATGAAAGTTTGATTATAGTGTTGTTATAATTCCTTTCGGTTTCTTTGAGATTTAAATTCAAGAAGTTCTTGTGTTTAAGTTTTTCTTCTTGGGGCTGCTTGAAGACCTGATGTCCGCAACAAACCTCTACATTTTTCTCATCAAAGTCTTCCTTCTACTCACCTTCACTACAACCTACTGACTGAAGTTGAACCAAGACCTCACCTACTTGTGCATATCAGTCCAGTTTTATGAGTTAAGACGATATTTTCTCGAGATTGTGCTCATTTGACCCTTTTATAATCAACATGTGACATAAAATTCTGATGGGTATCGGGCTTACCTCTGCCGCAATCCAGAGGTGACTTATGGTGCTAACACACCCAACTAAGTACGCCTAGTGGACATGTGCTCAACCAATTACGCCCATCGGAGTGTGCCCAGGTCATATATAAGCCACTTTGTTCTTATTAGGCACTTTGTCTGTCATGCTCAATGCATCCCTACATATGAGATCATTTGCAATAATGTTCTTTGCCTTCCCTCACTAAGTTCCCTTCGCTCTACGATGCATTGAGTTTGAGCAAGGGCACTTGGCATGTACGTGGTGTGCCTTGCCATCATGCAAGGGCACCCAAAACCGACTCTTCTAGCCATCAACCTTCCATCGTGTCCACCTGTGTCAGTCAATGACCACCAACGTGATCATGTGATGGAGGTGCCCGAAGCCATTCAAGGCTGGGGCTTTACAACACCCCGCTCATTCGTATTCTACATTGAATGTGTATTAAGTTTAAGTGGTTCTCATTGGATTTCCATCTCGTCCCTTCTAACAATCTTTAATTTGAGTCTAGTCAAACTTCAATCTACACATTTCTCTATTTGCTTGCCCCTTTGTTCACCCCCTCCCTCATCTAGAATCGACCTTGAATCTCTTTGTCTTGTAGCATCCAATTTCCATGGAGCATTGTGATTGCTCCCTCACCACCTTAGGAGATCTAATAGAGATCCATCGGTATATGGCATCTTGCTCATTAAATGTGACCTCTGTTAAGGCTAATTCAATTACTTTGAATAAAAAAATTGATGTTTAGAAGACATTAATGAAGACCACTTCCACCAAAGCTAATAAGTCAAAAAAACATTTATTCATTAAAATTCCCAAACACATCCATATTTGTAAGGCTGAAAAAAAAACCTCAAACACTATTACCATTCTTCAACACAATTAACATTAACATAACTTATTTGTTACAAGTTCACCAACATCAATAGCCAATAGCCATGTGAGCCATCTTCTACATGCAATGGTCACAAACAACTTTTCCAACGGCCACACCCAGGATCAAGAGGAACTTGAAGTCAATAATTATGTGGAAGTCATGGCATTCTCTAAATAAAGTTTATTTTATTGGATGATATATTTTACTTACTTAATATTGATCGTCCATATGTAAAAATTAACATTTACAAACGTTTAAGCATTTTTTTTGGGTTAATTTTATACTTATTTATTTAATTTCTATAAACCTCAAGTTTTTAACACAAATTACAATGATGCCAACTCAAGTTGGGCTATCAATGTACGGATTAAGTCGTAACCAATTACTATTTTTTTAATAGATAATTACTTGAAAAGAAAGTTAGAAAATTATTAGTTGATCTGAAAATTTTATTTTCATTAATAATTTTATTTTTTATAAATAACTATGAAAGTTTTATTTTCATTATTTAATTTAAACAAATGGAAAATGCCGAAAATATTTGTCATTCTATGGGCGTTGGTTCTTATAAGCTTTTTCCAAGGAAAGTTTTACCGATAAGCTTATATTTATATTTTCAATTTTCATTGTGGTGTTTTAGTGAGTGGTATTATAAAAACTTAAAATATTTGAAATTTATTAAATAATAAAATCATTTAAAATAATTTTGATAAGATAAATAACTTAATTTTCATTGTTGTGTTTTAGTGAGTGGTATATTATTATAAAAACTTAAAATATTTGAAATTCGTTAAATTCATTTAAAATAATTTTGATAAGATAATTAACTTTTAAAACATGAGGTTTAAGTTAATAAAAAATCTTATTATATGATATAACTTTAAAAAATAAGTTTTTAAAAATTATTTTAAAAGTAAAATCAAATCACTGTTAAAAATGTAAAAGTTTTATTAAATATAATAGTCGAAATTTGAGTTAATTTTTTTTTTTATGGTTGAGGGTGATGATGAGATAATTTACTTATGAATATAAAATTTAATAATATTCAAGTTTTATTTGAAAATATTACCTATTAAGGAGTTTGACTAATTGGTCTCAAGTGGTGATGATATTTTTCTTTATCAGGTTTATTTTTTCTTTAAATTGTGAACGTGAAATAATGGAGTCATCATGACTATTAAATCGGATAAGTATGATGGTTTTTAATAATTAATTAAAAATTATTTTTGGTTATACATTTATAAATATAAATAAGAAAACATTTTATGATATTTAGTTTTTTTAATTGTTTTAATTAAAAATTAATAAGTGTTTACATAAATATATATAATTTGTTTTCTATTTTTTTTTTTAAATTTTTTAATTACAAAATTTGTTTTATAATTTTATTTTTAAAATAATATTTTATTTTTTAAATTTTATTTATCATTGTGATTAGGAAGTCTAATCATAAAATCTGTACTTCTCCATGATTCATAAATGGTAAATGGGTTAAATAGTTAACCATGATTAACCTCCCCAGCTTTGAAAGAGAGATAAGAAGATAAGATCTTCTTCATGATTCATAGATGGTAAATGGGTTAAATAGTTAACCATGATTAACCTCCCCAGCTTTGAAAGAGAGATAAGATGTTTCATTAAAAATTAATAAGTACACGCACAAATATGTAATTATATATAAATATATAATTACTTATCCATGATTCATGGATGGTAAATGGGGTAAACATCAATGTGATTAGGGAACCTAACCTTACGGGATCAAGAGAGTGAAACTCGTAACCTCCCAACTTTGAAAAATAGATAAGAGGTAAACTAATAAAAAAAAAAATTCCAAGGAAGCCCTCTTGGAAAATCTTAACATAATGTCCCTAATTCATTGAGTCAAACTTGTAACGTCCCCAACTCATTAAAAATTAATAAGTGCAAATCTTGGAACCTAACTTCTAGAGAGTCAAACTCCTAACCTCCCAATAAGAAGTTTCATTGAAGTCTTAGTGAATGTTAATCATCATCATTTATATATATATATATAATTTTTCCAAGAAAACCCTTGTGTAAAAGAGATTCAAATTGGTAACCTCTCCATTAAAGTTTGGAGTTTATATTATGTTGTATTTTTTTAATGTCTAGGAAAAAAGTAAGGTTTAATTGTCATTTTTTCCCTCATGTGAAAATAAATTTATATTATATTAATATGATGTTAAAATAATTTTATATTATATATATATATTTTTTGTAAATAAAAGAAGGACCTTATATTATATCACAAGTGTACAGTTGTGCTTTGTTTGGTAGCCACCTGTTCCACCACACAAGAGAAACCAGAACATGTGGCTCCAAGCGATGATATGTCTATCATGGATGAGATATAGTTTACAAAAATTGCGTAGAGAGCTTAAGGTTTCAACATGAACCTTGTTCCATCTAACTAGCCTATGGTTGGCTTCATTCAGAGCCACCATTACTAAGATAATTACATAACTGTAAAAACTAGTGAAGATTAAATCCCTATCCATTCTAAAACTGTAATTGACAGAAAAAAACCGGAATCGGGGTGGGACACATCAAGCCATAGGGGAACCTGGATGTCCATGAGAGGTGTATGCCAGGACGAACTTTTGCTTGCAAGTGGGGCATCATGCTTGTATTGGAGCTTCTGAGAATGCCTCAAACAACAAATCCAGTCGTTGATTGATTGTCCTTTGTCCATGCACTTGTTCGTCTTGCCGTTGTCAGATGTCGAAGAGGAGCTCAAGATGCTCTACTACCAGATGATAGGCAAAGTGTGAACTCTCCTCTCCTCTGTTTGTGCTTGTGTCTTCCGCTTCTATTGGGTCCTCTCCTACATCTGTCCGCTGCCAGCTTTGAGGGATTTCCTCCTCCACGATGCAGCCTCCATCCTCCCAGTAAGGCTCCGTTGGGGGGGCAAAAAGGCTGGTAGCCGCGGGGATGCGTGCCTCGGAAGGTGGCCTTGTCGTGTTCACCAAACTCAAGCCTGGTTGCATAGCTGGAGGTGGCCCTATGTTCACCAAATTCAGGCCTGGATGTTGAACTAGAGATGGTGCCTCTTCTTTGACAGTGTTGAGGCATTGAGGTGCCTCTTCCTTCGAAGTGCTAGCCGGAAAATGCTGAGGCGGTGGTGGAGAGTGCGTTGTGGGGGACGGGGTCTCCGTTTTTGGAATGCACAAGGAAGTCTGAGTCTGGAGCAAGGGTGGCGGGGTCTCCATTTTTGGAGTGCCAAGGTCGTCTAAGTGCTTCTGGTATGTCTATGGGGGCGGCTAAAATGGGCAAGTAAAGTTTGCTGAGAGGCTATGAGTTGATTGTCTCGGGTAATGACATTCTTGTTCCTGGTGCCCCACCTAGGCTTTCCTTGCTCTCGGGGCATGGTGGGGAGAACCAGGGGGTGGGGGAGATGCGAGGGGGCCGTGGGGGGGTGGTGGTGGCCAAAGGAAGCCTGGAAGACTCACAAAGTGCGATCTGTGAAGCCAGGAGGGCCGAGGAGCACTGTGCAGAAATGGTAGCATGCAAAAAATAGGAAGAGATGCACGCCTTGGCCGTCTTTATCACCGCTGGGAGCCATTGATGCCTCTCCCATCGCCATTGAAGGCTGACGGGACTGATACAGGTGACTGGTACCGGTGGCCTGGTTGGAACGCTCGTTCGAGAGCTCCTCGAGGCGCACTGAGTTAACTCCCCTCATGGTGTGTGCTATGCAGAGTAAATAATTTGGGGATGGCAGCTTGGGACATTAACTCCCCCCGCCATCTGTCCCTGCCAACTATCCCCCTCCTCTTGCCAAGTGTCACCCCATCCATGTATAATTTGATATTATATTAATATGATGTTGGAGTGTGTAATTTTTTATAAATTAATTAACAGTAAAATTTATTATTAATAAATAGTTTGATATAACATAATAATATAAAATTTTGAAAAAGTGATTAAGATGGTTGACTATTTTTTAATTTTGATATTTGGATTGGTGGGTAAAATGTATTTACGGGATTTGATTTTTTATTTTTATTTACTTTTTTGTTGTAAAAAATTTATTAGACTCTTTTCCAAGAATAAACTAGATTTTGCAAAAGCTTATCAATAATATATTAATTTAAGAACATGTCACTTGTAAAAATTGGACTTGGGTAAGGAGGATAATGCTTCTCTCAATTGTTTGGACTAGATTTAATTGACAAAATTAAGTTTCTTCATAATAAGTATCCTATTGAACAAGTTATGGAGTTGGAATCATTTTTCTATTTGCAAGATTTGAAACCAAATCTCCCCATGGTTATATGGTTATATGAAGAAGTTAAATATTTTTTCCATCTACACAATTTAAGGACTTAATAAGCACATAGTCTAAACATTAGACTCTTTTTAGGGGTATATTTTGTGATCAATTTAGCCCAAAATCTGGTCAAAAATTGTTGGAACTCTAGAATTGAGTGATTGAGTCTATATAATTTAAGTGCCCCAAGGGTTTTTTAGGGTGTTGAATCCATTTATACATTAAAAGATGCAATTTAAACAACATAAAATGGTGATTTCACCAAGATCTGTTTAGTCGGATTCGGGTGAAAAAGTTAAAAAGGTCGAATCTTTAGACAACACTCTTAATAAATGTAAAGCCATAAATTACCATTTACTTTTTATGAGAATCTAAACCCTTGTCTCAATGAACATGTAATTTTAAATTAATTGGTGCAAGACATGCTTTTGTAAACAAAAACCAAATTTTAAGCCTTCACCCTAAGTGTCTCGAGAAAAAATATCTAGATATCATTATATAGTTGTGAAATAAGTACATTGTTGGAAGCCAAGGCCAAAGTCTTTTAAGAAGGAAGAGTGACATAGCCAAAGGTGTGGTGAGAAAAAAAATCTAGACATCATTACATAGTTGTGAAATAAGTACATTCAAGGCCAAAGTCTTTTAAAAAGGAAGAGTGACATAGCCAAGGGTGTGGTGTCTTAGATCAACTTTGTTGCTCAATGACTTGTAATTAATGGTCACAACAAAACAACAATAACATAATTAAGCATAAAACTTAAACTCTCGAGGAAACTTCCTTTAAACTTTTTTTTGTTAGCATTGCCCATTCAATATTGAGTTATTGGCAATAGGGTTAGGAACTATACATGTCACCACACTCGGAAACATTGCTAAAGAAAAAATAACACTAAAGCAACTGAATTAGATACAAACTTACAATTGTATAGAYTGGARCAKGGCTGGAGAAGCTGCGCARGCTCCGCTTATGCCATCGTAGGTTGTCTYTTTCTCTACTCTTGCCAACATCCTCCTTTCCAATGCCATCGCCATTTATTATTCCCCATTCCAACCATGATTCCTCATAAAACACCTAGCTACTCTCGATACAATCATATTATTCAACACTCCTCTTCCACTAATTTCTATATACTTCCTTATTACACTTTAGCTAATCTCTTTTTTTAACCCATTCACACTTTCTTTCTCTACACCGCAACTATACATTACACCATACCATGTTCACACCCGCCCATCGTGTGGTGCTCCTTACATATCAAATGAGAAATTTATAATATTAAAGAAGCCCTTCGACATTTTAGGCGTTTTGGGAAAAACAAATAAAAAACTACAAAAATAAAAACTAAAAAATAATAAAAAACAGTCTTCCCTCATCCCCGCTATTTCCCTATAATCCAAGGTTGCCCATCCAACATTAGATTTTGCAATGTGAGATATAGATAGAGGAAGAAGAAGAAAGAAGCGAAGTATGCCGTCAAAGTCTTCCACAAAATTATAGAGGAATGAATGAATAAGCGCGCGGGGAGGCTTCTTGATTCTTCTTCAGATCGTCTCTGCGCCATCAATATTTTCTGCAACAGCGAATCCCTCGGCGCGGGTTCGAAACCCTAGATCGACTACCGCGACACAGCCGTGTTTCAGGTAACAATTCCTGCCCTTATCGCTTCAGTTTCATTGCAGGTAAGGGCTTATTTTTTAATCTGCGAATTCAAACTGCCAAACCCTATGTCGACGGTTTGTAATTTTTTTAGCCCCAATTCAAACCCCATGTGGGGTTTTCAATTTTTTTTAATAGTTTTTATGGATTTTTTTGGGTTTTGAAAGTACTTTTTTTGGTTTGGACAGATCGACTTTCGCGGGTTGAGGTAAAAGATATTTAATTCATGATGAGCATCGACAGTCCGGAAGTGGGTTGATTTCGTTTCTTTTACCTTTTTTCTTTAAAGAGGAATTTCTGATTTTCCATGGGAGATGGAGGAGTTGCCTGCGTGGCGTCGCGACATGTTATGGAACATTTCTCCACCTCCGAGCCCTTTTGTGGGAACAATACTATCAATAGCATTCACGGATTCGACATAAAGTCAAATTCTGCAAAGTTCTCGGATCAGGAGCTTCAGGAAGATAACAGGAATATTAGCAACTCACAGAGTGTCAAGGAAGGGAGTAGTGCCGAAGAATTCTGTAAGTCACGGGGTACTGGTGCTAGTGTATTTGCTACTACTTCTACTAATGCTGCTGCTTTTGTAGTTGAGCATGTAGATAGGCCGAAGAGATCCTCGAGGTGGGATGTTGTTGAAGAAAATGCTGGGAATTCGAGGATCAACGAAAATGAATTAGGACTAGGACTAGGATTGCATAAGCATGATGGTGGAGATGAGGGGCATGCCAGTGGCAGTGTGCAAGAAGATGAATTGGGAATAGCAGAGAATGCTGCAAAAGAACATCTCGGGAATCAGAGTGATAGGTTGGAAGCACGAGGTGGGTCGAAGAGCAGGAGGACTTTGGATGAGGTGCATTCACGCTCTGGGCATTTCGAATTGACTTTGCCGAGAAATTCAATTGACAGGCATTCTGTGCATTATAAGTCTTCGAGAACTTACCATGATAGGCATTCAAGGCATTTTGAATTGCCATCTTCCAGGAGTGGACATGACAGGTATTCTCGAAGGTCTGGGAGTGTAGACAGGGGTTACTCTGAAAGAAGTTCACATGAAAGAAGTTCACATGACAGGAGATGGCAATATGAGGAGAGGAATGGGTATAGGAAGAGTGGTGCAGAGAAATTTCACAGCAGATACAGCAGCCAAGCCCATGAAGATAGGCAATATCATAGGGATGTTGGATGGAGAGAGAATCGTCGGCATTCAAACTATAGACAATCTCAGAGTGGTCGGAGTGATCACATTTCTGATGATAGCAAGGGACGTTTTACGAGTCACTCTGGGAGTCATAGCAGGTCATCTTATTCCAGCATCGCAAAGGATTCAAGGTCCAAGGATGTGGAAGCTCAACTGGGTATATCACCTTCACAAACTCTTGCATCAGAACAGTCGGAAAGGTTTTCAAATGAATTGCAAAAGGATAGCAACAGTGCTCGCTTTAGTGAAAAAAATGCTTTACCAGAAGAAATTTGCAAACTTGAAGAACCGAGGTGCCGTGGGTGGTTCTATCTTGATCATTTGGGATTTGAACAAGGGCCCTCAAAACTTGGGGACTTGAAAAGGCTTGTTGAAGATGGACTGCTCCAATCTGATCACTTGATTAAGCGAGAGGGAACCGATGAATGGGTAACTGTAGATGATGCAGCGTCTCCCATGCTCTTTGGTAATCTATCACTACCAACTTCCAGGGTCTTCTTACAGTCTCAGGTTAGGCAGTTTGATGAAACTTCAATGAATAAACCTGGGGTGGCAGCAAATGCTTGTAGAAATGTACAGGGGACGGAAAAACGGGATAGCGCACTTTTTGTCCAGCAGGATGATTTCAATAGTGACAGGCTTGAAGATTTTCACATTGAAGAAAGAGTAGAAAAACTAATGCAAGGATTCCATCTGATTCCAGGCAGAGAGAATGAGATCGTTTTAGGTATTGCTCCATCTGTTCTCGCTGTCACGGGCAGAACAGAGTTGGATTTCATAAACCCCAGTATTTGTAGATTAATATTAGGAAATTTGTTAGCTGTGATGTTGTTTTAGTCGACTTTTTGTAACAAGTTGTTTTTTTTTTTCTCATTTCTGTCCAATTCGCTGGGCTTTCATTTGTCAGCTTTTTGAAACATTGTTTGAGTATGTTACAAACCTACACACATTTATTCTTGCAGAAGCTCTCTATGCAGCTCGACATGTAAGTCGTGACATGGAACACAGTGCAGAATGGGAAGGTGCGGTCCATGCTTATTTTATTTTTTTAATTTGTCCTAACAATTCTGCATGTTCTTGTCAATTTTGTGAACTTTTAATGGTAGGGTAGTGCTTGCATGAGGCTTAAACAGATTTGTAAAGGTTTGCTGTTTAATCAATGAAATGGCGCTTGGTGAAGAAGTTGAATATGTGGCAATATGTGCAGGGTCTCCTGGGCTCAGAGATGGATATGGTGAGTATTGCAATCATTGGAGAGATGCAGAGCTTGGAAGGGGGTTTGGAAATGCGTGTAACGCATCCAAGATGGCAACTAGATCAGGAGCAGCAGTGGACAAGGAGTTTGATTATGGCAAGGATGTTTCTACTGCTATGGGTACATTCCTCGGCAATGAAGGATCCTCTCAAGTTTCTGGCAGATGGCCATCTAAAGGTGGTGATTGGAAGCGGATAGGTGAAGTGGAAAACTTTCCAAGGACTCAAAATGTAGTTGGCTGTGACAGGCTTTTGAGGAAAAAAGTGGTTCTCAATGATGGGGTTCTACTCTGTGACATTTGGAAGTCTGGAGAGTTGGATCCACGTAGAGAAGCTTCTTCTCATGCTACACAACATAAGCGGCTAGAACTGCCTCCTTGGGCTTATCGTTGGCAAGAAGAGAAAAGTGACCCCATACATAAGATGGATAATGTGCTCGAAGTCCACACGCAAGCAGGTCAGGCATCAAGTGCAACACCAAAAGCACATGCCTCTACACTCAAACCACAAGTTTCTACTCCAATTGCTCAGATTTCAACACCAAGGGGATCTGCTGTCGCTATTTGTGGCTATGATGGGTTGAAAACAACAAAACCAAACAATGGGGATTCGAGTAAGAGTATCATAGGAAACAAATCAAGCTCACAGATGTCTGCAGCAGCAAAAGGCTTGAATGTCTGCAAAGCTACATTTGCATTTCAGTGTGAAATGAAATCTGTACTGAAGAGCAATGCAGCAGTTTTTAAAGAATCTGGCCCTTTAGCTTGGGAGTTATGCACTAACAGCCATTATATGGGACACAATATTGTGAAGTTTGAACAGGTTGCGGATCAGCCATTACATCAATATGAAATTGGCAATACATGTGATCATCCTGCGGAGGACATTAACATGTCACCTTCTAAGGTTCAAAAACCCGGCATGCCTCCTATGCCTGAAGCTGAAGCAGCTAAGCCAAATCAAGGGATTTCTTCAGGTCATGTGAGAACTGTGAAGGATCTCAAAGTACATATGGGAGAGTGGTATTATCGTGATGGTGCTGGCCATGAAAAGGGTCCATTGACATTCTCACAGCTTCAGATGCTTGTTTCTGAAGGTACCCTACATAAAGATAGCAGTGTGTACAGGAAAAGTGATAATACTTGGGTTCCAGTTTCACATGACATATTTGCAACTCTCCATTCAAAGAAAATTTTACCTGTTGATTCCTCCTGCCAACCTCCTGGTACTGCTAATACTGTTTGTACAATTTCAGAGCAGTCTGAGCTTGAGGATGGTTCAACAAGCCAGGCTGATTATCGTTTCCATACACTGTGTCCTCAGTTCGTGGCATATGCAAGAGGGAAGTTACATGAACATGTTATGAAATTTTATAAGAGTAGGGATTTTGCAGCAGCTATAGGGGAAGGGTTGGATACTTCGATGGCCCCAAAGCAATCAAAGAACTCCACAGACACACGAATTGCAAGCCTTTTACTGGCACCACCTCCTTCCACAGCAGATAATGCTGTCACCTCTAATCACATGGAGAAAGCTGTTGACTTGCAGAACTCAGAAGTGAAGCTGGATGAAATTCTCAGTAATTCAATTACAGGTCAACCAGGTGTCAGTCACATCATTTCACGTTCGGGTACACCTTTGTTTGTTTCTCCTTTACTGAAAAATTTCTCATACATCTTACTTGCAGTTCCTTCTTCTTTAGATTTTTTAACATTCTTCCTCTTAATTGCAGGTTTATCCATGTCAGATTCTGAAAAAGGTGGAACCCATAACAGATCTGAAACTGAACTAGTTGATACTAATGGTCATGCTAAACGCCAGAATGTTTGCAAAAAGCGTCGATTACAGGTTATTCAGGAAGGTGATAAAGGAGAGAACATCATAAATGAATTCCTGACAGACTCTGATATTGATAGATCACGCAGAGATCTGCAACAAGAAGCAAATGCTTATATTGAGGAAAATAAGAATACACAAATTAAAGTGCATGGCTGGGGTATGATGCATTTACGCATCTTGGAGAGAGTTTTCCATTTTCTTGGAGCGGACTTAAAATCTCTTGCCTTTTCTGCTGCTACATGCAAACATTGGAATAGTGCTATTCAAATGTTCAAGTTAAAGTCTAGACGTGTTGACTTCTCTTCTATGGGTTTTGAGTGCACTGATGCTTTGTTTCATTCTGTTATGGTAGGTTCTGCTTGTCCAATAATTATTTTTGATCTTTCTTTTCCCTGTCAAATTTGTTGGATCATTTTAAAGGAATCAACTTTAACTCTTTGTTCATGCAGAGTGGTTATCGACAAGGAAAGATCAAACATATTGCTTTAAAGGGGTGTACAAATTTGAGTGCTGATGCTCTGGTTCAATCTCTACGTGGCTGCTCTTCTATAGTTTCAGTGGACATAACGGGATGCAGTCAATTCAAAGATGTGACTCCGTTGTTTCGTAATGTGAACTGGCAAAGATCTCGTATTTCCGGTCCTAGCAGCAGTGGGGATCCAAGTGAAGAGACATACTGCAAAGTAAAAAGCCTTAAGCAAATAAATGACAAAATTTATGGGACAAGTAAGTCTTCTAGGGCCCTGGATATTCATATGTCAGATGATTCTGCAGGAAGAGATACATTTATGCCTCCACATGAGGCTGATCAAGGAGAGCCCATGGACGTGGATGACTTTCAAGCAGATAGTAAAGCTGCTGTAAGCACTATCCATCAGCGTACCACCCATTATCCTAAACGCATCAGACTAACTGGTAGTGCGAGATCTGCTAAGTTCCATCTTGAGGATGGTAGTTTGAAGGGAGATAATTCTGCGAAGTCTTCTGCTGGATATCATGGGGGAGTGGATAAGAGCATCGAGAAGCATCTCGCTACCACCCTGAAGGAAATAATGGGTGTCAACACAAAGAATTTCTTTTCGCATGAGGTATATTCGTTGCAACTTTACCTTTATTAGTTTGGAAGAGCCTCCTTCAAGTTGCTCTGTTATTGAGTTTTACATTCTTGAGTATGCAGGCGGCAGAGATTGACGACAAAATCAAAGGCGGGAGTTACTCTGGAGATATTCGGGGGGGCTTAAAGTCCTTTCAGGATGATGTTTTCCTTATTTGCAGAAAAGCATTCCAGTATGAATAAATTGCATTTGTTTTAACTTTTATATCTCATTAGCTCTTTTTTGTAGGAAATTTGATTTATTACCTTGCTGGAGGGTGAAGTGCACTCTGTATTTGGTTTGTTAGCATTTGGAGCATTGAAATTAATATTGATTATTATCAAGTCTGTTGTTTATTGTGTTTTCACTGTGGCTGTCAATAGGGACCACAAGAGAGATAGTCCAGCACATCTTGCAGCAGAGGAAATATATAAAACAGCTCATCGTTACATCTCCAGCCTAGAAAAGAAGTTGTTTTCTCGTCAGAAGTCAGCACATGCGAAAGAGATCTTGAGACCAGGAAAGGATAAATCTCAGGGTGCCTTATATTCTTCGAGTTCAAATGTAAAGAAGAGACTTACGAGGGCCATAGGCACAAGTATGAAGAGAATCAAGAGGAGGAGAGGCATGTCTTACAGTGATTGTAGTGTTTCGATTGAGGGGGATGTGTCAGACCGTGAAAGCAGGAGAATTTCAAAACAAAAGAAAAGGTGCTGGTCGGATTCAGAGACTGAAACATCAGAGAGTTCAGGCTTCCTGGAAGAGGAATTTCAAGAGAAAGAAGATGATAACAATGACATGGAAGACTCTGATCAGGATATGAAATTTGGATCTGAAGGTGAAGATGGATACTTTGGTGAACAAAAGCATGCAATGGAAGATGATGGGGTGGACACTGAGTTTAGTGCTCGTGAGTGGGGGGCTAGAATGACAAGAGCAAGTCTGGTTCCTCCAATTACCCGAAAATATGAGGTGATTGAAGAGTATGTTGTAGTGGCAGATGAGGATGAAGTAAGCCGAAAAATGAGGGTTTGTTTATCTGATGATTATGAGAGAAAGCTTACTGCAGCAAAAGACGGGAGAGACTTTGAGTATGCACATCTTGAAATTCCAGAATTAAAGGAATACAGACCTAGAAAACGACTTGGAGATGAGGTTTTGGAGCAGGAAGTTTATGGCATTGATCCATATACGCATAATCTCCTATTAGACACCATGCCAAAAGGGTCAGACTTTTCCCTTCAACAGCAGCACGCCATAATTGAAGAGGTATGTGAAATGGTGTATGCTTTTTGCTTAATAATGTTGCCTTTATACTAAAATTTTTATCATCATTGGAACTAATGGCTATGGGAGAAGCTTTGCAGGTACTTCTTCGGGTTCTAAATGAAAAAGTTAGGGATTTTACAGGCACTGGAAATACTCCCATGGAGTATCCTCTGCAAAATGTTGTTGAAAGGATGATAGAAGATGCTGAAAAAGCTAGTGATAGCTGCATGCGCACATTTTTTCAAGGTCTTTTAAAGGCCTTGCAGAGCCGTCAGTCCACTGATAAATATGTTGCTTATAGGAAGGTCTGAAATAAGTCCTTGAAGCTTTTATAAAAGCATCCACCCCAGTTTCATTTAATAAAAAGTAGTGATTGATTTTTATTTCGTTTGTCAGGGGCTTGGAGTTGTTTGCAACAAAGAGTGCGGCTTTGAGAAAGATGACTTTGTCGTTGAGTTCTTGGGTGAGGTATGGCTTATGGTGATCATTGAAGTGTGTTTTTTGTGGTTGTAGTGGTATTTATTTTTAATGTTTGAAAATGCTGAAGTAAATATCTCAAGAGAGACCAAATGTTGCTATTTTTCTGCATGCCAATGTTTTTTTGTTTTCCATCCTTGCTTTTCTTTTAATCTCCCTAAAGCCAAGATTTCATTATGAAATCCATGCTTTTAAGTCCAGATGCTAGCATCATTCACAGGGCAATGGATGTTATGCCAGTGTTTCATATTAGTTATGTATAAAAACTTTCCTTGAACTATAAACTTAGTTGTCGGGTTCGATTTCTCCAAGTGAAAATTTAAACATTTACACATATATTTTGATACATAAGATCCAATTGGAGGATTTGATTCAAAATATGGTCATGTTGTATATATGAGGAGGTTTTTTTTTCTTTAAAAAAAGTAAATACTGTTTAGGGATTGGTTGAAAGGTTGGTTGACTCAAATTTGGGAATGTTTTGGCCTATATTCTTATTTTGAAGAATATCAAACTTTTCACTTGAAAATTGGTGAAGCGCTGGCAATAGGGCCTATACTTATGGTTGTGTAATGTTCAAACTTCTTGGCGCAATATTTGATTTTAAGATGGCTTACAATCAAGGAAAATTGTTTGCATATTCTATGAAGATGGGAAGGTTTTCTGTTTCATATTGCTTTGTTCCATACCATAGAGTGGACGATACAAGTTCAGGGAGAATGTGGAAAAGATAAGGATTTATCTATCCTCATGGCCAAGTTGCAGAATAGATTAATCAATAGTCTACTTTTTTGGGTAGTGCTGACTTGCACAAGTGGCACAGCATGCTAAGGAGTATAGCTAACCAATATTCACTTGCACAAGTTACACCAGCCAATACTCATTTGCACAAGTTGCAATAAGTAATACTTGCAAAAGTAGCACAATATTCTCATTTAATCGGCTGCTTGGATTTTTCTGGTTGTGATTGTTTTGTCAACAATATATCAATATGATGCCCTGTATAAGACAGATAATGCATGTGCAGCTTCCTATGGTACACATTTGCAAAATTGGCCTGTTAGGGTGAAATCACAGTTTTTAAAACCGGAACCGGACATCAGCTCGGTCACCTATCAACTCGGATTCGGATCGACTCGGACCGGTTTGATTTCAACGACTCAGTTCAATAAAAAATACATTAAGTAATTAAATTAATAATTTTTTATTTATTTTAAAGCTTTCAAATCAGATTAAACCATTAAGGGTGTATATATCAAAATGGCACCGAGGTCAATACATATCAGCAACAAAATACATAATCAGTGAGGCTCTAATTGGCCTCTACAGTCCATAAAACATGTTAATTCTACCATCCAGAACTTCAAAAATGTGCAGCCTGCTACGGGATAGGCTATGCTTTTATAATAAATATATTTTTAAATTATATAATTCTATTATGGCACTGAGTGCAATACATATAAGCAACGAAATACATTATCAGTGAGGCTCTAAATGACCTCTACAGTCCATAAAACATGTTAATTCTACCATCCAGAACTATAAAATGTGCAGCCTGCTACGGGATAGGCTATGCTTTTATAATAAATATATTTTTAAATTATATAATTCTATTAATATGACCTATAGATAAATTAATTTTTTAATATAAATAAAATTGTACTAGTTTATAATCAAACCATATTACTAAGTAATATTAATTTATAACCTAAACCTATCGTATAAGTTAATATTATAAATAATACCCAAACAAGATTTATTTGGTATCCTCTACAGTATACCTATATGAAATCTATTATATATTAATATAATACAGATTGGGCGGCATATTTAGATAAATTGTGGGCGGGCATGTGAATAGGCTATTTGCCTCGACGTCGAATAGGTGATTCAAGGCAGACTTTGGTCGACAAATACAAAATGAATTCCGTCGGTTGTCCAATTCCAGAATGCATGATGTTCCATTACCCTCTCGTCGGCTGTCCAATTCCAAAATGCGTGATGATCCATTACCCTCCCAGTTTTGGCAAGCCGTACGCTGCAACCATTTCCATTGCAGAGAACCTTTGAGCCTCATAAGGTAACCATAAGTCTGAATATCTATACAATGCATTTCAATCTCAACAAATTCCAGTAAAGTTGACGATTATTATAATCATGCATATCAAGCGATATGCCATTATGACTCGGTATTGCGTTGCTTGTAGTGAGTGATCCGTAACCGTCACTGAGCCGAGTTGAAGGCCTGTTCGACTTGGCCAGCCATCCGCTCGGCTGGTTGGGCGGTCTGATAACGAACCGTTCCAGTTTTAAAAACTAGGGGTGAAATAGGCACTGGGAAAGAGCAATAGACCGGGGAAACCTACAAAAGCAAAATGGTCTTTTGAATGCCGTGAGAGTAATTTACTAAACTTGTCTGCTTGATTAGCAATTCAGATGTGTAATGACAGCTACACCTGGTGGAACTGTTGTATAATATTACTTATTATTTCTTCCCACAAACATTACCACGTTTGGGCATCTAATGATTAGAAGCCTATCAATTAATTGATGCTTGTTGGAACGTGTGGCATAAGGGTTAGGGTTTTGTGAAGATTACCTCCAACAATCCTTATTGGCGTTTCATTAATGCAAACATGGAGTTTTTTTCGCATGGAGGCACGACATCATGAATCAATGAGCAGGTTGAATAAATTTGAGACTGAATTTACTTTAATGTTTTTTTTTTAACTGAAACTGAAATTGTATTTATAAAAAGGAAGGCTATGCCAAAGCAAACAACTTATTACATAGTGCTAAGTTTCAGAAAGCTTAAGCATTTATCTGAGGTTACAAAAGGAGTCATAGCACATCAAAAGGTTGATGGAGGCTGTAATTGAACTAACTGCATTCCATAATTTGTTGCACGAGAAGATTTTAACAAATTGCTTACATAGCAAGATACAAAAACAATACATTTCTAGATTGTTTGCGAGTTTGGCTTCTTGTCACCATTGATTGTGCTCTTGAAGAAGTTTTTTTCTTCTTTACTACTGTAGTCCAAGATTCTTTTCTTTTCAATGACTTCAGTGCCTCTCCCTCCATTCCCGACATGCCTTGATCTAGAGGTTCATGTTTTTCAAGTGTCTCCCCTTCTTCTGATTGGTCTGCCCATCTCGCTTTTCGGGCCAAATATGAGGGAGTAGAATAATCTTGTTCCAATGAATCTTGTGGTGCCACATCAAGCTTTTTGAATGCTTCCCGGTCCAGATCTGGAGGGATAACAACTTCCTCTTTCATAGGATCATGTGGATCCACATTTTGCTTTTTGGGAGAGGTGTCCCTGTTTTCTTTTGATTTTGAATTGGGCTCATCCATGGCTGGATCTGGGGCATCTGGCTCACATTCTTGCTGATCATTTGATGTTCTTCTTTGGCACCATCCTATCAAGTTGGTTTACGCTGGAGTTTCTTGGCTTGCCTTGGTCTTTTTGGGCAATGTGTTGCCTTATGACCCTTTTCAAAACAAACTTTGCAACAAAAAGATACATTTTCATAATCTAACTTTTGAGACCAGGAGGAGCTTTCACCCGTCTAGATTGTTTCAGCTAGGAGCCCTTTGCTGAAATCCATTTCCACACATATTCGAGCACAAGTGGTAATATTGTAATTTTTTCTTTCCTCACTTCTGTAGTGGAATTTCTCAAGAGTATTTTCGATGGCTCGAAGAGAGGGTAAACCCAAAAGGTGCAGAGGCAAGTTTGGAAGTCTAACCCAAACCGGGCCCAAGGACAAGGTATCTGTCACTGGATCAAACGAAGGAGTCTAGGGTTTCATGCATAAGCCAAATTTTCCCCAGAACCAGGGACCTGTTTTTAAAACCAAATCCCTGTCATCAACATTTAACAAACATCACAATAAAAAACCCCTTTGCACATGGGTAAATAAACGCTTCTCCTTTAATCTTGGGTTGCTAGAGATCTGAGATCCATTTTTGCAGGTCAACTAGACGCGGCCACAAACCGATGAACTGGAAAATCAGAGCAATTGAGCCATAGATCGCTGCCTTAGATACAACATCTTTCACCAAAAGGAATAGTGATAGCCGGAGCTTCTTGAATCATCAAAGCGTTAGAAGAAGATTGCACAATGTCTCTAAAAGAGGGCTTACCAAAATTTCCAGAGGAAGGAGACGGGGAGCAGGCACTAGAAGAATGCACATTATCTACATTCAAAATGGAGACAGAGCTGCCGAGGAGAGAAGATGTGGCTGTCATAGGAGGCATTGAACCCGGAAAGCCGAGAGGGCTGCCGCTCGCTGCAAAATCTGACCCAAAAGAAAGGTTGGCCAAGCCAAGCCAAGCCAAGCCAAGCCTGGCCGCCGAGAGGCTGAGGCCGTTGCCCCCAGAGAGCACAAACCGACGCTGAGAGAACGTGCGGCTAGGGTTAAACCCTAGCTGGTGCCGCCATGGAGAGCCGAACGCTGTTACAGCTGGAAAACCCTTGTGCTGTTACTCGTAAACCTTCCAAGGATGTGTCAATATTGATAGACTCTAGAAGCACACATAATTTCGTCGATTGGATTTTAATGTTGCAATCTTGTATGCATACCTAAATGTTGTAGGGTTAGAAATAGTCTTTTCTAGGCATACATAAAGTCGCAAGCTAAGAGTCCATAATCAAAAGAATCATGGTTTCTGAATTCAAACCAGGTGACTAAGCCAGAAACTCAGAGTTGTTGATCCCCACTGGAAATCTCAAGAAACTGTGGCGTTTCCCCACAAACTGCAATCCATAAATTAATAGAAACAGATCCCACAAACTGCAAGGTGGAAATTAAACAGAAACAGGCCCCACAAACTGTAAGGCAGGAATTAAGTAGAAACAGACCCCACAAAGTGAAAGCTTTCACAAACTACAAGCCGGAAATTAAGTAGAAACAGACCCCATGAACTGCAAGCTTTCACAAACTGCAGATTCAAGGATAGCTTGTAAACTTCCACTATTGTGTTTATCTGCAGAAATATCGTGTTGCCTTTTGGCCTTCCCTTAGTCTGAAAATTTTCACCTGAGGATTTCCGAATTCACTGTACAGCTTCAGATAAACTTTCTGTTACTGATTTCATGGCAGACTGAAGACAATTCTGAATTGACTCAGATGATGGTAAGACAGCAGCAATCACTAGAGGGACCATTTAAGGGGCATTGTCACTTTGAACTGGGTCATGATAGACAGACCTATTCTCGTCTCAACATCACTTTCAGCTCTCTGTCCTTGTGTTGATTTTTCATTAGCAAGATGAGATGCAGGCCCTGCAAAGTTTTGGTTATAAATATCCGGTAGCTATTAATTTCCTATTTTTTTCTTCTGAATTTTCTGAGATTTTTTAATATAAATATATATTTATAAAATATTAGGTTGCCACACCCTTGATTCTTTAATCTGAAACAGCTGCAGCTGGTCCTTCTGCCAATTCCGATTCTTACGAGTCACCAGCGATTGTGTAACCTTGATTTCCAATCATAGTGCAAAATGATTGTTCTCTGTGGCATTCCTGAAAATATACTCTCTCTGAAACTTTTCTGTGATGCAGATATTCTGATATCCTTAAAAAGAAGTTATATTTTACTATAAACTTGCTTTAATGTACCATAAGTTCTTTTAGCCTTAAATCTCCTTGATTATTTGTGAAACATCATCACCCTTTTTCTTTGGTTGCTACTTCCAAACCTGCTGGACCTAGCAAATTTTTGCACAAAGGTTTTCTATTTGCCTTGCTGCTGGATTGCACAAGTGAGAAAAATATCAAGTTAGCCTTCCATTGGAAATGTCAAATTCAAAGTTAGCATTACATTGGCAAGGTCCAAATCAAAGTTAGCATTCCATTGATAAGGGCTTTACTTGACAGAAATACGAGAAACATTGGTGATTCAGATTTATAAATCAATCAAAATCGTATCTGCTTTTTAATGTCTTGAATAAAATGTATGAAGTAATGTGAATTGCAATTATTCACAGATGAAGAAAATGTCGAAGACATTGAGACAACTGTCTCTGTGTTGAGGCAAGCTTCAGATGTTTTCAGGCATTTTCCAATCTAGGTGCCTATGAGTTTTACCATAGACCTGAATCATTATTGATTTTTAAGTGACTTCATTCAAAATCCACAAAAGTAATATTCTGCTTTTAAGTGTCTGTCCTGTCACATTTACCATTTGGCATCTTAGTCACCGACTCACCACTTATGGTGATTTTTTTTTTCAAAAAAACTGAATTTTATTGAATCTCAAGCAGTGGTGAATTAAATGACAAATCTATTTGGCCACACAATTTTTGATAAGTTCAAAAATAAATGTTAAGATTTGTTTTGTTAAACTAAAAAAAAACCATATGCATGCATGTATTGAGCCTTTAAATTTAATTTGACATATTTTTGGGTCAAATTTGAAGTAATTTTTTTTTTCGATTTTTTTTTGTTTAAACGTATGAATTTCGGTTTTGTTTTTTGTTAAATATATGAAGTTATAATGGAATACATTTACTTGTCTTTATCAAACTTAACAGTGAATTTTATCATTTTTTTTGCACTGGTGAAATTGTTTTGATTTTCAGTGCCCCTGAACTCAAACAAAAACATGAATACGAACCAGGTGACTTAGTTTGGCAAAGAAATAAATGTTCTGGCCTTTCTGAGCTGAGGTCTGTCTGTGTCTGTTTACTGGGGGGACTGTTTATTTTCTGAACCTGAGTGCTTTATGGTATTTCAAGCCAATGTATTGCCTTCTTTGGTTTGAGATAATCCTTGAAACTATTTATTTTTTGGAATTGTGAGATTTTGGCATTTCTTTATCATGCCCTCTACGTTTTTTCTTGTAAATTTTTTCTATTCTTTGAACTATTTCCTGTGTTTTGATCCAATTAGGGCCATTTGCATGAAATTTATTGTTCAACAACAGGTTTTGATTGAAATTTTGGAGTGGCATTCTCTTTGAGCTATTTTGCCATCAATGGATCAAATCTTAAATTATGTTTGTTACTGTTCTGGAAGGTTTATAGTAGAGGCTTTATTTCTGAAATGAATATGAACGTTGTGTAGTAGCTTTTTGTGATACTTGTAAGTTTCCAAGCAAAATATTATATGCTGAGTTCTCAATAGCAGGGTTGCTGGAAGGGATAAATAATTTCTACATAATATTTCAAAAATTTAATGAAAGAACATAAGGATGTTCAAGCTTTTGGGTCAAGTTGATTTAATGGTTAGGGCAATATTGTTTAATGTTGTTTGAGATCTCATTTCATACCCGAGGAGCTGTATTTTAGGAACATTTCCTTCATTGCTGCTAGGAAACACATTTTACAAATATTTAGAAACAAGAAAAAGTCATTATACCTCAGGCTTGTTTCTATTAATGCTACTTAATTTTCTGGAGAGAAATATTCCCCATCCCGTATTTGTCAACCTTGTAAAATATTTACTGCATGCAATATATGTCATCATTTTCGTTGGTTCAAATGATGCTCTATATTCTATTTGAATTTAATTAGACATTCCTGTGAGGTTTTAGGAACAAACTCCTAAATCATTGCTAAATATTCAAAATTTAGACATGTTCCAAAGTGATCTTTTTTTTTCAAGGAAGACCCTCCAAGTACTTCCCTGATCCATGGATGGTAAACAGGGTAACCCGTCATCACTGATTATGGCGCCTAACCCCAAGGGATTTAAGAGAGTTGAACCCGTGACCTCCCAACATCGAGAGGTTCCATGTCTGGTTCCAAGACCAATTGAGCTGACCTTTGGGGCTATGTTCTGAAGTTACCTAACCAGTGGCATTGAACCTTCATTTGTTATGAATTTATCCATGGAATGAGGGGTACACTAGTATGACTTGAGTACTAATCTGCAGATATTTCTTCTTTTTGATGTGATAGTTTGGTGCTATGTTGCCCTATTATCATAATTCTTTAGAAGAGATTATCCATCAAAATGATGTATGCTTTCTCAGTTTTTGGGCTTAACAACTTCCAGAATGAAAGCATATTAATGTCCACAGAGGAATGGACTATAAGTACAATCAAGAGGAATGGAATAGACTGCAAGCAAGAAGGACAGTCAGTCACTATCATGCTCATAGCCAGGAAAGGTAATGTCTGCCCTAAGAGGCTGTCTGTTGATGTCCTCAGGAGAATGGCTTGGACTGATGGGCCCTTGAGGGGTGATCCACTGTGGCCTCTCGATGTTCCTGCTGGGAGTGGGAGAAGGAGCTGGAGCTGAGGTGGGAGCCAGAATGGCTTCATTGAATTTTCTAACCTGCTCATTGCTGCTGTCGTCCCATCCAATCCTTGTAGCAGCCATGTTGAATTTGTTTCATTATGATTACTACCAAGGTCAAACTTATTTAGATATGTTCATTTTGTTGAAACAAGGATAAAGAAATCTTGGAAGAACTAATGAAAATATAATTTAAAAATTGAATGAGCTACTGTTTCTGCTTTCTCAATTATGGTGCTAATCTTCAGGTCAGTGGTTAAGATTCATTCAGTATATTGGAACATCAGTTCTACAAGGTTGGGAAAACTAATTTCTTCTGCGAAAGCATATTGCCTTAATCAACAGGGAAGAAATTAGGTAGATGAAGGTTTTCTATCTCCCTTTGTCAATGGAAGAAATCTTTGTGTGTGTGTTTCTCTCTCTCTATATATGCATGTATGTATATTCTACGTTAGGTATTCATGAAGTTCTGTCCCTAATGGAACATCATTGGTAAGCTGCACAAGCTGATACGGACTGCTGTGCAAACCTCTTTTTTATATATCATATTATTTTGGACACAGTTTAAGGGAAAAACTGTTGGACATAATAATGCTTGTTGGATGTCAAAAAGTTGATATCTGTTAGCCTTGATAACTTCACTGGAGTAGGATACCTAGTATCTTCATAGGAAGCATGGTTTGTGATATGCACACGATTAAAGTGGAACAGAGGAGTCCAACTCTGTATGTTATAAAACAGTTTTTATTCTGTCATATATTATCATTAATGAGTCATGCTATTCTTCCTAGTATTGGATTGTTTTCAGTGTTATTACTTGTTTTGATATATTTGATAAAAATAACTGACTAATAGTGTCACGATTCATTGTTGCTGTAGGTTTATCCTGCTTGGAGGTGGTTTGAGAAGCAGGATGGAATCAGGTCTTTGCAGAAGAACAGTAAAGAACCTGCTCCCGAGTTCTATAATATCTTTTTGGAGAGACCAAAGGCAAGGATTTGGATCTCTCATGTTTTCATAGTGTGGTCTGGATGTGCAAAGGGTTTTCAAAATTGAAGTGTTTATGATTTCAATTGCTTTTACTTTTACATTAAATTATTCTGTTATGGTGTCTATTTGCAGGGTGATGGTGCAGGATATGATTTGGTTGTAGTCGATGCCATGCACAAGGCTAATTATGCTAGCCGCATTTGTCATTCTTGTCGACCTAATTGTGAAGCCAAGTAAGCTTTCTGCTACTTCTATGCTTAGCATGTTAGTATTCTGTGGCTGCAGATATATGCCATTGCATTTTTGGGACAGTCGCTAAGAACATAACGTGTGAGTTTCTGGAATACTTTGCCTAATGCATTTAATGGATTGCACAGATGTTTTCCTGCAACATGATTTCAAGGGTGAAATGTATATCTTTGTTTTGGACTTTCAAGCATGCTAAGAACATTATAGGCAATGTTTAAAAATATCATATCTTGATTTATCAGAGGCGCTTGCAGGATCTAGTAACATAGCCTGGAAAAGACAATCTTGAAAATTTACGAAGCCATAGCGCTAATCACTAATAGGATAAGTTAAAGTGGAAATTGCTTCCTATGGACTTGGAGCAGCTACTGCTTAGTGGTGCTTTGACTTTCATGTATTAATAATAATCACATTCTAGGATTTAGAAATGAGAGCATTTTTGCTAGATTATTGTTTGCATGCAGTCATGCAACAGTGGATGTCATTTCTGTGTTGCAACACTTGTTTTTTATTTAGTATTTTTCAATTAATTTTATCTAGGTTTTACAGTACTAAATATCACCACAAATTTCTATCTTTCCCAGTACCTTTGTGCAACCCTAAAAAAAAATATGCAGTTGAGTGGTGTTTTGTTATGTTTGAATATCTATTCGATGCTGATGGTGTTACTCTATACCTTTTCCAAACTTTAGGTCTTTCTTTTTCCTTTTTCCAAAAGGTGAATTCAGTATCAAGAAAAAATATTCGAACTTAGATGCAGCAAACTGCAGATTTGATTATAATTTGGTTGAAAGCTGAACTTTCAAAATGTTGAAATTTACTAATAGGACAAGATATTCAAGCTTAGATGAAACGATATTCATTTTCAAGAATTTGGTTAAACGCTTAGATTCTTATTTCATGGATATCATTACTGATTAGTAACAGTTTCACCAGAAGCGTGAATGGAGAAATGTGTCAGAATGTCAAGTTCTCATAATTTTAGTATCTGTGGCTTATTAGGAATTCATTAGTTTTTTCAAAAATATATAGATATAAACATACAAAACATGATAATTTCGGAAGTGCAAAAAGTTAAAACAGACTAGAAAATGCACATGGTATAATTGCATTCGTGAATCATTTTCTAGGGTTTCATTGTTTTGGTTTTTTATCTTTGTTTTTTTCCTTGCGAGTTTTCAGTGCAGGATCTCCTAGAGGTAACATATGATGGGATCTATCTTGGGACGAGTCTCAGATTTTTTTCTCTTAGACTGTTCAATCAGGAAATAGGTCCTGGGCAAATTTTGTGAAGATACAGGGATTCCAAAAGGATCATCTCCTGATTTCTCACAGTGTCTTGAGTAAACATAGCCTAGAAAAACTGATCTGGATAACTTCAGAGTCTTGGAGCTAAACAGAAATTAGGATGTTGACTATCATCTTTTCTCTTTCCTATCTGCAGCTCAATTAATTAGTTGATACTAGTGAGAAAAAAAGGTACACCCCCCCTTCATGGGGCCATTAGGTAAGACAAGATTGATATGCTCCTTGTGTCTTCCATGTATGTCATGAATTTAGTATTTACTATTGCATATAAATTTCTGTTTACTTTATATTGGAGCCACTGGTTTGATGTGTGCACATCCAGCACTAGGGTTTGGTTCAACAATTCAAGCAAGAAAATAGTTGCGTGATTTGTTAAACTTCTAATACCCAGCACTATGATTAAATAGCCAGTAGTCTTTAACCGAGAGACTATTAGAATTTAGAACAGAAACAAAATCTGAACTATGCTGATTTAATACTGCTGAGTATGTAACACATACACAGGAAATTTACTCTGGAAACCCCAGTGTGGGGAAAACCAGCAAAGGAGGGGCTTTTAGAGCTTCTTGAGCAATTTTATCAGCCGCAATTACACGCAGTAAAACTCAGAAAATTATAGCAGGAACTCAGAAATTCTTACAGCACAAATTTGCCCTGTTCTGGGAGCTGTACGGCGCTCCAAAACTCAGCCTAACAGACCACAGTACGGCCCAGCTGTTCTGGCCACTCACAGGTGCTGTACGGCTGCCTTAGTGTGCCCTTTTGAGCTGCTGCTCAGCTGCTGTGCTGTACGGCCCTGTACAGTCTGTTGTACGGCTTGTAGTAGGTGAGTAGTATGCCCCTGCTCACTCTCAGCAAGTTCTGCCTGCTCTTTGCTGCCCTTGCTCTGGTCAAACAGCGCTCAAGTCGCCCCTGAAGTTGGCTGCCCTGTTCTGCCCTAGCTTCTCAGCAAAACACAGCCACTCTCTTCAGCTCAAGCGCCCTCCTTTAGCTTATGTAAGAATGAGCTCCCTTGTGCCCTCACCCAGCTTTTATCCCTCGATTACACCCTCCTTCTACCTTGAGATTTGTGCTCAGCAAAGCCTTCAATGGTCTAGATTGAGGTGCCCCACAAAGCTGGGCCCCTCTCAGCACTCAACTAGAGCGCCCCACTTGCCTGGGCCCCACTCAACACTTGAATAAAATCTTCTGAAGAAAAGTTTAGAATCTGGGTTCCAAAAGTCAATGAAAAACCAGACTTTAGACTTAGGCCAAAGAGATATTCAACTGTCTTGGGTAATGTTTAATGTCCCCTGCATGCTTTGGACACTAGGAAAATGCATGGACACCTTCTGCCGCTAGAAATTAAACGCTTTCTCTTAGTGAGGAAGGTGTTCTGCACAACCCCCAACTTGTCCCTGAAGAAAACAAATTTGCCTTTCACTAAAGGCTTTGTTAGTATGTCTGCAATCTGCTCACTGGTTGGCACATACTGTAGCTTTACTGCACCTTTCTGCACACAGTCCTGAATGAAGTGGTACCTTATCTCAATGTGTTTGGACCTGTCATGAAAAACCGGATTTTCAGAGAGTTTAATGCAACTCTGATTATTACAATGAATCACTGTTGTGTCCAACTCTTGATCAAACAGGCCCATGAGTAGCTCCCAAAGCCAAATGGACTCACATGATTCCAAGTTGGCTGTTGGATATTCAGCCTCTGCAGAACTCAAAGAAATTGATTTCTGCTTCCTGCTGAACCAGGAAATAGCCTCTGAACCCAAGCTGAAACAACAACCTGATGTGCTTTTCTTGTCCACAACGCTGCCTGCCCAATCTACATCCGAATAACCCACGTGCTTCACTCCATCTCCTTGGATATAGCTCAATCCAAACTTGATTGTCCCACGCAAATACCTCAACACATGTTTTTCTGCCACCCAGTGCACACGTTTATGCCCAACCATGTACTGACTGAGTATGTTGACATCGAACACAAATTTGCCCTAGTGTTAACCAGATACATCAGAGCCAATGAGCTTCCTGTAAAGAGTGGGATCCACTTCCTCTGACTTGGAAGCATCTATCTTCTTCCAGTTAGTAACCATGGGTGTTGCCATAGGCCTGTAATCCTGCATACCAAAGCGCTTCAGGATCTCCACAACATTTCCCTTGTCCATGGAAAATCTGCCCATCCGTCTACCACACCTCCAAACCAAGAAAATAATGCATCAGCCCCAAGTCCTTCATCTCAAACTTGGCAGCAAGATCCCTCTTGCAATCTACTACGAGCTTCTCTGACCCAGTCATAAACAAGTCATCCACGTTTAATATAAGAATGAGTGGCTCACCCTCAACCAAGATGTAGTAGAGGTTAGAGCCAGCCTCACTCTTGGTGAAGCCCATCCCAAGTAGATAGTTGTCGATCTTGGAGTACCACACACGTGGTGCTTGCTTGAGCCCATATAGCGCTCTCTTCAACCTGCAAACATGAGATGCTTTGTCATGCACCTCAAAACCCTTTGGCTGCTCAATATAAATCTCCTCCTCTATCACTCCATTTAGAAACGTTGTTTTGACATCCATCTGATGGATCTGCCATCCCAACTTGACTGCAATGGATATCACAACCCTGATAGAAGAATACCTGGCCACGGGTGCAAATATCTCACTGAAGTCAATGTCCTCCTTTTGTGAGAAGCTGCTAGCCACAAATCGGGCTTTGAACTTGTCCACACTGCCATCTGCAGCGTGCTTGATCTTGTAGATCTGTCTTGAGCCAACAACTGATTTTCCCTCTCGCCAGGGCACAACCTCCCATACATCATTCTTCATGATGGAAGAATACTCCTCCATCATGTCATCTCTCCACACCTGCTGTTCAGATGCCTCCTGAAAACTGGAAGGCTCGACCTCTATCAACTTGCTCATGAGACCCATGTAACTAGAAAATCTCTGTGGTGCCCTACTCTCCTTGACTGATGTCCTGGGAGCATCCACCTACTCCTAAGCCTCTCTCAATGTGGGCTCACCCCACTTCGGCCTTCTCTTGTTAGAGGACTCAGCCGGAGTAAATGGGGCATCCTGCTGCTCCTCATGCTGCTCATGATGCCACTCTCCCTGCATGACTTCTTGTTGCTGCTGCCCACCCTGTACAGAAGTCTGGGGACCTGTAATCTGTAATGGCTGTCTAGCCTCCTCCTGTACACAAGACTTCCTGAAGGCCCTGTCCTCCTCAAATCTCACATCCCTCCTAACCATTGTCTTCCCGAGTGCAGGAATGTAGACCCTATAGGCCTTGGAGGTCTTGCTGTAACCCACCAGTATGCCTTTCTCAGCTACAGGCTCAAGCTTGGTCCTCTTCTCTGCAGGAACATGACAATAGACCAAGCATCCAAAGATGCGTAGGTGACCAATCTCTGGTCTCTTCCCTGTGAAAGCCTCCTCAGGGGTCATCCTCCCCAATACTTTATGTGGACTCCTGTTCTGCAGATAGACTGCAGCATTGCATGCTTCAGCCCATAGAAACATGGGCAAGTCCTGATCATGCAACATAGCCTTTGTTGCCCCAACTATCGACTTGTTCGTCCTCTTTAAGATTCCATTTTGCTGAAGGTTATATGGCACAGTCAATTCCCTCTTAATTCCAGAATTTGCACAAAACTCCTTGAAGGCACTCGAGGTATACTTGCCTCCATTGTCTGATTTGAGTACCTTGATCTTTCTGCCTGTCTGGTTCTCCACAAGAGCTTTAAACTCTTGGAACCTACTGAAGACCTCATCCTTGGTCTTCATAAAATTGATCCAGATCTTCCTGGAATAATCATCCATAAAGGAGACATAGTAGTTGAACCCTCCAATAGACACTGTTGACATGGGCCCACTGCTGCTACTGCTGCTACTAACCAATGCATTGGCTGGTTCAAACTGCAGCTTGTACGGTTTGTCCCTCCTTACTGTTAACACTTTTCCCATATAGCGTTGTAGTCCTTTGGATGTATAATACTTTTCCATCCCGAAAAGTGACCGCATATCCCTTGTCTTCTAAAGCTGAAACAAAAATCAAATTCTTAGTCAAACTATGAACATACAACACATCATTAATTGACAAAGGCTTACAAGACTCCCTCTGAAACCTCACGGTCCCACTGCCTGTTGGGCTGTACTTGGCATTATCGCCAAGTACAATGTGGAAATATGCACTGTACTACCTCAAGCTGCTGAAGTATTCACGCACCCCTGTCATGTGGCATGAAGCGCCACTGTCAATGTACCATGTACCAATGACCATGGAGTTGGATAGACACTAAGAGTGAAAATTCATCCTCAAATCTGGCTGCAAATGCATCCATAACAGCTGTAACAGCCATATGCTTCTTGGGTTTGCCCTTCTTCTTGTTGGGACATTGTTTGGCAAAATGTCCAAGCTGATGGCAAGCAAAGCATTTGACCTCGCTGGTGTCGAACTTCTTCTTACTGTCCTGTTTTGAAGAAGTTCCTTCAGATGAATTATTCTTGCTTTTCCTCTTGCTCTTTGATGCTAAAGCAAGGTTCTCTTCATCTTCAGATTTCTTTCTTTGCTTTCCATGTTGAGACCCCTCCCGGATCTCTTCTTGAATAAAATCATCCCACAGCCTCTCCCAAGTGGGCATTTTCTCATGGCCCACTATACACTTGACAAACACATCCCCATTGCTTGCCCAAACCATTTAAGGCAATGCGTACCAGCTCTTATTCTGGGACAATATCCCCCACTGCTGCTGGCTCATCCCTGACTTGCGTGAGCCTAGTGAGGTAGGATACTGCGTTCTCACCCTTGGCCATCTTGGTGGCATGCAACTTGTCATTGAGAGCCATCTACCGGTTTTGGTTGTCACTCTGATATAACTTGGTCAGTGCATCCCACATTTCTTTAGCTGTCTTCTTCTTAGCTAGATGTGGAATAAGGTGGTCCTTGGTACCATCCAACAGAATCCTTTGTGCCCTGGCTTCTTTCACCTCATGGAGGTCCAAGACAATTGGTTCATGGATTGGTACCGGGACCGTTGTGTTGACAAAAGCCCACAACTTGTTCTCCTTGAGCACAGCTGTAATCCTGACCTTCCATTGAAGATAGTTTGAGGCCCTCTCAAGCCTATCCTCATACCTCACGCTGGTAGCCATGGAAACTTTAGTTCTGGACTGTTGGAACCTTCAGAAAACTTCAAAAATCTCCCCTAGACTTGAACCTGTGACCTGTGTGCAGCACTTAGAATTTCCTCAGAGACAGCGCTCTGATACCATGCTAAACTTCTAATACCCAACAATAGGATTAAACCGCCAATAGTCTTCAACCCAGAGATTATTATAACAGAAACAAAATCTGAACTATGTTGATTTAATACTGCTGAGTATGTAACACATGCATGCACAGCGGAATATAAAACAATTACACATACACATGAAATTTACCCTAGAAACCCCAGTGTGGGGAAAACCAGCAAAGGAGAGGTTTTTATTGAGCTTCTTGAGCAATTTTATCAGCAGCAATTACACACAGTAAAACTCAGAAAATTATAACAGCAACTCAGAAATTCTTACAGCACAAATATGCCCTGTTCTGGGAGCTGTACAGCCCTCCAAAACTCGGCCTAACAGACCACAGTACGGCCCAGCTGTCCTGGCCACTCACAGGTGCTGTACAACTGCCTTAGTGCACCCTTATGGGCTGCTGTTCAGCCCAGAAATCTCTGCTGCTGTACGGCCCTGAGTAGGTGAGTAGTATGCCCCTGCTCACTCTCAGCAAGTTCTGCCTGCTCTTTGCTGCCCCTGCTCTGCTCAAACAGTCATCAAGTCGCCCCTGAAGTTGGCTGCCCTGTTCTGCCCTAGCTTCTCAGCAAAACACAGCCACTCTCTTCAGCTCAAGCGCCCTCCTTTAGCTCATGTAAGAATGAGCTCTCTTGTGCCCTCACCCAGCCTTTATCCCTTGATTACACCCTCCTACCTTGAGATTTGCGCCCAACAAAGCCTCCAACGGTCCAGATTTAGGCACCCCACAAGGCTGGGCCCCTCTCAGCACTCAACTATAGCGCCCCACTTGCCTGGGCCCCACTCGGCACTCAAATAGAATCTTCTGAAGAAAATTTTAGAATCTAGGTTTCAAAAGTCAATGAAAAATCAAACTTCTGATTTTTCATACTTTTCCTAAGTTAGGCTTAGGCCAAAGAGATATTCAGCTGCCCTGGGTAATGTTTAATGTCCTCTGCATGCCTTGGACACTAGGCAAATGCATGGACACCTTCTGCTGCTACAAATTTAAGATGATTCACTAATCGCAAACAATATTATTTAAGAGTTTTTCTGACTGCTCCTGGGGTCCTGCGAGGATCACTCAGCCAGGTCCTCTCAGTGGTGGACACTCCCTGGAAGACATCAGGCTTTGCATTGGTACTTTCTCAGTGATAGATGAGTACAGGGATAGCTCCACTCCCTCTTCTATATCCACCTTTAGGGTTTACCCTTTCTTACTCACTACTATTTTCAATTGTATCACTTATTATTTTGGCACTTAGGAGTTGCTTTGGCACTCTTTCTAGTCTCATTGATCTATTCTTTTGGTCACCTGTGGACATTAATAAAATTATCTGACCTTGTATTATGATTGTGATGTAATAATAATAGATTGGAACACACATTATCTGACCTTGTCTTATGGTTGTGATGTAATAATTATAGATTGGAACACACACTTTCACATATTATTGGTTTTAGACTTGTATATCTCTAATCTAATGTTGAAAGGTTTGCTTATGAAATGAGAAATGGCCTGTAAATTTACACCCATGTTTGACAGATTAATATGTTCTTTGATTAATTAATTTTGCTTGGCATGTAATTCATGAATCAACTATTGTAGATGCATATCTGCTTCCATCATATTGGAACAATTGTTTCGATGTGTAAAGGTTTGATCAATGGAATAAGAGTAGAAATAGTTGCAAATTCGGTAAGTGCAAATATTATCAGTAACTCCATTACATTTTCAAGGTGCTCCTGGGAAAAAATGTTGTGGATCAAACTAATATTCTACTTGAATTTTACAGTGGCAGTTACTGTATGAATATTCTATTAGTGAAGCTAACATCTTATGAAATTCACCTGGGACAATACCAATACCAAAAAATAGAAACAAATATTTCTTCTATCATTGATCTTCCTGCCTTCTGATTGATTGGTTTTATTATATTGTCTGAAACAGAGTTACTGCTGTTGATGGCCATTACAGTGGCAGTGGATCAAACTAATAGTCTACTTGAATTTTACAGTGGCAGTTACTGTATGAATATTCTATTAGTGAAGCTAAGATCTTATGAAATTCACTTGGGACAATACCAATACCAAAAAATAGAAACAAATATTTCTTCTATCATTGATCTTCCTGCCTTTTGATTGATTGGTTTTATGATATTGTCTGAAACAGAGTTACTGCTGTTGATGGCCATTACCAGATAGGCATATATACTTTAAGGCCTATACAGTATGGGGAAGAAATCACATTTGATTATAATTCCCTGACAGAGGTGAGTAATGAATATTTATTTAGTTTTTTCTGTATTGATCTGCAGGAATTTAATAATATGTTGAACTTTTTGCAGAGCAAGGAAGAGTATGAAGTGTCTGTGTGTCTCTGCGGCAGTCATGGCTGCAGGGGTAGCTATTTAAATCTTGCAGGTGCAGGAGCTTTTCAAAAGGTAATATCAGAATTCTGAAAATATTTTGTTCATCCCTTCGTGAATTCAATCATGCCCATGAGACATACACAAACATTTACTTTTAGTTGATTTATTGTTCTGTTTTTCACTCTAGGAATTGGCAAGTGACATGATATAATGATGATTATGTTGGACGTAGTATACTAAGATAATCGTGTTGAACATAATATGCTAACATTCTTTTGTTGTCTGGTGCCTGCGTCAGGTCTTAAAGGAGTGCCATGGCTTGCTACACAGGCATCAATTGCTTCTTGAAGCTTGCACAACAAATTCTGTCACTCAAGAAGACATTAGTGATTTGCGCTGTGCAGGTCTTGGGACTTGCCTGCTGTCTGGGTTGCCTAATTGGGCTGTGGCATTTTCAGCTCGTGTGGTGCGTTTGACATCCGATTGTTCTACATTTGAAGCTTTGCTTTTTATATACTGTTTTTGTAGACTTATTTGCCGCATGTTATTTCACACCAGGTGAGGTTTATAAATCTTGAAAGAAGAAGGCTTCCTGAGCAAATATTAAAGCATGTTATAAAGGAAAAAAAGAAAGCTGGTGTTGAGATTTTCTTGGAGTATGAGAAGAGTGATGCAGAGATTCAGGTACAAGAGTAAGGAATGCCAATGTTCAGTAGCTAGTTTATCTGCAGGAAAAAATATTATTCATTGTTGACCTGATTATATGTTTATCTGCGGAGACAGGCAGAGGGAGTCTACAATCAAAGACTTCAGAGTCTTGCAATCACTCTTGATAAGGTGAGTGAATTGTATTCACATTTAAAATAATATCCTCTGAATATGACAAATGTGAAGGAGTGCTAAGTAATTGATATGCTTTGATCTGATTATGGATAACTGAAATGGCTGAATTGAAGGTAAGGTATATAATAAGAAAGCTTCATCAAGACCCGACAAAAGCTCCTCCACCTCTGAGAAAGCTGAAGGCCGCAGAATTAGTTTCATTACTGTGGAAAGGAGAGCAGTCATTGGTTGAGGAGTTACTACGATGTATGGGACCCTATGTTGATGCAGAACGGCTGAACCGCTTGAAGCAACAAATTCATGCACATGACCCTAGTGGTTTGAAGAATGTAGAAAAGGGCTTGCGGGAGTCTTTATTGTGGTAAGATTTACTAGTCCCTTGTAGGCTTCTGAAGTAAACAATGGAAGCCTCTGTCAGTGTCTTCAGTGAAAGCACCTTTGCCTGGGCCACAAACATAAAATCCACAGGTTTTATTTTAACTAACTGGCATGCATTTTTCTATTTTTTACCAACCTTCATTGATTTTGTTTTGACATATAGGCTAAGAGATGAGCTGCGAGCCATCCCATCATCATGTAGAAGCCGACATGATGCAGCTGCTGATCTGATTCACTTGTATGCACATACAAAGTACTTCTTTACTCGTCTTGTAAGTATAATACATGTCTAATTTTTTTGAATATTAAAATACTAATATTGGTCCAATTAAAGCAACAACTTTGTTGAGAAACAACAGTGGCACTTATAAACTGTAGAGTGTAAAAAATTGTGGACGTTTAAGAGTGTTTAGGCCATATTCAATAAAGTTGGATTCTTCTTGGGTGCAGGATTATGGTCCTCTAGAGTCTCCGCCTCTCTATATCAGTCCTCTTGATCTGGGTCCTAAGTATGCAGACAGCTTGGGATCGGGATTCCAGGAATGGAAAAAGATTTATAGCAAGGATTATGCACTAGGTCAGCTGATGTATTGGTATGTTCAGACTTCTCCAGACCCAGGTTACAGCCTAACCAAGGCACGCAGAGGTTGCCTAGTCCTTCCAGACATTTCATCATGCTATGCCAAGACCCCCAAACAAGAGTTTTCACGTGGCTATGGCTCCAAAGAGCATGCGGAGATGATAAGAAGAATGGTGTGTAGTGGTGTGGGTATCGATTCATAATTTCATAGTTCAGCTTATATTTCCTGTCTAGATGCTTTTTCTGACTGATGTGGCATTCTTTACAGGAGCGGCAACCTCAAAAGCAATGGCCAAAGGGTGAGTTTTGGGAATTCAAGAGTAATCGTGGATTGTTTGGGAGTCCTATGTTCGATGCTGTTATGAATAACTCACCTTTAGATAAAGAACTCGTGCACTGGCTGAGAAATAGGCCTGTTGTATTTGATGGTCCATGGGATCACTGACAAGGAGGCACATATTGTTTTGGAATGATTATTTCATTAATTTAGAGCTTCCTTTCGGCATATGCTTTGGGAAGTGGTAATCATCTCAAAACAATGGTGTATCTCTTCATAAGAGGTTTTCTGTACAGTTTTGTAATTGTATTCCTTCGTAGCAATTCTACCTTGCCTTCACCCAGCTGCTTTTCCTTGATTGATTGTATTGGGGACTTCTGAATATTCAAGTGGGTTGCATCTGCCTCCATGAGGCTTTGTGTATGATTCTTTACAACCAAGCAGAGAAAGACTTCTCGCTTTTTAGAGAAAGCTCCTTTCCTTGTTTATTACACGGCATTTGCAACTTGGAATAGTTCAGACGTCTGAAGTGTCTATTAAGTAGACAGCTTCACATCTTTTAATTCAGGTGTCATCTATTTTTTGGGCCATGATGCATTTATAAATTGTGAAGTGACCATTATGGCCTTTGTATTTTGCATTTTCAAATCACTTACATGGTTATTTCTTTTCCAATGTCTGTATCCATCTCCATCGAAGAGAGGCCATGACATTCATCCCTTTCAACTTAAAAAGGCTGAAGTTTAACACTCTTCGAAGGATGGAGTATTCCTATAGGCAAACTATCCAAGAAAGACTTACCAACCTGGTATTCTCATGAGGTGCATACGTACAAGTGGAAGCAAAAGTTGAATTCATGGGTAGTTTTAAAATCAGTGAAGTTACAAATATTTTCGATCTATTTTTGCGATGGTATTTGCCCATTATTTAGACATTTTGTCATCCTATGTTGAAGCAGTGAAGATGTAGATATACACATTACTTAAATTGTATGAACAGTTAAAATTTTCAGAATCCATGCTGGACTGTCAAATTCGGTGCCAGTGTTGTAAAAATGCATTTCTTTGTGTAGAGGACATCCATTTTATAACTAAGCGCACATCTGAAAATGGATGACTTCCTAGTTTCTTCTAAGCAGTTCACTTTGTGATAAACTTTGAACATGTCATGCTTTCATGTTTTTCACTCATATTTAAGGGGCTCTGTTAACGACACTTATCTGATGGAATTGTTATATGCGTCTTTGTTGTCTATTGCCTACCTACAAAACTAGCTTATAAGACAGTTAATTTGAATGATATAACAAACTAGCACAATTTGTGGCTATTATTCCAGTGATTTTCAAAGATATCATTGTTTATAGTAGCAAATGATGATTCCAAACTGCCAGGCAGTTTGAAGTTCTTTTACCATGTAAAACAATAAACTGGCAAAGAGAGAAACTAGTTTGAACCATGTCATCTCAGTGCCACTCATTCAAATAAAATACCAGTTGATTAACTAATTTACTGATCCATAATCAGCCACAATTTATAGTGGCTTTGTTAAAAGGGACACAAAATGACAATATTTGCCAAGTCAATACTTCGAATTCTGGAAAGCTTCATTTTGGCTCAACACGGTTCCTCATTAATGTTTACATATTCTGTCTTTAATAATTGTTAAACTGCTGCTGCTTAGTTACACAGGTTGCTCAAAAGTTTGCTGCAGAAGGGTTTGCTATCTACGTCTATAAACATTTGAATGCAAATAACAGTGAAGTATGCTTTTACCAAATGAGTGGAATAGATTGGAGCTAGGCCCTTTACGATGGTAAATGTAAAGCCATCGAGGCTTATTATTCTTAATTGAACTGTAGCTTCTTGGTAATATCGGAGAGTGTTCACTACCCCATGTATGTTTACTGCAATGTTGATAAGGTGGTTCACTGTTTAAGAACAACGCAACTTGCATCGGGCTCATTTTTACAACAAACAAGGTAACATGGTTTCTCATTAATGTTTGCATATTCTGTCTTTAATAATTCTTAAACTGCTGCTAATTAGTTACACAGGTTTCTCCAACGTTCGCTGCAAAAAGGTTTGCTATCTACGTCTATAACATTTGAATGCAAATAACAGTGAAGTATGCTTTTACCAAGAGTGGATTAGATTGGAGATAGAGCTTTTAGGATGGTAAATGTAAAGCCATCGAGGCTTATTATTCTTAATTGAACTGTAGCTTCTTGGTAATGTTGGAGAGTGTTCACTATCCCATGTATATTTACTGCAAAGTGGATAAAGGTGGTTCACTGTGTAAGAACAACGCAACATGCATCGGGTTCATTTTTACAACAAACAAGGTCTTGAACATGATTGTGCCTAAGCCGGATTCTTTTCTTTTAACCATCAGCTTGCCAGGTTGCTGATAGATGGATAACATCTTTGATAGTGGATGTTCCAAAGAGGCTAAAAAATAGATGTATTATTTCTACAGTATGATTGAGGCATTGTTGAAGACTTGCCACTCCTTTAATATACTTTTGTGAAAGCAACCACCTTTTTTAAGAGGGAGAGAATGCTCTTTGGGAAGATGATCAAACTCCATCATGTACATGACATCATATCCTTCTCTAGCAACGATTTTTGATATTGAATGTACCAAAGAGGCTAAAAAATAGATGTATTATTTCGACAGCATGATTGGAGGCATTGTCGAAGACTTGCCACTTCTTTAATATACTTTTGTGAAAGCAACCACCTTTTTTTTTAAGAGGGAGAGAATGCTCTTTGGGAAGATGATCAAACTCCATCATGAACATGTAGACATCATATCCTTCTCTATCAACGATTTTTGATAGTGGATGTTCAAAAGAGGCTAAAAATTAGATGTATTATTTCTACAGCATGATTGGATGCATTGCTGAAGACTTGCCACTCCTTTAATATATTTATGTGAAAGCAACCACCTTTTCTTAAGAGGGAGTGAATGCTCTTTGGGAAGATGATCAAACTCCATCATGAAATGTAAACATTATATCCTTCTCTAGCAACGATCGGAGGCATTGATGAAGTTTTCCTACTATTATGATTTATTTATGCTTATATATAAAAATATTTATTTTAAACGGGTGTGCTAGTGAAAGCAACCACCTTTTGTTAAGAGGGAGATAATGCTCGCAAGGACGATGAGCGCACATGTAGACATCATATGTTTGTATAGCACTATTGGAGGCATTGTTAAATACTATTCTTATTTATATTTTGTACATAGGGAGCGTTTATTTTGAACGGGTGTGCTTGTGAAAGCAACCGCCCTGAAGACTACGGCCATTGGGACGATGAGCAAATGCCAACATGAACAAGATCATATACACACCATGCATTTCCATAGCATCGTTGGAGGCATTGTCTAAGACTTGCTACTCCTTTGATCTATTAATGCTCATATATATATATATATATATGAAGTGTTTATTTTAAACGGGCATGCTACTGTGAGTAGCCATTTATTGTTACGAGAAAGATAATGTTTGTTGGGAAAACGAGTAAACACTAACATGTAGAGATTTTGTTGGGAAAACGAGTAAACACTAACATTTAATGCTCATATATACATATATATGAAGTGTTTATTTTAAACGGGCATGTTATTGTGAGTAGCCACTTATTGTTACGAGAAAGATAATGTTTGTTGGGAAAACGAGTAAACACTAACATGAACAAGAACATGTAGAGATATATGCACATATATATGATAAAAAGAGTTATGAAGGAAATTTAATAAATTATTGAAGGCCATGATACAATAAGGACATGATTAATACTTTGAATGGAGAAAGACTTTAGGACAGATTAAATCAGGTGTGAATCGTAATGTTTTGGGTCCTACCTAGTGGGATGGATGACGTAGTGCCTTGCCATTTTGGACTTTCTTATTTCGACCTATGTTGTGTTTGTATATGGCTTGAGTCAACTGCCACAATGGTGGGGTTAATTGACCCTTATTGTCTATGTGATATTAAGATCATAACATTTATGACTAGACATGTTAGAGTCTTTTAACAGTTTCAATGCTATTCATTATGAATCAAGAGAAACTTTACAGTGCGATCACATAAGAAGTCATAAGACATGTCTTCTGCCATATTCCTTATCTAAACATAAACAAAACACTCTGCATACATTCACTGATCAAAACATAATAGTGCCAGGATTGCATATATTGACCTATGACCTCTGAAGTTCCACCAGGTACAAAAGACACAGCATATCATCATCAAAAAAATAACAGCTCTACACTAACAGAGTTATATGGACCCAAAAAACAGAGAGAGTTCAAAAAATGAAGAAAGACCCTGAACTGACTGCTGAACCTTCAAAGATTTCCACAAAGTGCAACCAACCAGTCTTTCCCAAGATCAAACTTTGACAATGAATCTGCCAAAGTTAGAGTCTATTGTGACAGTCATGAATTTATAGCTCTATATAGATCTATGTTGTGATATGATGCAAGATAGATTAATATTAATTGTGCACTATGAATTTTTCTTAATTGAGTTAGCCTATGAAAGGGCATTGTTTCATTACTTCACTATGTATGTTGGTCAATTTAATATACTAATTCATTATGTGTTGGCATGTGTGCACACTAGTGGGAGTGAAAATTTATATTTAGGCTCAAAGGCCTATCGATCGTTACCTACATGTTATGTATCTCCAATGAGGTAACCCACCTTTTCAAATCAAACCCACACTTTCTTTATTTTCCACCCGCCCTTCTTTCTCAATCGTTATGGGGGTAGGCATTTTCAACTTTCACTCGAGAGGGAAGGGTTTGCGGTAACTAGAGGTTATCCCTTTCCTAAACGGAGTGAGGGGAAGGAAAGGAAAGACTCTTGTATTGGAAGGAAACATCGGCAGTGATAGCTTGAGAAAAGACAGTAATAACGTTCCATTGCCGTGTTAAGAAAAGGATGTAGCACCGTAGTTCCTCCTACCATGATAGCGAGGAGGCTATTGCACCCTTGATTCATGAAATGTAGCTTTGGCAGCGATGACAAAAGTGAGGATGATGTCATGTACTTCGAGTATTGTTATATGTATACATATTGATGCTCTAATATGTTCGCTTCTTTGATATCGAGTTGTGTTAGATACAGGGGTTCACCCACCCAACCTTATATGGACACAACTAAACATTGAACTACATATGATGAAGGCTAAGGGGTTTAAGGGGCATCCTTGTCAAGTAGGGACGAGATTTCCTAGAGGGGTGGAGGTCCTTTCCCACTTAGATTTTTTTTCTACACTAACTTTAGAACCAAGGCATTGAGTTCTTTTTTCTCCATTAACCTTAGAGGGATTGGACCAGGAGGTCCAACTTTATAGTGGGATGTAACAAAGTTCGAGATCCTTGTTGCAAGTTAAGAGGATGTCAAGGCCTAATCCTTTAGTTGGATGTAACAAAGTTCAAGATGCCTATTGCAAGTTGATAGGATGTCATGGTTTCCACTTGTTTACATATCCTACCAGATAGAAGAGTACCTACACTATTACACTAAAAATAAAAAAATGGATTAATCATCATTCTTGTTTCAATTTCATATCCAAATCTTAAGGAAATGCTAATTATATTCAAAATCCAAAAATAAATGTTTTTATAATGAACATAATATTTCATTAAAATATATATATATATATATATTATTTTGATTATTATTATTTTTTTTTAATAAAAAAGTGGAACCTGCTATATTAGATTAACAAAATTTTTGACAAAATATACAGTGGTATAGGTCTAAGTCATCAAAAACGCAGCTGATTACCGGAAACCAGTATAGGTGGAGAGCAGATAACAGTAGCATGATAAAACAGGAAGGAAAGTAGCATTTGTCCTGCTCGGAGGAAACCAAGACAGATGTCTATAGTCCAAATGCACATAAAACAATAACACAATAAGACTAAGAACCAAGGTACCCGGTGACTTGTCGCCCTCGCTAGTCTGCCATGTGGACCCAGTCGAGATGGCAAATGCCTGCGTGTAGAGGGGGCACTTCCGCTGAGCTGGAACATTGGAATATGTGTGGAGGAGCAAGTCCAGGCGCTGGCCCATGAGAAGGGCCCTATGCTCCAGGTCTAACATGTGGCCTCGGAGGTCGAACACCAAAGCCAGGTGCTCTGCACGGAGGAGATAGCCATGCATACCGCCACCCACGTCGCTGAGGGGGACATTGCTCGAGTCCACTGTCGCTCCAATTCCAGCGTCGAACTCCCTTTGCTCCGCATCATCCTCTGCAAGCTTCCTCTCTGCTCCAGTCACTTGCATGTCGTGGCAGGTGGCACTGATGTCGCCCGACCAGGGGATTTCTTCAACAATGCAGCCGGGGGTATCGTCTTCCTGTGCCAAATTGGGTCTGCTTTCCTCCCAGTGAGTCGCCTCAATGGCGCGAGGCTCCTTTGCAGTCGACATGTCCTCCATGAACGGGTCTTCCACTACGAAACAGGTAGGAAACACATCCTCAGCCCCATCTTCCTGTCGGTCTCCCGGCGTAATGGTCGTGGCTTCTCTACTACAGCCGACTCCCAACTCAGCAATGGTGGTGAGCAGCGCCAATTTCTCTGCCCGAGCTTTCTTTCGAAGTATGGAGGTCACCAGAGCCAGAGCGCGTTCCAATTGCTCTTTCCGTCGCCGCTGCGCCTTATGGGCATTCCAGGCCGAGCCACGGCGAGGCCTGCCTCGCTTTCTAACTATAGTATCCGGGGAATGAGTGAATGTACAGAACGATTGCAGTGATAAACTAATAAGCTAGGACGAGAGCGGTTGCAGGTACAGAGCACGAGCAGACCGACTCTGTCTCGGCACACACGAAGACAAAATACCCGGACAATCCTTGCCAAAATGTAACGAAAAGGTAGTGAGCCAGGGCGAGAGGAGTGCAGGACTGCACCAGAGCGTCCAAGTGAAAAGCAGAGCCGAAGTAGGAGCAGTCCCGCTCTGTCCGGGCTCATAAGAAAGAAAATAACTAGAAGCCGAGGTCACCTGTCCGTCCTTAACCCCTTTCATGCTGAGTACGCTGTGGGCGTAAATGGTCGCGCGAGGGAGGAGTCCCTCCATCGTATAGCTGCAGCTATGGCCGTCCACCATCGTAAATGCAGACTTGTGGGTGGCGGCCATCGACATTTATGTCCAGGCTGAGTTCTAAGCCAACTGTCACCATAGAGCCCCATGTCACTCCATCCGGGGCATATTATTTTGATTATAACAAACATCATAAAATATTATAATTAAAAACATTTAAATAAAAATTCAACAGATCATGTTTTAAAAGTTATAATGAAAAAACATTTAAATAAAAATTCAAAAGATCATAAATACTAGATGAATATTTGCACTAATAATTTGTTAAGAGAGTCAAATAAAGTGGAATGATATGACACGAAAGGGAGGTGGGCCGCAACCTTACCCTAATTAATCTACCATGGATGTTAAGTACTATTTTGATTAAAATAACAAAGCATAAACGATGATAGGTTAAGGAGGCAGGTAGCTTAATCTACCATGGATGTTATGTACTATTTTGATTAAAATAACAAAGCATAAACAATGATAAGTTAAGGAGGTGGGTAGCTTAATGATTGGTATGTGGTTAGCTTGTAATCTTATGTCATTCAAAAACTTTATATCTATAAATTAATGATTAAATTGATGGATCTATTTAAAAATGATACAAAGTAGATGAGGATAAAAACTTGTAATAAGGAAGATATGGTTGTAACACACATGTTCTTGGTTTTTGGTTGGATTAATAATTGAAATGTTACAATAGAATTCATAGTGTATTTATGGGTCATATGTTTCATAAATCCTTTTCGTAGAGTTAAAATGTAATGTCTTTATAAATTAATGTCAAATTGAGATCTAGCTTCTTAAATATTGAATTAAGTTCATACTCAATAAAACACATGTTACAATATATATTCAATAAAAGAGAGTGAATAAAAGCACACCCACTTGACATTGTTTCTCACAGTAAATACAATATATATATTTTATGTTTTTAGGGAGATCACTGTAGGTTATTAACCGAGTGCATATCTTGGAGACTGATGTTTGCATGGGTTTTGATGAATACTGTTTGAAACAACTCAAGTAATGGCTCTAGGTATTATCTCGAGTGGTTGTGGGATGGTTTTGTTCTCCCCACCCAAGTTCTATTCTTGTAAGTAACACGCTGAGTTCATTGTGAGTATATTGTTGTAATGAATTCGAGTCTTGTTGTTGACTTGGCCTTGTGCCTTAAAGAATCTAGGGCTTACCCTATAGGTACCATCCTCAAAATGATAGGAAGTACCTAGGGGTTTTCCTCGAGTGTTATAACTTGGAAAAAAAAGGTACTATCATGTGTTGTATAGTGAGGGTGAGGTGATTTTGTGCTAATAAATAGAGATTAAATAGAGCCAAATGACTTGTAAGCTATCAAAATATTGGGTTAAATTGAGCACTTGCAATTATTTTTCTCAATTATTCTCAACCAACGATTCAACAAGTCAAGAATGGTGCTATTGGTACAACCCAACAATCCAATCAAAGGGAAATTGAGATGTAGATAATTATCAATGCATATGGGATTGAGGGATGAATTGGTCACTGCATTTTAGTTTTACGTTGTTGCAAGAAGACACGACGATGGCTATATGAGACAATTATGCAATGTATAGAGAGGATAATGCAATTCAACATTGTTGCGTATGATTTATAGAACACAGACAAAATTAATTGAAATCAACAATCAAACAAACTGTTGATTGCGCTGTGGATACCAACCACTAATGTAATGAAATTGATTTTAGTGTTGTTGGTGTTGGTAGTAATTACCACCATAATGAAATAAGCAGATAGAAAACCACAATCACACGACAATTAAACACAATAGATACATAGACGACCCTTTAGAAAACTTGAAGGAAAAACTTCAACATCAAATGACTATGTTCAGTGTTTATTTTTTAGCGATTGCAGAAGTGAAATGATTTTTTGGCTCTTTCGAACATCATAGATTACATCCATAGGACTTTTATTTAATGTTTCCATCCTTCTTTCCCAAAGAACCCATTCTCCATAGCTATGGATGAGTTTATAGGCAATGTTGGCTTGTTGATAGTTGATGAAAGGTTCACTTTCTTATCTCTTCAACATCCCAACTACAATGTTCTTCTTCTCCCTTTGTCTTCTGTTGGTAGGGTTCCAATCCAAGTTTCTTTTAATTGTGTCTTTTCTTTAATTTTTAATTTTTAGTACTTAAAATGGCAGCGTGACATTTTGCAAGTGAGGGGTTGTTGGTTGATTTGGCATGGGGCCATTCACATTGTCCACTACATCATCAAACCTCACCATCAACTTCCATAGCCAATAGCTTCTCTTATGTAGCCAAACTTCTTATTTTGTTGAGTGTTTTGCATCAAGTCAAATTGTTAACCATTCAATGGTTTATTATAGATTCTTTTTGGATCACACCTCCCCATTGGGTGACTTTTGGTCCCCAAAAGATGATATGAAAAAGAGATGGAAACAAAAGGGCTCCACTTATCTTACCAAGTCCACTACTTCATCATATATGAAGGATACTTGCTTCTTGTTTTTCTTAATCAATCTACTTTTTTTCCCCTTATTTCATTGCTAATGGAGATATTGTTCCTCTCTGTGTACTTTGAGAAGGTAGGCCTTACCACCTTTAACCAAGTGATATCTATTCTCTTTCCTATAGAAAGTTGCATCCTCATCCCGTAAGTATGGGCTGCCAAATATTGCTTCACATGCATCTAGTGGCACAACTTTGCATTCTACTTCATCAACATAATCAATAGTAATGGAAAATCTGATCTTGCATCTCCTATTAATTCTCATGGTATATTTCTCTTAGATCCAACCCAATGAACATGGTTGTGCTAGACCATAATCTTATGGACAAGCTCATCTACGAAGTATTCAAAAATGAAATTACATTGAGAAGCATTGTTAAACAAAACATTTACCTTTCGTTCCTTCACTTGAACTTTGAATTAGAGTATTGCATTTTTGTCTCCACTTGTCCTTCATTGTTGCAATGTGTTGTAGACTATGGCTTCATCCCTTCTTTGATTCATATAATTTTGGATGCAATCCTAGATGAATTTTCCAACACCTTTTCATCCATGTGCCCATTTACATCATAGTGTATGCAATGCCTAGTTGAAGATGTTCCTTTTTGGGTTGTGGCTACAATTCTTTTGCCCTTGGTTTTGTTGGTATTTTCTTGGCCATTTTGCAGCTGCCCCTTTTTGGAGTCTAGATCAATGTAGAAATCTTTCTTGCTTGCCTCATCTATGCTTTTCATAGTAAGAAGTTGTAATTGCCTTCAAATATCATTGAATAATCCTTCAAGGTACTTCACCACTACCCTAGGCTCTTCCAAAGAGATACTTAACATAATGGCTTGCTTTTGGAATTTAGATATGTATTCTTGTACACTTTCCCCTTGCTCTTGCCAAAGGCACTATCATTTCATGCACTATTCCTCTTCGTAGCACATGGGATAACACTGTGATTTCAATAATGTTTTGAAGTCCTTCTATTTTGTAACCATGGGCTTTTTGCCTATCCTCAATGCATTTACATAACTCCCACCATAACCGAGCATGTATGGACATTTTAAAATGGTCAAAAGAGATTTGTTGTGATTCTTTGATTTGATAAGTGCCAAAATGAACCTCTAATTGTTTCAACATGCTATTCAACTTTTCAGAATTAACTTGACTCATCATAAGATGGAATTTCAAGTTTTTCCTCAACCTTAAATGGAATATTGGAAGATGAAAGAAAAACACTGCTATTATTTGAGTCTCTAGTGTTCTTGCCTTTGGAATTTTCTAGGTAAATGTTTTCTTTTTCATGCTTAATGTCTATTGAGTTCTTTCCTTACCCTTCATTACCAATAGTTGTATTACCATTTTAGTGAATGTAACAATACTTTTCTCTAGTGAAGTAAACTTGGCTTCCAAATCTTCTTTGTAATATCTAGTTTGGCCACATACTTGAATGTAAATGTAAAGTTGAATTGATGGTGAGATGGGACTTATGTGAAAAGAATTTTAAGAATGTACATTGAAAATATACTACAAATCTCATTAATCGACTACAAACAAGGAAGACCAAAAAGAGAATAGGGGGCTACGATTCCATGAGAGGGAAGAGAGGGGTATTTAAGAGGTCAAGAGGACCTTAACTGAGTCTTGATATTGTATTCATGTTCATTTATTGCTTACCGACCTTGAGATTAGTTGTCCCAAAAGAAGGATACATGGACTTCTTGTGAGGGCACATGGTCTCTTCTTTGCATGCAATATAGTGCTTGTGATTTTTGGACACATGGGTGCTCTAGGTTCATTATTCTCTAGGTTTTATGTTCCTTTGTGATTACACTGCTATAATGTGCTTATAAGCATGACTATCATGAAAGTACGTTGATGCTTTGATTGGTTTATGGGTAAGGGTTGAGGGGAAAGTAACCATTAATGATGTTGAAGTCCTTGTTTCCTAGAGAAGAGATTCTCTGGCCAATTGAAAACACATTGAAAGGGAAGGGGAATATGTTGAGGGACTATGGTGCATTGAAGAGAATTCCCATTTCTCTTGTTATGCAGGCTAAGGGGGAAGAAATGCTAGTTGAGTGGCACTAATGTGGTTGAAATTGTCCAAGGTGAAAATGTTAGTTTTGTATATGTGTAATTTGAGAATTGGGTCAAGTGTGAGAGATTTAGAGCCTTTTCATAGGTAAATTTATCCTTGTGGATTCATAACCCCAACTTAGGGGTGGCCTTTGTGATAAAGTGCCTACAGTTGGGTGGAATAGTCTCCATTTACAATGAGTTAGTGAAAAAATCCCAGACATATAAGTGAATTCTTATTGTTTATGAATATGCAAAAAATATTTTTATTGCTCATTATGGATTACTTATTCTTTTAAGGTTTTCTTATGCTATATGAATTAACTCTACATATGTGAAATGTATACAAGTAGAGGGATTTGCATTCATTTCAAGGGTCATACTTGATTAATGTCCCTCAATTTGCATTACTTCTACCTTTGAATGCACCAACAATGCATTGGATTTGTTTTTGGAGTGCCTCGTTGCCTCACTAACAATATAAATGTCATTGGGTACATTATAATATGGTATCAGAGCCCAACCTACAACACTATGCAATGATGGGTAGCTAATGTAGATGATTAGATGGAATTTGTGGTTGCATGCCAATGGTTCAACAAGTATCCTCAATGAAAATTGGGGATAAGTGTTGTAAGCATCCAAGATAATGAGTTAATAAGATTAATTCCCAAGCTAGATTAATGTTAATAGCCACAACATGTTATGAAATTGAGTGCAATGTGAACTCATGAGGTTCATGGATTTAATTCAGTGGAAATGATTCCATGTATATCTTGGAGCTTAGGGATATCATAATGGTAAGAGGGTGTTAACTAGGGGTCACATATTTGCACCAAGAAGAAGTGGACAAACATAATAGTGGAAGATCAATGGCAAAGAAGAATCCATGGTGCTTTCCTTCACGTACATGTACCTTGATGAGGGTACTTTTCTATGAATGGATAGGGCAATATGCACACACCTAAATGAACAATCCACATTTAGGAGAGGTGTTTTGAAAAGAGATTGAGAAAAGAGCTTCTTTTAGTCGCGAACGATTGAGATTTAATTTGCTGATTTAGATCTGCAACTCATGATGTCTTGTGGTGGTTAAGCAAAAAGATTGAGGAGAGAGAACATGCTTGCTACAAATGGCCAAGATTTAACGACTCTAGTGAGATCAATAGTTAGAAATCTCTTGTAGTGATTTAAAAAGTATAGGATTGAAGGTTACAACTTTACCGTGAACAATTGTGATTTGACTTGCAAAACTAGATCAACTTACCCTAATTGATTTGTGACAATTGGTAGAAGGTTTGAGGGAGATGTATCTCCTTACCATGAATGGCTAAGGATTGCTCGTGCAGGGTGGAACAACCTTGGATGATTTGATCCCCTAGCTACTTCCACCTAAGATCTGATTTTCTCAACTTTCGTTAGAATGTTCTAAAAAACAAGGAATCTATCCAATCTCTTGGATACTCTAGCTTTCCTTGACCTTATTTCTCCAAGTTGGCACCATCTTAATAGGATCCAAATCAACTAGTTTGCCCGCCTCCTCAAACTTTATACCTAAAATATTCTGCAAGTCTATCATGCCTTGCACTTGCCCTCCAAACCCCAAAGTTGCTTAAAGTGAAATTTAGGTTGCCTCCTACAATAACTTTTTCATGCTTGATAATTCCCTAGAAGAAAAAATAATTCCAGAAGGACTTCTTATCATCATTTGGCCCATAGTAGTTGATCACCCTAATGCTTTGACCTAGTTCTTGAGCCTGCAAATTTATTTAGATTCCAAGTGTAGGAAAAGAAGAATTCATTAAGGGAATGTTACTTCTCCATCGAGTAATAATTCCACCTAAAATCCCTTTTTCATGTAATGCTAGAAAATCCCATCCTTTTAATAGTTTTCCTAAGGCCTCCACTATCTTTTTTTCTCTCCCAATTGACTCTTGTAGTAAAATAACATTAGGCTTATTCACTTCAACCAATCTGGCCAGAGCTAATCTTTTTGAGAGGTTGACCAAACCCTTGTCATTTAAAAATAATTACGTCGATAGGTGTACACCTATTGAAAAGTTCTATCTTAAATAATCTTTTAATTACACCGAAAGGCGTATACCTATTGGCAATGGGCACAATTAATCATCTTTTAATCTGATCGCTAACAATTAAAGATGCTGGAATATTCTTAGTCGTCCTCCCAAATCAATGAATGTGATTTACTATTCATAATCTCCTTGTATTTTTGAATGCAACCGTTAACCTATTTACTTTTTAACATTTACCTAATCATATTAAGAAATTACTATAGCACTATATGTTTGCCACATTTAAATGATTAACGTTTAACATTACCACGTTTGGATTATTAACCACAAATTTTCTCACTTGTCCCTGCGTTTTCCTTAGGCGTTTCAGCGATCCGCGCGTTTCATATTGGGCAGAGCATAATAATATATGATGCCAAGTGTCTCTTCGTCGAATTTCCTCACTTTTCCCTGCATTTTCCTCGGGCGTTTCAGCGATCCACGCGTTTCATATTGGGCAGAGCGTAGTGATCTGCGAGAGAAATACAACCTATCAAACTGTGAAGGAGGAAGACTGATCGCGAAGAGAGAGCAGGTGGCAAGCAAAACCGTGGCTGGTAAGTTTACGTAGACCAGTTTGAAGACGGAATGGGCCATGGGATGGACGGAAGCCCGATAGTAGTCAAAGGCAATCCACCATTTAACAAATGTCCCAAAGGACATAAAATATTTAGTGAAAAACATTTTACAACATAATTAAAAATTACAAACCACAATTATGAACTCAACAGATTTTATTTACAAACCTAATTAAAGTTTATGTTAAAATTAGGTTTAATAAAGTAAATATGCCTTTCGGTGTTCATTAGTCACAATTATGTGACTGTGCTAGTTACAAATATGCAATGTGTGAGTGGGGTTTAATGAAAAGGGAATATCCTTTGTCGTCTCCACCAAATTAAAGGCTAGGATTTAATGCCATAACTCTCGCACATGTTAAAATATGTTTGTTAGTTAATAATGCATTTGATTAAAAGGGATTAATCCAAGTTTCCATTTATTGTTGTTTCTATTGCTACACTATATGCGCTTGAGATCGTTGGTTAATGTGTGGGAGATAAAATGTTTATGATTTTCTTGGCCATTTCTATTTTGTTTGGTTCTTTCCATTTTCCTTGGCTATTTATTTTCAATGGAGAATGTGGCCAAGTAACATTTGAAAATTTGAATGCAAATCCCAAATCTGAAAGCCGAGTCAGTGCTCTGAATGTGATCTTCATTCCATTGGATGAAAGATTCCCTCAGATGAATTTCACTGATTTTGGAGCCCACACCATCAATGCTTTTACCAATCTGATTGTGCCTGCTATCACTGACCACCTTCAAAATGCTCAAACAAATTGAACAACTCTACGTTCAGGAATTTCACTGATTTTGGAGCCCACACCATCAATGCTTTTGCCAATCTGATTGTGCCTGCTATCATTGATGGATCTGAAACCACCTTCAAAACGCTCAAACAAATTGAACAACTCTACGTTTAGGGATTTCAAAGTCAATATAACTCCCTGAGCAAACTTCTTCAACACAAGAATCCCCTTCAGATTGTGCATGGAATACTAGAAGCTGTTGAAGATTTTCCGAGGTTCTATGGGCTGCCCAACAGGCCTGTCATTTGACCTCCTGTTGAGCAATATGTTTGGGTACTTTCAAACTATTTTACTTGCTATTTTAGGACAATCGTCTTGCTGTTCAAAACAACCCACTAAATTTGAACTTTTCCCTCTCAAAATYTGCCCACAAATCTTTGGTTTGATTCTCTTTAATGCCTCTTGTTATAGGGATAAATCATGGATGATTTTGTTGTCCAWGTTAGCCTTCAATAACATGCATTAAACATCAAACRCACCTCTAGGATATTTAACAACCTACCACTGAAAATACTAAGCAAACAAGACACATGTACACAAGTAGTTTTTGGTCAACATGACCCTGGAAAAACCCCCATGGGGAAAACCAGTAAGATATATATATATATATACACACACACACACACAAAGATCTAAAAAGCAAATGCTACAATATGCAAATACACAAGGAACATGTTACAACACAAGCTTATCCTCAAGCTTGTAATGGAGTCCCTTGAAAGTAACACCCCTTTGCCTTGGTTGCGCCCTTGTACCTTGGTTGCGTCCCTCTACCTTAGAATTTGCGCCCCTTGTTGTTTGTGCCTGCTAGCTTGGTAAATTGCACCCTTGACGATGCGCTCCTTGTCCTTGTTTCCCTTTTCCAACCCCCAAGTGCACCCTCATTTGTTACATGGATGCACCCTCATCTCTTCTCAAGATATGCGCCCCCACTCCTCTACAAGTGCGCCCTCAAGTGCATACAAGCGCCTCTCTACTCAAGATGCGCCCCTCACCACTTCTAGCTTGCTTCCTTTCCCTTGCGCCCCTTAGCTTCTCCCCATGGATGCACCCTTAGCTTGCTTTGAAATATCCCTGATCTGGCTGATCAAGATATTTGCTACTGTTCTACGGCTCTGGCGTGCAGATCTGATACACTGAGGGTTTCTGGATGCGTTTAAGCTGTGTGATTGAGAGGTTCTTCGGTTATTGTGTTTGCATGTTGGTTATTGTGGTTGCATGTCGGTTATTACATGTGCATGTTGCATAATGAAGGTTTAACAATCATATAAAGACGCATGCAAGAGTATAGAATGTCAACTGCTCAATATCATGAATAATAATCGTTCATTTATGGAAATACAAATAGCCTACTGAAAATCTAGAGTCTAGACGTCAGTCAGATCTCCTGGATCTGTACTGGAATACAATCAAATAACAAAAGAAATACCCGTGACCGTAAGAAGACAACAGATCTGCTGCATGCACGGATAGATAGGCAAAAATGAGCGATCCTGGAGAAATATGGTAACCACTACCAACTGGAAAACTCGATCTAAAGAATCCACCGTCAGAATGGGCTCAAAACTGCTCCAATCAATGCACCCTGGCCTCTACACTGGAATAAATGTCTGTCGGAACTCGGATCGGACCTCTACGTCACTAGATTTGGACCCCTGGGGGGTTTGCACCCCTCCTTGGGCACTGAATGCGCCCCAAAGGATTCCACCGTTGGAATCGGCTGATATATAGCTCAAAACGATCGTCTCGTCCAATGATGAAATGGGTCGGAAGGGTTTGGCTGGATCTGATAGGGAACACCTGCATGTAATGCCAAACGTCTGTCCAGAATGACTGCGCCCAAAATGGTTGGATGGATCGATCTGCAAGATTCCACCGTCGGAATCTGATGATGAATGGCTCAATGGAAGTTCCCTGGCTGGATCTCTACTGGGTCAGAATGAATCTGCAATCGGGACAACGGTCTACTGCAGATCTCTGAACCCTCAAAATGACTTGCGCCCTCCTTGGCTAAGCTGCGCCCTCCACAATAAACTCTCCTGAAATGAACGATGAAATACCTGGATGGTATCTCCGATGGGCTAGGGTGTGTCTCTCAACACTGAAACCGATCAATGGTGGTGGTTTCCTCCAAAAATCCACAAAACAGTAAGGTCGGCTCTCCTCCTCCTCTTAAAAGTCTCAACATCAAATCATAACAATGCATCATGAATTAGGTTGCTTTACCCTTCCTTTATAGCTTCCCGAAACCCTAATTCATTGTTGACCTTTTCCCTCCAAGTGACTTTTACTTTATTTTATTATTCCTTGATTATATCACTTTATTAATTAATTAATTAATTAATTAATCATTTTGCCTGTAAAAAGTGATTTATCCATCCTGATAGCTTCTCCGACCACTGAAAGTCACTTCTCATCATCTTATCCTGTAATACTCTTCCTCCCGATTC
>ML779989.1:730966-744189 GCA_009831015.1 Picea engelmannii
GATGACCTTGATAATATTAATGATTGAATGTATTTTCTTAAAGTGAAACTAAGAAATATTATTTTGAAAAAGCTGTAACAAAGATAAACAACAAAAGTACAAGTACTATAGTCTTGAAATTTCATACAAAATATTGGAGGATGAATCCATCTTGCAAAGCAAACCTCCTCCCGTCAAAAGGATCAAAAGGAGGAGTCCAACAATTTTCCTACAATAGCTTGATTTTATTGTTTTATGAGTACAAGAATAAATTTCGACAAATTGTTTGGATAGAAAAATGCAAAAACAAAACACAGTTATTGCTTTTGAAGTGTTCTCCCCCCATTAAAAAGGGTAGAGTCTAGAGTTAGCTGATAGCCCAAGAGGATATTTGATTCCACCACTTTCTCTCTTCGCTCTCAACTTGATTTCCTTCCCATTGTTAGTGGGGGAGATGGATGCAAACCTTTCTTCAGGATTTCTGCAAAGGAAGGGGAATAAGAAGTTTTAGGGGAGAGCGTAGTTGGATAATCATGCTTCTCATCCATCTAGACTTTCTCTTTTTCATCCATTGATTCATCTTTGTTCACCTTTTCTTCCTTTGGATCCTCTTCTTCTATTCCATGTTCCTTTTTCGAAAGAGTTGTCGATCTTGCCATAGAAGGGGTCTCTTCTGTGTTTTTTAAAACAATATTATTTGGTTCCTCTTGGATCTCAAAATATGATCCAACTTTAGGATCTGAACGAGCCTTCGATGGATCTGTCTCAACCTTTTCCTCTTCCTCTTGCTCTTAGTGTTCAAGAGTGATATGAAAATCCTTAGATGTCAAATCGGTTCTTAAGCAGACACTAATATTATAACATCCCCAGTTCTAATCCCCATGAATTATAATGTAATTGTATAAATGTGAATTAGGTTGGTGAGCCGATGCATTGGGGGGAAGAGCCCGTATTGATTTATTGTGGTTGGGGGCCGATTTGCATATTATGAACATTGTAATAATTAATAAAAGTAATAATTGTTGGCTACAATACAAAAGAGACGAAGAACGGTGGGGGGCTATGATTCCACAAGAGAGAGGGGTCCAAGGGGGGATTATTCATGGGTATTAATCCAACCCACATTCCTGAAATTATTATCTTTGTGTATAACCTTCTATTTGTTGATGGAGTGTATGAGAGGCCAATCATTAAACTCATGTAAGAGGGTGGGTGTGAGTGGTCACATCCCATAGTTATTGGAGAGAATGGGTTGAGGTACAATCATCCTTGAGAAGAGTGTGAGTCAAGCAAGAAAGGAAGAAGAGGAAATTCGTATGGGTTGAGACAACAATTTTACACATTGAATTTTTGTGCATGGGAAAAAGGGAGAGAGCAAGAAACAGAGCTTAAAGTTGATGCAACCATGGAGGGCGAATCCTAGAGCATGTTGGAGCGTAATTGGAGCGAATTGGAGCTGGAAAACTGAAGAGACAGGTTGTCAGGCCTGAAGAGTGAACTCCTGTGTGAGTTTCACTGAAACAATAAGTGTTCACTATTAGTTTACTGGTAGTTTTCCTAGCAGTAAGTTCCCTTGAGTTCCCAGCTAAGAGATTCCTAGCTACCTGTGCTAGCGAGACCCTGATAAACAAATGACACATTCCTTGGGTTAATCCTGATAAACAGATGGCACATCCCTTGGATTATCCTTGATAAATGAATGGTGCATTCCTTGGGTTGGACATGTCAAGAGGAAGAGAGCTGGTGGAAAATCGGGATAGCTGTAGGAGAGTATCAGTTGGGTTGACAGTTTTTACATACAAAATTTGGGTAGCAAATAAGCAGAGAGGGTTGGGAAGAGGACCAACCATGGTATACTTCAAGGCAACCATTGTTTTCCTATGTTTTTATGCTGAGATAGAGGCATGGGTGTCGACAAATCTAGCTGTAATCTTGTGGTGCGATTTCCTGTTGAGGAAATATCTTAGAGCCTTGTGAAGGTTGCTGCGAGAAAACATGAAACAATTGAGAGTTCCTAGAGTTCCCAACTGAGTGATTCCTTTCCAACTGAATGCACTAGCGACCCTGATAAACAAATAGTACATCCCAAGGGACTGTGAGCAGTAAAGGGGGTACATTCCTTGGGTAGTGCAGGTTGTGAGGAAAAGAAAGAGCTAGAGGTTTGGAACTACTGTGAGACTAGAACTTGGATTTGGGATTGCTCTGTGTGGAGGGTGGATAGCTAGTGGGCCGGATCTCCTTGTGGACTCATAGCCTCAGCTCGGGGGTGGCTTGCTGATGAGAGAAAATGATCAGCAGTGCCTATGGCTGGGAGGTTCATTCTTCGTTTGCAACTGGTTGGTTAATCATGAACAAATAAGTGTTTATGTTCTGTTCTTATGTTAAATTTTGCTGTGTAAATAATTTATATGAATGTTGTGTGTTTGTTGTTGCTTGAACAATTGTATTCATGTTTAATATACACTGTTAGATGCATTTAGAACTGTAGTATCGGTCAAATGGTCAAATATGTGTGTGATCTGTGGCTGGCAAGCTACAGGAATTTGATTAGCAGTAAATCTTAATAGTTTAATGAGTTTAACCACATAATGTTGCTCAACTGGGCGTTGGGTATGTTACAAACATCTGACCAGATTTGGGAAATTATGATCATTATGAATATTTGCAAATAAACATGTGAATTCCCTTATCCAAAATCTCATTAACTAATAAATAACTTGCGGAAAAATGAGAAATAACACATCAGAAAATAAAATAACTAAGAAGACAAGAGTTGATAATGAAGTTCACCCTCTTGGGATACATTTCCGAGTCCACTTCCAAACAATGAGACCGCTCTATTAATGCTCAAATTCTTGATACAATCATGACTTACAATGGAAAATTTGAATGCACCCTTCCATTCCCTTAAACCCCAACCATTTTTTATACCCCTTAGCCAATATTGGCCAATCAAAGGATGCCATGTGGCATCATCTGATTAGTCCACATGTTGTACAGTCAACACACAGTTAGCCTGCCTGTATCAGCTGCCACCTTAGCATCCAATCAACACCGTACAACCACATTAGCTATCTAGTCACCTTCCACCTGTATGCCATGTCAGTTGTTTGTACTGCCACCTGCCATGTCAAAGTCGTAATACCACATGTCATCTGTACTTCCATGTGTCATCCTTGCAATGATGCTATGTGTCATCCATATAGTCCATGTCATCCTTCCATACTACCACATGTCATCCTTTTCAGTGATTCCACGTGGCATCCGTATAGTGCATGTGTCATCTTTTGGCGCTGCCAGGTGTCCTTCCTTGTTTGACTTTTTGCATGTTGGTCAAAATATTAAGAACATCATAACTTCTTCATACGACATCCGTTTGAGACAGTTCAAATTGAGTTGGAAATCTCTTGTCGATCTCTATGCAATGGAGTCATTTTTATTAACATCTGATCATGTCAATTTTTTAGCGTTTCAAATCCTCCTAGATCAAAAAGATTCATATCTGTTGCTGGAAGGGATGGATAGGCCAGACTGGGGTCTTTTTTGTGGCCCCTTAGCTTGCTACTTCTTATGCCTTCATACTCCATTTTATTCAAGGGGAGAGACTGTTGTGGAGGGGGATGAATTTCTTGGGTTCATAGGTAGTTCTCTACAAAGTGGCCATACTCATGGTAGTAATTGCATTTGAATGGGATCTGCTCACAACCAAGGGATTAGAGATGAATCTAGCCCTCCATATCGATTTGCACCACCTTTAGAAGGCCTTGCTCTAGATCAATTTCCATGCAAATTCTGGCACATGAATAGATATGTCCTTTTAGCTTAGCGCAATCAATATAACAACCCAGATTATTTATAATATCTTTGAGAGTGGATTCATCCTAGAAGATGTTGGGGAGGTGTGACAGCCTAACCCAAATAGGGGTGACCACGTTTTCCATGTCTGGATCAAAGTCAAAGGTCCAATGGGAGAGGAACATTCCCTTAGTGCCCATGAAATAGGGACCCAATTTGAAGATTGGACCTCTCTCATGCTTTCTATTAAATAAAAATGGAAAGAACAATAAAAACTAGATATTTTACCTTAGACATTCCAATGCTTTGTAATCCATGCCTGGACTGCTTGAGGACTAGGCCAAAAGCATGTAAACTTTCCAATTAAACCTTGCTCATGTAGAAGAATGGATTTCCTTTTTGGTTCTAAAGACAAAACGCCTAGCCTCAAAATGGTTTCTTCCTTTTTGACAAACCTACTCTTCAATGGACGCTCTTCACTAGCTAGCTTTGAGGATTTGATCAAAGAACTAAATGCCTCCTCCTTAGTATTTAATTCATCCACACTGAAGGTGTCAATGGAGCTTCACTTATTCCCAAGTGAGTAGGCACTAGGGTGACTTCAAATGATAACAAAATGATTGTAGGTTGTGGTGTTGGCGACGTCAATGGAGCTCGACTTCTTCCCAAGCGRGCAAGCACCATGATGGAATAATGGTTRCAATATGTGTCTATGTTAGTGGTAGTGATTAAAGATCGCRGCTAGGGAAAACCCTAGCCGCTGTGGGCGGGAGGCTCTGATACCTCATGCAAGATTCTTACCATTACATATTAATGATTTACTAYTAATACCCTTAATGAATTGATGTTATTCATGCCCTTCCTAGTATTAGTTGACCAATGATGATTTGATGCCATACTATTGGGTTGCTAAAGATGCTAGTTAATTGATGATGATGGTATGGTGAAAAATATGATTTGGGGTMTGATGAATTGATAAGTCAAGAATTATCTATTGATATTGAGGACATTAAAGATATTAGTGTTGACTGTGATGACCTTGGGGATTTGATAATGAGGTTGTGAGTTGATGATATTGTGGGTGTTGTTGTTGATAGTGAGTGTTAAGTATGTTAGTTGTTAGCTTGGGGATATTGACCGGATGATGGTATGATTTTGTTAAAGTTGATGGAAATTGATGACTCTGATTTGATGCTGATGAATTAGTGTGGCTTGAAAATGGGGTGGACATTGATTAATGATATGTGGTTATGAATGAACGACCTATACTTAATGGCATTGGTTATGTAAATGGTTAACTTGTGAGTTGACTAAATGTGGATTGATCATGAATATTTTGTGGAAGCTTTAAAAGTGTGATGAAATCAATCCACGCTTTGCTTTGCATTTCATCACATATAGGAAGTATTCATGATTGAAAGGATCAATGCTTGGTTACTAATACAATAATGGTATAACTAGAGTAATAATGAGGATGGGTTGCACCATTATATGTTGACTCTTGAAACTTAGAGTTGTTACAAAGTGTTGTTATTGATTGTGTAAATTTTAAAGGAGGTTGTTAGCACATATATTTGTAAAGGGGGTGTTTTTCCTAAGGATTTGGCCCCGAGTGGCGAAAATGCGAGAAAAAGGGGTTTAAAAACCCACCATGTGCATTTTATCCAAATTCTCTAGGTGAAGAGTTGACTCTTTCCCGTCTCAATCCCGATGAAGCAGTTATGAAGGTGGGGGAGGTGGTTGAAACATCATCTCCCCCCATGAATTGAAAGTCAGAAAAGTATGACTGTGAGGCGGTTTGTCAACCTAGACAGTCTGAGCTTGCGTGTGCAGAGAAGACTGCATGCACAGTCTGACCGAGAAGACACAACGTATGGATGAGAAGCTCGAGCATGCCTCTGATGTAGTGGCAAAATATTTTGATTATATATATGTAGTTTTGAGTCATTTTGATGGAGATCCTTGGTTGAGTAGAGCTCCCAATTTTGTAATGCTTGTGATGCCAGAGCTATTCTCTGGTTATGTAATCGATTTGAGACTTTCATGTTAATAGAAGTCAGTTTCCTGTTTCTTTCCATTTTGTCTGTAAATGATGTCTGAAACACTCGGGTATGGAGGATCCAACTGAGGATCACTATGCTACTATGATGTAGGTTTGATCATGGCGGTGTCGTGATCAGTTTCATTCATTTCCATGTGTTGTCTTTTCCCTCTCACACTGGATGGATTGGGCATGGAGGATCCAGTCGAGCTGTCACAGTTGCAGGATGATGGAGGTTTGATCATTCTGTTGCTGCGACTATGTTGCTTGAAACACATTTCAGTTTCTGAAGCACGAACTCATGACTGCTCTTGAGTTTGAGTTTTTCATCTTTGAGCTGTTGGAAGGCCAAATGTCCATAGTGGTCTCGTTCACTTTTCTCACTAAGTCTTCCCTCTTCTCTCGCTTTAACTCAATTTTCCCGACTGAAGTTAATGTGGCCGTCACTTCCCTATACATTTCTTGTCCAGTTCTGTGTTGAAACATCATTAATATTATGAGTTTTTTCCATTGACCTCCATCCATATAAAACCAACATCCACCTAAATCTGATGGGTACTAGGCTTGCCTTTCCTGCAATCTGAAGGCGACCTCCAGTGCTAACATTTCTGGCGCCGTTTTCGGGGAACGAATTGAAGACCTTTCCCTGAGTAGAACGACAACAAACTTCTGATTCTGAAGGTGCATCATATATCAGAACCTTTGAAGATTGCACTTGCACCTAGCCACTCCATTGTTTCACTGCGGCTGCTTCTAGCTACACCTGAATCTCCATGGGAGAACACAACGATCAGATCTGGTCTTTGATGGTGAACAAAGACCAGACACACTCATTCTGCACATCATTCACCTGACGACTCCATGGTTGAAGAATCGATTGGCGACTCCACTGGTTCAAAATGGACAAAATCTTGGCTCGAAGGTTTGCTCCCTTCAATTTTTCTGTTGTTCCTGGTTTTCCTAATGTTGTCCCTGTTAATATTATGGTAGTTGCGGGAGGTATTTACCTCCACGTGTAAACTTGATGAGAATAGAATATTTCGGGAAGCAAGAAGAAACCCTAATGAGTTGGATAAATAACCCTAGAAGACAAGTCGGCTCAAGAGGATAATTGGTATTAGGTTATTAGCCTACAAGAGAAGAAGTTGGCCAGAAAAATATTATATACTGAGTAAATAAACACCCAGAATAAGAAGTCGGCCCAGGCAGTTAGCCAGAATTAGTATAAATACAGGAGGCCAATCTTCATTCTGGCAGTCATTATGAGAATTGCAGAGCATCACTTGTGCGCACTGTAATTGCCTAGTTTGTGCGCAAGTTTGGAGGAGAGCTGCCGTTGCAGCTGCTACAGCTAGAAGATTGCGTTTTGGCTTGGACTATCTCTTAGTCATGGTTTAGACTATCTAATCAGCTCTTGTTTGGTGCGCTATCCTTGGGGAAAGGTGCGCTACCCTTTGTTTGGCTATCTAGCTTAGGGTTTGCTTCCAAACTGATTCTATGTCAAGGTTAAGGTGCTCAGAGGGTGGCTTCGACCTATGGTTGGGTGACAATAGTGATATTGTCGAGGTAAAATGAGCACATCCATTATATTCTAACAGGTTATGGGCCCACACCTCCTTCATTCAGTCTAACCACTAGAAGGGATCATAACCATAAGGATACTAAGCTCATTGAAGAATTGTCGCTAGGGTTTCTAGCAGGAGCAGTTACCAAAGCACTACCGCTAGGGTTACTAGCAGGTGTTGTTGCATAAACCCTAATCCTCTCGTTGAGGCACCTTAAGTGAAGGGATACACCTAATTTCTGGATAGATTAGTGCACCCCAGCCTAACGCACCTCCTGGTACTCTCAGCAAGCTAAGACGTCAAGTTTGAGTTTCTGGTCAAATCTAGGGTTGACCAAGTCAAAGAAGCCATGACTTACTCTATGAAGTCAGAAAACAAGTTAGATGGAGCTTCTAACTTCAAAGTGTGGAAGACAAGGATTGACCTCATCCTTGCCAAGAATAAAGTGTTGGATATCGTGAAAGGAAAGATCATGGAACCGAAGTTTGAAGAAGGAAAAGAGAAGGAATCGCAGAACGTTGCAGTTATGGAGAAGTTCAAAGACAGTGACATCAATGCCACGAGTATCATAGTGGACTCTATAAAATACCACTTGATACCCTACATCTCCCATCTTGACTCATCAAAGAATATGTACGATTCCCTAAGAAACCTCTTCTCAGTTAGAAACATTGAACAAGTAATGAGTCTGAAGAATGAGATCCATGACATGAAGATGAATGATGATGACATCATAACATCATACTTTGTGAGGATCTCTCAGTTAAGAGATAAACTACAAGTTATTGAAGAGATCATCTCAGAGAAGGAACTGGTAAATATAGTACTCAATGGTCTTCCCAAGACATGGGATGCATTTGCCGCAAGCATGAACACAAGGAAGGAGTATCCTACATTTGAATAACTTTGGACTTGTTGTGCTCAAGAAGAATCAAGGATCAATGCAAAAGAGAAACCCTAAAAGAAGTACGATGATCAAGCCTTTACAACAAGATTCAAGAATTTCAGGAACAAAAGGAAGTTTGGTTCAAGGAAGAAGCCAAATCAAGAGAAAGACATGTCATAAAGACAATGTTTCAACTGTCGAAAGTATGGTCACTACAAGAATCATTGTCCAGAGCTAAAGAAAAGGAAGGGGACACACGAAGCATAAGTTTCTGAAGAAAAGGAACCTACAAAGAAGACCAAGCAGGATACAACAAACTTCTTCTTCTAAGACAAGGTAACAATACTCTTCATAGTTCTTGTACATACCATGTTTTCTGTACATATCTTGCATATCTATTTCTTAGAAGATACCGTGTTCAAGGATAAACTATACCTATGGAAGAAACAAAAAGGATTGCTATCATCATGACCACAAGTCAAAAAATACAAATGAAAGGATGAAGTACATTAAACAATTCATGTTGAAGTTATTACATAAGTAACAAATGCAAGACAAGCCGAAATCAAAATCAATCTTGAAGTAAAAGAGAAGAACTAAAAGACAAGAAGAAGTCAACAATCAAGAAGAAATTAGAGAAAGACTTATGACACCTTGCAGAAGGCAATAAGGATGCAGATGGAAGCATGGATTATGGAGGGAGCCGATTATATATTTCCAAAAGAAAAACATGCACTCATACATGAAGCAAGGATTAGGAGGGAGATAATCCTATGATTTATTGAATATGATGAAGTATATATCGATGGTAGCAGCCATGAAAGGTAGTACATGTTCAGTTCTACCTTAGAAGAAATCTTCTTCGAAGAGCAGCCTTAAAGTATCCCTGGTTGTCCATCCACATCTGTGATCCTACGATGAAAGAAAGAAGTGGAATCTCTAGGGCATGGAATCTATAAGAAACTCCATGGACCCAAGAGAGAAATAGAAACATGAGGAAGACCATGAAGATTCCAAGAAAGAAAGAAAATCCAGAACAAATAGTCATTGTATCAAGAATCACAAGATTACCAGTTTGATATGAAATCACTAAAATCAATCAAGCAGAGGAACTGAAAGTTGTGATGAAGAACAATGTATGGAAGACTTATGAATGAAAGCATTGCGAGATATAGAACTAGAGGTTCTCCCAGATGGAGGGAGAAGACTATGATTATTACTCATTCCAGTAAACCAGACATACCTCTACATGAGTCATTATATCATCCAGAATATCCACGGGTTGGAGTTCTACACTGGATGAATGCAAAGACTGTTCTCCAGAGCAATTGAACAAAGAGCGTATTAAGAGCAACCTCAAGGATTTGAGGCATACTAGAAAGAGACCCTTGTATGCAGATGGAAGAAGACAACTTGGTGGAGAATCTCCAATGCAGAGCAGAAGCGTTGTGAATACTTTCTATAACAGAGATATTGTATCATAATTATTACTCAGAAGATCAGGATGATGGATTTCCAATCCATGACAAAGATATCATGATGACAGAAGAAGTGCCACATGGATATGTTCCAGTTTGACCCTTGCCACGATGTTGTGAGCTAGCAGGAACCAAAGAGGAATTCAACAATGATATACTTTATTGATTAGAGATATATGAAGCCTTAAGAGAAAACTAGTGTTCCAGACCGAAGTACATTTGAGATCAAGCATTACATTCTCCGTGATGAAGTCCAGAAAGGATAAAGTGGTTCTTCAATATATATCTCCATAGATGAGAAGATAAGCAAACATTTTGGTAAAGCTTCTGTCCAAGATGTAAGAGTTTGCGTACTCAAGCTGGAGCTTGTGGAGATGACTTCCTTATTGAAAAAGGAAGATATGACTCCCAGGTTGGGAGGGAGAACTGATGTGTTATTGATTGATGGACAATCATTTTTTAGTTCAAAAAATGGTCCAGGATGAACAGTTCCTTTCCAGATTCGGAAAGTGGTTTGAGATTTCTGACGGACATACATTTTTCCAGTTCGGAAAATGGTCTAGATTAAATGGTCATTTTCATAATGAAAATGCTTCGATGGATTGCTGATGTACCATAGACAATGATTTCTCATTGTGGTTAACATGGGGAATGGTCTAGGGTAACCTCTCTTCTTGAGGGTTACTCAAGAAGACTGGCCCGCCTCGCCGGACAACGATTTCCCATTGTGGTTAACACGGGGAATGGTCTGTTTTGGAGGTTGGTGTAGGACAATCATTTCCTTAGGAAATGGTCTAGAAAATCATTCCTTAGGGCATATTCATTCTCTCTAGGTTGCACTTTGTTTAGTGCCGGAGGAATGGCCTAGGGTGGGGAATGGTCTAGGTTCAACAATCAGGGACATACATTCCTTAGGGCAGACTCATTCTCTCTAGGTTACACTTTGTCTAGTGTCAGAGGAATGGCCCAGGGTGGGGAATGGTCCAGGATTAGAAATCAGGACAATTATTCTTCCTTTCTTGAGAAGAATAGTTCAGACAACTCATCATTGATGTTTTACCTTTTGAGGGCATATGCTCTTACAAGATCTCACAGATGTGAGTGGAAGAATGGCCCAGATGATTTAGTTTATATCATAACATTGTTTCTGTGCAAGTTGATGTCAGATGATTGTTATGAAGACTATATGTCTCTAGACAGTAGATGTATACTACTGTGGTGGATGTGTTCCACTATTTGTGACTATATGGCACTGATCAAGTACCTGTGTGCTACTTGGTGTGGTAGTGTACCATTGGATCGTAGTTGTGTACTACTATGGATAGACACAATTGTGTTCTATTGAATGATATTGTTCTGATTGCCTTGAAGACTATCAACAATGTTGGAAGTGATTATCAGCTAGATGGGTGATCAATGGACATAGATTTCCCAAACGAAAAATGGTTCAGGACATTTATTCTTCTAGGACATATGTTCGGATTAGAAGAATGGCTCTTGTGTCACTCTATGGAGTGAGTGACTTATCCAACATTATGTTTAATTACTCAGATGGAGTATAGTTTCAAGAGATGATGCAACTGATGACATTGATAGTGATGATGGTGCTCATGATCTAGTCTACACAACTATGTTGATGCTACTAGGTGAATGGTATGTTTGTGCTCAAGACCATTACCTGTAATACCTCCGTAGCTAGGAGGGAGTGTTAATATTATCGTAGCTGCGAGAGGTATTTACCTACACGTGTAAACCTGACGAGAATAGAATATTTCAGGAAGCAAGAAGAAACCCTATTGAGTTGACTAAATAACCCTAGAAGACAAGTCGGCTCAAGAGGATAATTGATATTAGGTTATTAGCCTACAAGAGAAGAAGTCGGCCAAAAAAATATTATATAATAAGTAAATAGACACCTAGAATAAGAAGTTGGCCCAGACAGTTAGCCAGAATTAGTATAAATACAAGAGGCCAGTCTTCATTCTGGTAGTCATTATCAGAATTGCAGAGCAGCACTTGTGCGCACTGCAGTTGCCCAGTTTGTGTGCAAGTTTGGAGGAGAACTGTCGTTGCAGCTGCTGCAGCTAGCAGATTGCGTTTTGGCTTGGACTATCTCTTGGTTATGGTTTGGACTATCTGATCAGCTCTTGTTTGGTGCGCTATCCTTGGGGAAAGGTGAGCTACCCTTTGTTTGGCTATCTAGCTTAGGGTTTGCTTCCAGAGTGACTCTCTGTCAAGGTTAAGGTGCTTGGAGGGTGGATCCGGCCTATGGTTGGGTGACAATAGTGATATTGTCGATGGTAAAACAAGCACATCCATTATATTCTAATAGTCCCTACTATGGATGAATGGGGTGATTATTTTACCATATTTAGAGAGCGTAAAGAGGACAATCCTGGAGAGCATCTCCGCGAGTTTCATGAACTCATGCATCAATTGGAGATACATCATGAGGATGTGTTATTAAAGATGTTCATTTTCTCACTAGTAGGAGATTCTCATGAATGGTATCAATCCTTACCCCCTGCTAACATCTCCTCCCTGGATGAATTTCATGCAGCTTTCAATAGGAACTGTCAAAAGTTTTATTCTTCTAAGTTGACTTGTCATAATTGTTGTGAAGAATATAAAGACCGTGTTCAAGGTATGACTATTTCAAATGAAATATTTGAGAATGAAAGCTGTGAGGATGAAAGCTACGAGGATGAAATTTGTGAGGAGGAGGGGTATACCTCAGATGAGTTGGTGAAATTGGTACAAGCACTTTCTGCAAAAATAGAAAAATTGGAGGTAGATCGTGCTTGCTGCTCTTATTGTTAAATTTTTAATTAAAATAAAGTACCAAGGCAAGTGTTTTTCTTCCCTAGGTGCCTAAGGGGGAGAAAGTGCTGAATGTGGGTCCTATTCATTTAATTTGTGAGATGCAAATTAAAAGGTGACTTTATGATTAAAGTGAGGGTGAGTGAAGAGACACCAAATATCAGCCACCCATCTAATCTAATCTCAATCATTAGATTAGAAAACCCCTCACCTTCCCTCATGAGGTCGACTTGGGCAAGAGGGTGCACCCATTCTTGGGTAAGTTGAAGCATTCTTGTTGAGAGAACAAGAGGAGTTCAAGCATTCTTGTTGAGAGAACAAGAGAGAGAAAGAGAGAGGTCGAGCTGAAGAAAAGAGACAACAGTTGCAATTTCTGGGAGTATTGGCATGCATTCCAAGGCCGCCGAGCAACATTTAGTGGCATAGAAATTGAGTCTTAGCAGAGTTTTGGCATGAATTTCGAGACAGTCCGTACAACATTAATTGTTGGGACAACTGTACAATTGTACGAATTTTTGGTTCAGAAATCGAGGAGCAAAGCTACAGGAATGTCCATATAAGTTTGTGTAAATATCTGAAGATGAATATGCTGTAAAAGAATTTCTCAGAAGCTCATAAATAATACAAAGCCCTCTCTCACTGGTTTTCCCCTTGTGGGT
>ML779989.1:748298-773613 GCA_009831015.1 Picea engelmannii
AGATTAGAAAACCCCTCACCTTCCCTCATGAGGTCGACTTGGGCAAGAGGGCGCACCCATTCTTGGGTAAGTTGAAGCATTCTTGTTGAGAGAACAAGAGGAGTTCAAGCATTCTTGTTGAGAGAACAAGAGAGAGCAAGAGATAGGTCGAGTTGAAGAAAAGAGACAACAACTGCAATTTCTGGGAGTATTGGCATGCATTCCAAGGCTGCCGGACAACATTTAGTGGCACACAAATTGAGTCTTAGCAGAGTTTTGGCTCGAATTTTGAGACAGTCCGTACAACATTAATTGCTGGGACAGCCGTACAGTTGTACGGATTTCTGGTTCAGAAATCGAGGAGCAAAGCTACAGGAATGTCCAGATAAGTTTGTGTAAATATATGAAGATGAATATGATGTAAAATAATTTCTCAGAAGCTCATAAATAATACAAAGCCCTCTCTCACTGGTTTTCCACTTGTGGGTTTTTCCAGGGTCGAAGTTAGACCGAATATCTTTGTGTCTATATTTTCTGAGTTTTGCATATTGCTGATATTTTATTTCTGCGTTGAAAACAATGTTCATAATCCTCATGTTTCAGTTCTGAAGTTTATTTTCTGTTAAGTTTTTATATGCTGAAACACCGCTGTAACATATGCTGAAACACCACTATAACATATGCTGAAACAATGCTGTAACATATGCTGAAACACCGCTGTGACATATGCTGAAACAATGCTGAGACATATGCTGAAACAATGCTGTAACATATGCTGAAACACCGCTGTGACATATGCTGAAACAATGCTGAGACATATGCGGAAATAGTGATGTAACCTATGCTGAAACAGTGCTAAAACTAGAGTTTCAGCATTTAACTTTGGTTGAAAAATCAGCGAGACTAAAACTGGGTTGGGATCTGAAAATTTTAACACTTATGAAGGAAATGCAGAGGATTTTCTAGTCCTTGAAGTAGATGTTCTTGGCATCCCTAATGATGATGGTAGTGTTGAAGATCTCATAGTTATAGAGGCATTAGTTTCTGCCCCTGATGAGCCTGCTGTCTCATATTTAATGGAAGAAGCCATTGTGGAAGAGGACTGTTCTCTTTTTCTTCAGGAGATTTCCCATGATGTGTTTACATTTGGGATTGAAAAGAGGGATTGAGAGATCGTTCCATTTTTGCAAGATGGAGGAGTTTTATGCTCACCCAGATTTGATGATTATTCATATGAAGAGTAGCAGAGCCCTACATCACATTTTGATAGCATGGGGAGCAACCAACCTGTATATGACATCTATGAATCAAGTTCTGAGCTGGATATGCAGGATTTCCAATAACATAAATGTAGAGCCCTATCCTCTATTCATTAACGAAAATTATCATGAGGAAATCATCCATCTTGGGCCTGCAGAAGACCAAGAGCAGAAATTTCCCATGGGTCCTAGTAATGATGATTATGACTTTGATCCTTGGGAGAGCCATGAAGAAGAAAAGGAGCAACAGAAGGGGAATTTTGGTTCATGTCCTGAGCGTGTAAGTGAGCAACCATCACTAAGAGCAGTCAGCCTGCATCAACCTTTCACCCACCTGTGATTTCTACAGACATTCAGCCATGCGTGAACAACTATGGAGCATAACAGGATTTCTGCTACAAATTTTCTGGAGTTTTCCACTCATTCTATGAACCTGTGGGGGAGTACATGCAGTTGCATTTCCTCCATGATTTGAAGCCTCCAAGTCTGATCCCACCATTTCCATCTAGAGGAAAGATGAAGGATGTAATTGTTCTGCTGTCATGATTGCATCATCTATTATTCATCACTGACAGAGTAGATGAGATTCCAGTTAGGAAGTTACTTGAATGGCTTTGGTGGAAGTTTGCTTTCACCTAGCACTATGTAAAAAATCAATTAGTATAGGAATGTACATAAATAATCTCCTTCAGAGTCCATGTATTTTCTTTCGTTTAGAATAGTGTGTTTGTCGGCCTGTAGTCCTCAACAAAACATTTTTGAGCATGACTCCATAGCCCAATGCAGAAGGCGACTGGAACTACTAAAGATCTTAGAGCCTCGCAGAGATGACTCTATCCCCCATGGAGCCTAATGTTAGCACATTTGTTTGTAAAGGGGGTGTTTTTCCTAAGGATTCGCTCCTTGGGTGGAGAAAATGCGAGAAAAGGGGTTTAAAAACCCACCATATGCATTTTATCCAAATTCTCTAGGTGCAGAGTTGACTCTTGCTCGTCTCGATCCTGAGAAGCAGTTATGAAGGCGGGGGAGGTGGTTGAAACATCGTCTCCCCCCATGAATGGAAAGTCAGAAAAGTCTGACCGTGAGGTAGTTTGTCAGCCCAGACAGTCTGAGATTGCGTGCGCAGAGAAGACTGCATGCACAGTCTGACCGAGAAGACACAACGTATGGATGAGAAGCTCGAACACACCTCTGCTGTAGTGGCGAAATATTTTGAGTATATATATGTATTATTGAGTCATTTTGAAGGAGGTCCTTGGTTGAGTAGAGCTCCCAATTTTGTAATGCTTGTGATGCCAGAGTTGTTCTCTGGTTATGTAATCGATTTGAGACTTTCATGTTAATAGAAGTCAGTTTCCTGTTTATTTCCATTTTGTCTGTAAATGCTGTCTGAAACACTCGGGTATGGAGGATCCAGCCGATGATCGTTATGCTGTTATGATGTAGGTTTGATCATGGCAATGTCATGATCAGTTTCATTCATTTCCATGTGTTGTATTTTCCCTCTCACACTGGATGGCTTGGGCATGGAGGATCCATTCGAGCTATCACAGTTGCAGGATGATGGAGGTTTGATCATTCTATTTCTGTGACTGTGTTGCTTGCAACATATTTCAGTGTCTAAAGCATGAACTCAAGACTTCTCTTGAGTTTGATTTTTTCATCTTCGAGTTGCTAGAAGACCGGATGCCCATAATGGTCTCGTTCAATTATCTCACTAAGTCTTCACTCTGCTCTCGCTTTAACTCAATTTTCCTGACTGAAGTTAATGTGGCCCTCACTTCCCTGTACATTTCTTGTCCATTTCTGTGTTGAAACATCATTCAGATTCTGATTTTTGTCCATTGACCTCCATCCATATAAAACCAACATCCACCTAACTCTGATGGGTACTGGGATCGCCTTTCCTGCAATCTGAAGGCGACTTCCAATGCTAACATAGGTGATTAGAGGTAGATGTTGTGTGAATTGGAATTTGAAACAAGGAAGTTTACCCATATTTTTTTGGACACCCCCTAGTGCATGATGCTTACTATGCATGATCTTGGTTCCAAGATGGTTCCTTACTCATTATTGCAACTTGTTTACAAGTATCACCCCACCATGGATAACAATGGAGTTTTCCTTGATGATTAGTTGTCGATGAATCACACTTTGATAACATGTGATGAGTTCCCCTCATTGATATTTATTAAACATTTATATTATGTGTCATCTACCCCTTTGGATAAATATTGTGTGCTTATAATTGATAGTTGGAGATGAGGTTTTGCACTCCTCACTATGGGACAATCCCTTGTTCGATAACTACTTGCAAACGAAACATGTGTGACCTGGTGATTGTACCTTGATAACTTGTGATGAGCAATCCTTGCTTGATATGCTTGTGCACTTAGCTAGGATGATGTCCCTTATTTATATTGCATGATGTTGCTCTTACTGGTGATTGAAGTATGATAGATGTAGACACCTATGTGATTTCCTAGATTGTGATGAGCACTAATGTTTCCTTAATTGATTATTTAATTAGCACCAATATTCTTGATGATGACTATGTAACATTGGTATTCTTGATGGTGGAGCCACAATATTCTTGAATGTGTAGCATTGGTAATTTGATGATGACTGCGTGGTATTGGTGATATTGATGATGATGATTTAGCATGATTAGTCCTTATGATATATGTAGACTTCATGTTGTGATGTTATTTATTTATAGTGATAGTGTATACATTGGTATTTTGGAAAGACTAATCTACTTAGGTTGAGATATGGATGGAGAGACAACAAAAAACACTTAAGGGAAAAACTCATGACTAAATGAGGAAAAGTTCTATGATTTTTACCATTATTATGTGAGAACCTGTGATTTAGATTTTGTACTTGGTTGAGCATAATCATTAGTTGCTCTAATCTAGTCTATGTTGACTAAGGGGCTGGGAGTGTACTTGACCAATTGGGGGTACTTATGCTCAGAATGTGCCCGACTCTTTGTACCATTTTTTGGGCCCAAAATTTGTAGGATGCCACTTCCATGTGTTCTTGCGATCACTAGGGGATAAAGGTGGTAGTAAGATCTTTATAGATTAGGATGCCATTTTTCGTGTGTGATTACAATCACTAGGGGATGAAGGTGGTATTCAAATATTTTCTCGAGGGTAGCCACTACTAAGGGGATAAAGGTGGTAGTAAGATCCCCACATGCCATAATCCCATAAGGTTTAGTATACTGCGAGTTTAGGAGCCTATCCACCACATTGAGGTCAATCAACTGATAATCTAACTAGTGACATCCCTTTGGGATCTATGTACATTAATTGTAGAGGAAACCATTGCTAAGTGTGGTTTCGATCTCCAAATGTGAGAGTGGTAGGTTCTCTACACCCCGTAGCCTATGGGTAAGGGAATATGTTCTCTAGAGAGATGGCCATGTGTCCTAAACTTCCACATCTTGGTGAGATTAAGTCTTGCCTTGTTGATTGAAGATTGGTTTGTGGGGTCTATAATGCAACTAGCTCAACACTTGGGCTTATGTGAGCTAAAGGTTATAGGGACCTGGCATTTAAGTATTTAATTTATGCACTGTTGGTTATATTGATATATGGTATAGTTGTATATTCTTCATGGGACGATGACAAGCCCCTTTATCTTGTGTACTTTCTAGATTTATTATATATCCTTTGATGATTACTCTCTCTCTCTCTCTCTCTCACACACACACACACACACACACACACACACACACTTTCGAGGTAACACTTTGAAGGCTTGGCTCTAGAGGACCATAGACCTTGTTAGAGGGGAAGGATTGTTACACCCCTTATGCATTATGCTTGATTTAGATGGTTGCAAAAGACAATGTTTTGGACTCACCATCCCCTTCAATGGTTCGTTAGTGATGATCGATTATGTTAGACTTATATGATTATGTTACTTATGGATGAATGATATTAATGAAATATATATGCATTACAATTGGTATGCTATCTTTTTATGATTCATGTTGATGTTGCATATGTATTGGTTTTAGTGGACTATCCTGTGATATATTGAAATGTTGATGATGGATGGGGGAATCATATCCAATCCTAGGGCTTACACTCCAATTAGAAAGACCACCTTGATTTGGTGTTAGGAAGACTTTGGAATGGGAAAAGACTTGAAAATGACAATAAAAGTAAACTATGATGAAAAGGGAAAAATGAGAGAAGTTGCAATTTACTTTTACCTTCCCCAAGACACTTGTAAATTCCTTCATAAGTCTAGTTTCACCCTTGATGAGTTAGTTGGGGGAAGGGGAAAGTTGCTACCCTTGATAACCACTTGAGAGTGTTTTGAAAAGGGGATATATCCTTTCAAAAGGGGGTGGCATGAGGGGAACTTATGATGTTTTTTTTTAATGAGAAAGAGATAGTGATTCTTAGGAGTGAATCTAGCATCTTACTATTATTGTTTATAGACCTTGGGATGCCACTGCTAAGGGGAATTTGCTGAGGGGTTGAGAGTGGTAGTAATATCATTGCTAAATAGAGGGGGTGCCATTGCCGAGGGGCTGTAAAGTGATAGTAAGACCCTTATTGAGTTATTATTAGTGTGATTTGTATACTCTATTCCTTATCATCATTGGGATCTGATCCCTTCTCTAGAGGCATTTGCTTGTACAAGACACTTGCGTTGGTAGGGAGAAAACAATGCCATGGATATGATTCCCCCTTTGGTAGCAGACTGTTCATGAACATTTCTGGGAACAACACTTAGATTCTATGAAGATAAGGACTCTAGGTACTTAACATATTTTAATGTTCAATTATCTTGGACTTCTTGCTTATTTGATTAAAAGAGAATCCGATAATAATATTTTATGGTAATGAATCATAGATAATGTTCGAAAAACATAGGTAATCCAAAATAGCACAAACACCTTCAATAAAAACTCATACAACCAGATCAAAGACCAACACACCGATGTTTTCACGTGGTAAAACTCCTATGTGGAAATATCCATGACCCCAACCAACGTGGCCACTTGGAGCAATTTATCAATGCAAAAGAAGAAATTTATAGAGAGATTTTACAAGAGAGTTTCTCACAATCTATTATCGACAAATGACCCTCCATTCTCTTTAAATAGAGATCATGGACCAATCGGGTGTTAAACCACGAATCAATGTAGCCATTAAGATCGAGGAGAATATGAACTGTCAGATCACTCTATGTTGGGAACATATTGTAACCGTCATATTTCCTAACTACAAATGCATACTAAAGAAACACATTTTTATCTAACGACACATTAGACCAAGTTGATATTAACTAACTCCTAAGTGTCTAAATATCCTAATATCCGCCCTTAAGAACAACTTGGGATAGGATTGACAAATTTACAAAGGCGACACAATAGGAGAAGGAAAAAGGCATTAGAGCCTACCCCCCTTAATGACAACTTCCCGAACTCCTAACATAGATCAAAGTTTAGAAAACTTCACTTCCGTAAGAGACTTTGTGAAAATGTCTGCAACTCGATCATCTTTAGGGAAAAAGAGCACTTCAATAATTCGATCATGAATGAGCTTTCCGATGAAGTGCATGTGCACCTCAATGTGTTTGTTGCGCTGATGTTGAATAAGGTATTTGGAGAACTTGATGGAACTCTGATTGTCGCACTATAGGGTTTTCAGATGTTGCTGCTGGAATCCAAACTATGAAAGGATCTATCGAATCCACAAGGCTTCTTGACTTTCATTAACCGTTGCTTGGTATTATGCTTCTGCTAAAGAAATATAAATTGCATGTTGTTTCTTACAGGCCCAAGTGAAAGGTCCTGAACCAAGGTTGAAAACATAACCTAAATTAGAATTTCAATCATCAAGGTCATCGGCCCAATCTGAATTAGTGAAACAAACCAATAAAGAAGTCCCCCTTGAATTGTAATGTACCCCGAGCTGAACTATACCCCAGACATACCAAAGTATTATTTTAGCTGCTTTCCAATGGATTTCATGGGATGTTTTCATATACTAGGAAACAAGACCAACTACAAAGGAACGATAAGGATGGGTATGAGTCAAGTATAAGAGGATACCAAATAACTGACGGTACAAAGTGGCATCAACTTCGAGAGAAGTACAGGTGCAACAAGTTTGACTCTAGACTGGAAGGGAGAAGGGGCTAGTTTACAATGTTCCATGTGAAAGTGATGAAGAAGGTCAAAAGAAGACTTAGACTGGGAAAGAATAATTCCTTCCTTGGTTTGTAAAACTCGGAGGCTAAGGAAATAGTGCAAAAATCCTAAGTTTTTCATTTCAAAGTTCTTCTTAAGGTTGGTTTTCATATGGTTTAATAGTTTTGGTTCACTACCAATGAGGATTGTTGAAGTATTATGTAGCTACGTAAGATATTATTATTGTATTTGATCAATTCAAAACCCTAAAAGAGTAATGCTAAGTATGTTGGCTCAAGAAAATAATAATTATTATATTTTATACTTGCAATATGAGAAGTCGGCCTTGCCAGAAAAATTCAAAGTAAATTATATTTGCCAGAAAAGAAAGGTCGGCCCTATGGGAAAATTTCACTGGAAGAATACGTATAAATAAGGTGACACCTTACTCATTTGGTGATCATAACTCACTTATCTATAACGCAAGTTTGGTGGAGAGTTGCAGTTGTAGCTGCAACTACAGGAGGAAGGGTAAGGCACATATCTTGGTCTTGGTTGGTCTCTCTCTCATGTTCTACCTTGATAGGGTAATGCACTAAGGTTTGGATTGTGCCTTGGTGTATCTCTTGGTGTATGTCTTGGTATAATACTTGGTGTATCTTCTGGTGACAAGGTGCAAGTATAGTAGCGGGGTTTCCCTTTGATTTGAAGGGTTATCTAGGATATTTATCTTTGAGAGAGCATTATACTGACAATGTACTTGGTTGATGAATCTATACTGAAGAAGTTCTGTTGGGGTTTTCTTCCCTGAGAGGGTTTCCCAGGATAGATCTTTGTATGTTGTGCTCGGGGTCGACACATGTAGGTGCCTATGGTTGGGTGACGATGATGTAGCATTGTATATGGAAAAACAAGCACATAAAAGTAGTTAAATTTCTATGGTAAATCTAACCCTCACTAGTTTTGGGAAAAATTCAACATGGTATCATAGTTGGTTTCCTTCAGACAGTCTAATCGCTGGAAGGAAGATCATGATATTTACCTCTCCATTGCAGTTTGATGTTGCAAAATTTATTTTGTCAAGCTCGTTGAGAACCTTTTCTAGGACGTTCAGCCTAATTCCTTCACAAATAGGTGCACCCTACCCTAGCGCATCTCCTACTACCTTCACATTGCAAGTTGGAGCACTTTGAAGCTTTAGGGTTCGTCGTTGCTTGTCACTGCTATTGTATGGTGTCACTGCTTGCCGCTGTTGTCAAAGGTATGTACTTTTATATGTTGAAAATGTATCACTATCTTGAGGGTGTTTGCAGGAGAAGGGATCTTTTTTCCAAGCAACAATGGTAGATCCAGAGGGATCTCAGATCCAACACATTCAAAGGAACAATGCACTCTAGGTTTGATTGTTTTTATATGCCTCTAACTGTTATGGCATTATTGTGATCTTATGAACATCTAGCTGTATTTTGATCTATTGAAGTTATGATTATTATACTAACCTCTGGTCAAAGTTAAAGTTATAAGTTGAATTTAGTCAAATTTTTAGATTGATTAAGGTTAAGATTTTATAGTTTATTTGCATTATATTCTCTCACTCAGATTTCTATCAAGAAAGCATATTGTCTTAGTACATGGGATAGGTTGGAGAGAATACTTGTCATCTTGAATGAAGGAGACTCGGAAGAAAATCAACAACACTTATTCTTAGAGATAAGACTCCAGGTTCCAGGTTTGATTGATTAAATTGATAAGTTTGCAACTTGCACATATCAAGTTTGATAATTGCTAGGTTACAAGTAAACATTATAACTGTGTCAACAATATTTGAAAGGTTCTATTACTGCTAGGTACAATAAATACTTGGTATCATATGAGTACTATTGATATAAATGCTTATTGTACTTGTTTGCAAGATGAACTAACATCTCCTATATGAGATAATTCTTGTTTTTCTTCCAGGCAGGTCACCTTGGTAGATCTATGATGATTACCATGAAATTGTCCTTCATTCTTATGTTCTTATGAAAATGCTATTATATTGGAAATACTTTTGCTCTTGTTGTTCTTGTCTTTGGCAGGTTATCTTACAAATTCCATGGAATTTACCATGGAAATGTACATGTTCTAGGAAGTTTACCATGGAAGAAGGTCACCGGTGACAACTCTGAGAGGGAGCTACAATGATATTTCCAGAAGGAAACATATTAGATAGCCTCTATTTTGAGACATGGAGCAGAGTGATAATCATGAAGAGTCCATTTCCAAGCAGTGATAGCAAAGCCAAAGGAGTTTTGGACATCGTGCACTCAAACATGTGTGGACCAATGAAAACCACTTCACTTAGTAGGTATGTACATTATGTTTCATTTATTGATGATTTGTCACATAAAAATTGGATCTATTTCTTGAAAACAAAAAGCGAAGTATTCAACAAGTTCAAGGAATTCAAAGCCCCTGTATAAAATCTTTCTGAAAATAAGAGAAATACTTTGAGGTCAAATAATGGAGGAGAGTTCACATCAAATGACTTCAAATCATTCTGCATAGAAGTTGGGATTAAGAGAGAGCTCACTACTCCTTACAATCCTCATCATAATGGTGTAGCAAAAAGAAAGAACTGAACGATGACAATGTTGATATTATGGTATCTGCGGGAGGTATTAACCTCCATGTGTAACCTTTGGCTAGAATAGAATATTTCGGAAGCAAGAGAAACCCTAAACAAATGCGTAAAAACCTTAGAAGACAAGTCATCCTATCAAAATAAATAATATTATAATTTAATTACCAGAAAGTTAGGTTGTCCCAGCCAAAAAATTCAATGGACAAATTAATATAAATAGAGGACGTCGTGGCTCATTTGTTCACTCACCACACTCACTCTCTCAACCAGTTTAGCTCAAGTTTGGAGCTGCAGTGGCATACAAGGAAGACACATCTTATAGGGTGATTCTTGGTGAAACTCTTGGTGAAACTCTTGGTGATATTATTGGTGAAACTCTTGGTGATATTATTGGTGATACTCTTGGTGATATTATTTCTAAGTATGGCACAAGTTTGAGAGAGTAGTGCAGTTGCAACTGCTGTAGTTGTGTATGGTACTTGTTCTGTGGATATGGAGACTCTCTTTCTTGTGCACTACCCTTGGAGAAGGAGCACTCTACTTGTCTTGAGTTGTTGCAGAAGAAACTAGGGTTTATCTGTTGGTTATAATGTTCCTTTCATAATCATTCTATCTAGGAAAGGTTATGGTGCTCGGGGGTGGTTGCGTGCCTATGGTTGGTGAAAATAGTGATATTGTCTATGGTAAAATGAGAACATTGAATATTTTAACAGGTTACGGGCCCACACCACCTTCAGAACAATATAACCAATGGAAGGTAGCGTGGCAGTTCTTTGTTAAGCTCATTGTGGCACCAGTTGCAACTACATCTAGGGTTTTTGATTGTGTAGCTGCAACAAACCCTAATCTAATTCTTTGGGCACCTTAAGTGAAGCGTTGGACCTAATTTTTGGATATTCTAGTATGCACTAGACTAACGCACCCTCTGGTGACCTCAGCCAACAAAAACGTCAAGTTTGAGTTTTTGGGTCAAAGTCAAAGTCGACTTTTGGTCAAAATTGATTTTTGTAGTCAAAGTTGAAATTTCAGAGTTTCTAGCTTGTTCTAATCATTGAACCTTTTTGATTCAGCTTCTAACCTCTTCTTTTCAAGATGGCGTCTAGTTTCAGATTAGAAGACACGTTGAACGATACTACAAATCTCAAAGGTATGCATTTGTATATGTTTTTCATGTTATATCATCCAACAAAGAATGAGTGTATTTTGTAGGGAATGTACAAGAGGCCTTGTCCAAGCAATAATCTTGGATTCAATACATTCATAGGAACAAGAAGTTGAGGCTCTAGGTTCCAGGTTTGATTGATCAAATTGTTAAGTTTCAATTTGCACATATCAAGTTTGATAGTTGAAGTAAACACTATAGTTGTGACAACAATTTTTGAAAGGTTCTATTACTTCTAGGAATACTTGGTTTCATGTAAGTACTATTGATATATATGATTATTGAACTTGTTTGCAAAATGAACTAACATCTTCTTTAGGAGACATTTCTTGTTCTCAGGCAGGTCACCTTGGTAATTCCATGATGACTACCATCCTTGTTACCATAGATATGTTCTTACAAAAATGCTATTGGAAATACTTTTTCTCTTGTTGTTCTTGTTCCGGGAAGGTCACATGGGATAACTTTGAGAAGGATCTAGAGTGATAGTTGCAAACATGGAGTAGATGACCCCATCAAGTGATGAGGCATGTAATCTCACCAAGTACCAATTCTAAAGAAAGCGTGGTAAGCAAAATAAGTTTTGGACATCGTTCACTCAAATGTGTGTAGACCAATGTCAACCTCCTCACTAAGTGAAAGAGTACACCTTAGATGATCTCAAGACATTCAACAGAGAGGCTGGGATTAGGAGGGAGCTCACTACTCCCTACAATCCTCAGTAGAATGGTGTAGCAGAAATAAAGAACCGATCCATTGAAGAATTTATCAAGGCTATGATGAATGACCATAATCTATCCATGTTTCTATGAGGAGAAGTAGCTATGGCAACCATATATGTTCAGAATAGAAGTCCTCATCATATATTGAAGAACATGACTCCAGAAGAAGATTTTTCCAGAAAGAAGCCAAGTGTTGAACACTTGAGGATCTTTGGTTGTCCTGTCTATATTCATGTTCCCAAGGACAAAAGAAATAAGTTGGAATCCTCAAGAGAGAAAAGTATATTCATTGAATATAGTGAGACATCAAAAGCTTATAGAATCTATGTCCCAGGTCAATAGAAGGTTGAAATTAGCAGGGACATGAATTTTGATGAGAAGATTTCCTTCATGAAATCTATAGAAGATTCCATGGATCCAAACAATAAAGAAAGAACATGAAGGTCCCAAGGAAGAAAATACATGTTCTCGAGAACACCTCAATACAAAGCCTTCCACCTTTAAAGAAGTAGTCAAGAAGAAAGAATGGAAGGAAGCTATGATGGAAGAATATCAATGCATGAAAAATGATGTATGGGAAATTGTGCCTAGATCTGAAGGAAAGTCTATAGTAACTTCAAAATGGGTTTACAAGATAAAGCATGCAGTAGATGAAAGTATCGATAAATACAAGACAAGATTCGTGGCTAAAGGGTTCTCCTAGTAGAAGGGAGAAGACTATGATGAGACGTTTTCTCCAGTTGCCAGATATACCTCTATTAGAGCCATCATATCGCTTGCAACATCAATGGGTTGGAGTTTACATATGGATGCAAAGACTGCTTTTCTCAATGGAATAATTGATGAAGAAGTATACATAGAGAAACCTCAAGGTTTTGAGGTACACCCGAGAGAAACCCATGTATGCATATTAAAGAAGGCCTTGTATGGACTCAAGCAAGCTCTAAGAGCTTGGTTCATAGCCTCTCATTATTCAGTGTAAGAGGGAGTTAGCCTCTGAATTCGATATGAAGGATCTAGGTCTCATGCATTATTATTTGGGATTAGAAGTATAACAAAAGCGTGGTGAAATATTCCTATGGCAACAAAAGTGTGTTGTAAATATTCTTCATAAGTTTGGGTTAATGTTTTTCAAATCCATGGAAACTCCCATGGTGACATATATGAGGAAGTTGAGAGACTCTGATTATGATCCAATAGTTTCATCCTTGTACTGGAAGTTGGTTGGTTCATTGATGTATTTGGTGAATATCCGACCAGACATTTTCTTTTCCATGAACACGTTGAGCTAGTTCCATGTGGAACCTAGACATGAACATTAGATAATTGCAAATCATATTTTTGAGATATCTTTGTGGGATGCTAAACTATGGTTTTAGATATGCCTTAAATAGTGATGTATAGATGCATGGATTTGCTAATTTAGATTGGACAGGGAGTGCAGATGACAGAAAGAGTACTTCTGGTGTATGTTTCAGTTTGGGATCTTCTATGATATCACGGGCTAGAAGGAAACAAAAGTCTATTGCAATCAATGTTGTTGAAGCAGAGTATATTTCAACTTATAATGCTTGTACAGAAGCATCATGGATCCGTAAACTGGTTTCTGAACTATTTGGTCAGGTGTTGGATTCAACTGTGATATATTGTGATAATGAGATTTGTGTGAAGCTCTTAGAGAACCCGATGTTCCATGACAAGTCGAAGCACTTTGAGATAAAATACTACTTTCTCCGTGATAAAGTCCAGAGGGGAGAAGTGATTCTCCATTATATCTCCATTGATGAACAAACAATTGATATTTTGACGAAGCCTCTTTCCAAGATAAATTTTTCATACTTAAGGGACAAGCTGGGACTTGTGGAGATTGCTGCCTTAGTTGAGACTGAGGAGATGACCTCCTCGGTTGGGAGCGAGTGATGATATGTGGCATCATGGACTGTCAGTGAGATGTAGATCTGTATCATGCTAGTACAACTTAGAGATGGTCATACAAAATAGAGATGATTCTTGCTTCATGATAGATATGATCATGTTAGTATAACTCAGATATGATACATATGGTTGGAGTTGTTGATACATTTGCCCGAGGAACATCGTGCTAGTTCAAATTAGAGGTGGACATGCAACTTACATATGCTATATTTACATCATGCTAGTACAAATTAGAGACTATGTTGGTGAGCTGCATCATGCTAGATATGGCCATGCGAGTGCAACTTAGATATGTCATACAACTTAGATATTATGTATTGACATCATGCTAATATGACTTAGAGATGACCATACAACTTAGAGATTATGCAGGGGATCATGTCATGCTAGATATTATCATGTGAGTACAACTTAGATGTGGCATAAAACTTAGATATGATGCATTGGCATCATGCTAGATATGTCATGCTAGTATGGCTTAGAGATGATCATACAAATTAGAGATGACACAATGAGGCACTGGTCTACATCATGCAAGTAGAACTTAGATGTGGCATACAACTTAGATATGATGCATTGGCATCATGCTAGATATGTCATGCTAGTACGACTTAGAGATGATGTAGATGATACTCCAAATCACACCAGTACAACTTAGATACGATGCATTCACATCATGCTAGTACAGATTAGAGGTGATGTAGCTGATGACATTGTTGATGTAGGATGATATCGGATGATATAATTTAATTGTTGTGGAGATTGTATGTATTTGGAAAATAAATGTATGCTACTGTGGTGGATGTGCTCCACTGGTAGTGACTATGTGTCACTGGTTAGTAGTTGTGTGCTACTAGGAGTGGTTTTGTACAACTGGATAGTAGTTGTATACTATTATGCATAGACACAATTGTGTTCTATTGGATGGCATTGTTATGATTTCCATGAAGACTACCACTAGTGTTGGAGGTGATTTCCAGCTAGATGTATAGTGAGATGATGTAGAGGCATTAATATACATCATGCGAGTACATCTTAGAGATGGTGCATTGACACCATGCTAGTACGAATTAGATATGATGTAGATGGTACTCCACATCATGCTAGTATATCTTAGATATGATGCAGAGCATCGTGCTAGTACAAATTAGATATGATCATACAACTTAGAGACGATGCAGTGGAGAAGATGGTTCTTGGAGCCATTGAGGACATTCAACATCTGTTGGGACATTGATTCTTCTAGGACGTATGTCCAGATTAGAAGAATGGTCCTTGTATCACTCTGTTGAGTGAGTGACTTATTCAACATCATGCCTAATTACTTATATGGAGTATGGCCTCGAGAGATGATGCATTTGATGCTATCAGATGATATTGATAGTGGTGATGTTGCTCGTGAGTTGATATAATGTGTGGATATGATGATGCTACTTGTTAATACCTCCCTAGCTAGGAGGGAGTGTTGATATTATGGTAGATGCGGGAGGTATTAACCTCCATGCGTAACCTTTGGATAGAATACAATATTTCATAAGCAAGAGAAACCCTAAACAAATGCGTAAAAACTCTATAACACAAGTTGTCCTAGAAGAATAAATAATATTAGAATATAATTACCAGAAAGTCAGGTCGGCCCAGCCAGAAAAGTCAATGGAAAAATTAATATAAATAGAGGACTCTTGGCTCATTTGTTCACTCACCACACTCACTCTCTCAACTAGTTTAGTGCAAGTTTGGAGCTGTAGTGTCATACAAGGAAGGCACATCTTCTAAGGTGGTGCTTGGTGGTGCTTGGTGAAACTCTTGGTGATATTCTTGGTGATGCTCTTGGTGATATTATTTCTAAGAATGGCATAAGTTTGAGAGAGTAGTGCAGTTGCAACTGCTGCAGTTGTGTATGGTACTTGTTCTGTAGATACATAGACTCTCTTTCTTGTGCGCTACCCTTGGAGAAGGAGCGCTCTACTTGTATTGAGTTGTTGCTGCAGCTAGAAGCTAGGATTTATCTGTTGGTTATAGTGCTGCTTCCAGAATCATTATATCTATCAAAGGTTATGGTGCTCAGGGGTGGCTGCGTGCCTATGGTTGGCGACAATAGTCTATGGTAAAATGAGCACATCGAAATTTTAACAGACAATTGCAGGTAATGGAATTGTACCAGAAGAGCATGTTCCCTAGAATCATTGATCCAGGTGGATATCGGTGACCACCCACCTATTCCACTAGATCAAAAAACAATTTTCCACCTTGGTAGTTTTTCAGGTTCCAAACTTTCGAGGCTATTTTGAGTCCCTAAATGTTGTTTTTTGGGGATTTGGGGCCCAGGTGACTGTAGGAGGCATTGGCCTAGGCCAATATAAATTATTTATTATTGTTAGACCTTTCCAACGGTGTATCGAGCGCCCCAAATGGAGATCATATGCAAAAGTTATGCCCTCGAGAAGTTAACGTATCAACTACCCCCATCGGGGCCCGCAAACCTTTTGGATTTTAATCTTCCGGGGTTAGGGTTTTGGATTTTACTTATGTTAAAAATGCCTTGAGAGCCTCATTGTAACAATCATCTTCTGGTGAATGCGAGTAGGCGTCACATCTCTTCTCAGAGATAAGCTGCCACCATTCTGGCGAGTCTTTCACTCTGTATTTTTACAGTTCTGCACATTTTGCACATTAATAGAAATTGTGTATTACTGTATCTATGTGCATTACTGTATCTTCGTGTTTATATCTATGATATTTTTCTGTTATATTGTTGGATATCTGATACATCTATGTACATTTCTTTATTATATCTCCTCTCTCATTTCTAGCCGAAAATAATACGGATCAATCATGACATGACAGAACCATAGAGATCAACATAAATGATTACAAAGAAAATAAGACCAACTTGGGCTCGTGATATTATTCAAGACGCCGAGAAGTATGGTGCTCTAGATGGATCTTTCAGAGAAAGCAAGAAATCTTGACCATATTCCAGTTACGTGGAATTGTTATGTGATATCATTGATGTTGAGCCTACCTGTTATGAAGAGGTTGCAGAGAATAAAGTATGGAAGGATTCCATGGTTGAGGAATACCAGTCCATCATTAAGAATGAAGTTTGGGATGTCGTTCCAAGACCAAAAGAGAAATCAGTTGTGAGTTCCAAATGGATCTATAAGACGAAGTATTCAACTGATGGTAGTGTCGAGAAATATAAGACAAGATTTGTGGCCCTTGGTTTCTCATAGAAAGAAGGAATAGATTATGAGGAGACATTTTCTCCTGTGGCGAGATACACTTCGATTAGAAATACACTTGTGATAGCTACAATAATGAAATAGAAGATACATGAGATGAACGTGAAGACAACTTTTCTGAATGGTGTAGTGGAAGAGGAAGTGTACATGGAGTATCCACAAGGATTCAAGACACATGACAGGCAGACACATGTGTGCACATTGAATAAATCCGTTTATGGATTGAAACAAGCACCCAAGGTATGGTACAGTAGAATTGACGGCTTTCTGATGAGCTTGGGTTTTACCAAGAGTAAAGAAGATCCCAACCTTTACTACAAGGTTGAGGATAGTGGAACAATGATATTGTTTTTATATGTGGATGACCTGTTTCTAATAGGGAATGAGAAAGTTATCACTAAGTGTAGGAGAAAGATTGCATTAGAATTCAAGATGAAAGACTTGGGTATGATGCATTATTTCTTGGGTCTAGAGGTGTGGCAAAAACTGGATGAGATTTTCCCTATCTAAGGAAAATATGTGGTAGAGATCCTAAAGAGATTTGAAATGATGGATTGTAAATCCATGCCCACACCGGTGGTGACGAACCTGAAGTTATTGAGTGATACTTCTTCAGAGACAATGGATGTCACCATGTACATGCATATGATTGATTCATTGATGTATTTGACGAATACTAGGCCATATATATGCTTTGTGATGAAAAATTTGAGTCAGTATATGGTTGAACCAAGACATGTTCACTTGATTGTGACAAAGAACGTATTAAGGTACCCGAAGGGTACGATAGAATTTGGAATCCGATGTGTTTCAAATCGTAAGAGAAGACTGCAAGGCTATACTGATTCAGATTGGGCCAGTAGTGTCACAGATAGGAAGAGCACATCATGATGTTGCTTCAATTTGGGGTCAACTATGATTTTGTGGCTCAACAGGAAGTCAACTAGTGTGGTACTCAGTACGACTGAGGCAGAATACATAGAAACATGTTCAACTAGTATGGAAGTTGTGTGGCTTTGGAAATTTCTTGCAGGATTGTTTGATCTCGAGTTGGAGGTGACTTGTATCTTTTGTGACAACTAGATTTGTATAAAGTTGTATGAGAACCATGTGTTTCATGACAAGTCAAAGCATGTCGAGATCAAGTACCATTATATCAAATATCTCGTGCGAAAGGGAGATGTGAAGCTCTAGTATATTGGAATAGACGAGCATATAGAATATGTGTTGACCAATCCTCTGTCAAGGTAAAGTTTGAGTACTTTAGGGAAAAACTTGGCGTGGTCAAGAAGGACTTCCCTCGTAAGAGGGAGTGATGAGTCACATATGTGATTCTTGGGGTAGTATCTTAAAAAGTGTGGAAACAACTGGTAGTCATTCACGAGCACGTTACTCACTATGGTACCAGTTAACATGACCTCACATAGGGTCGACAGTGTGTCGAGCCTTCGAGGTTGGAAATTTCCCATATTTTCAAACTAGAGGGCCAACCATGAGTGTGGTTGGAGGTGTTTCCTAGACCTGGGATAGATGGGTAGTGTGCGTGCACTATATCGCCTAATCCTTGTGGTTAGATTCCTGGTCACTATGCACTGAATGCCTCGTGTGCCAACCAGAAGGGATAACTTCAGGGCTAGTTGTCCATATTCTGTGTGAGCTGGAGATATGTGATAGTTTCCCAGACTCCATAAGGATTGGATAATATCATAGTTCTATGTGTGAACTGGATCAAACTAAATTTTTTCCCAGACTCCATAAGGATTGGGTAGTAGCATAGTTTTGTGTGTGAACTGGCTCATACTTATAAATTTCCTAAACTCCTTGTGGATCGGGTAGTAACGCATTTGTGTGTGAACTGGATAGTTTCCTATCTTTGAGTGAGATAGATGAAGTATTATAATGACATAAGGTCCAAAAGGATGCCGAGACCCATAAGGTCCGAGAGGACGACGAAGATGTGCCCACTAGAGAGATGCTACATGTGTTGATGAGGCCCTAGATGCATGATTATGACATGACTATCAGATAGTCTGTGTGTGACTATGATAAATCTTGTTTGTCTATGATGGTGTTACTTGTGACATGATCTGTTTGATCATGAGATAGACAATGTGGCTATGGTGATGCTACCTATAGACTGGTCTACAAGACCATGTGATTGGTCGTTGTCTTGTACATGCCATGTGTAATGGATGGATGTGATTGAGACTACTAGATGAAGAACATCATAGATAATACCTCTCTAGCTAAGAGGGAGTGTTGATGTTACAAAACTTCTAGTGATGTATAGATTCATGGAAAGTCAACAAGTAAATGGTCCAGAGTATAGATGCATACAGAAACAATATTGAATATTGTACCAGAAGAATACCTTCCTTTCTAAGAGGGAGTGTTGAAGTATTATGTAGCTGCGGAAGATATTCTTATTGTATTTGATCAAGTCAAACCCTAAAATAATAATGCTAAGTATTTCAACTCAAGAAAATTATTATTATTATATTTTGTACTTGCAATATGAGAATTCGACCTTTCCAGAAAAAGTCAAGGTAAATTATATTTTCCAGAAAAGACAGGTCAACCCTCTGTGAAAAGTTCACTAGAAAAATAGGTATAAATAAGGTGATGCCTTACTCATTTGGTGATCACAAATCACTCATCTATAACACAAGTTTGGTGGAGAGATGTAGTTGCAGTTACACCTATAGGAGGAAGGAGAAGGCACATCTCTTGGTCTTGGTTGGTATCTCTCTCATGCGCTACCTTTCTAGGGTAATGCACTAGGGTTTGGATTTTTCCTTGGAGTATCTCTTGGTATATGTCTTGGTATAATACTTGGTGTATCTTCTGGTGACAAGGAGAAAGTCTAGTAGCAGGGTTTCCCTTTGAGTAGAAGGGTTATCTGGGATATTTCTCTCTGTGAGAGCATTGTACTGACACTGTACTTGGTTTATGAATCTATACTAAAGAAGTTCTGAGGGTTTTTTCTTCCCCAAGAGGGTTTCCTAGGATAGATATTTGTTTTTTGTGCTCGGGGGTGGCACATGTAGGTGCTTATGGTTGGGTGACGATGATGTAGCATCGTCTATGGAAAAAAAAGCACATAAAAGTAGTTAAATTGCTATGGTAAATCTAACCCTAACTAGTTTTGGGAAAAATTCAACAAGGATAAGGTCATCAACATAAAGAACAAGGATTATGAGATGGCTTCCTAATTTCTTAGTATATAAATTAGGATAAGAATGGCATATAGAAAATCTGATGTCAAGAAGAAAGCTTTCCATTTTGGCATACCAACTTGGGGAGCTTTCTTAAGACCATAAAGATATTTCTTAAGGTGATAAACAAGGCTAGGGTCGTTCTGCACATATCTAGGAGGTTGTTCCATGTAGATTTCTTCTTGCAAATCCCCATGCAAGAAGGTGGATTTGACATCCATTTGATGGACCTCCCATTTATGTGAGGCTGCAAGGGCTAGAACAACGTAGATGGAATTCAATTTGGCTACAGGGGAAAATGTTTCATTATAGTCAATTCCTTCAACTTGGGAGAATCATTTGGAAACTAAATTAGCCTTGTGTCTTTAAACTCTTCCATTTGAGGCATACTTAGATATGTAGACCCATTTACATATGACAAGTTTTATTCCTTTAAGAAGAGGTACAATATCCCAAGTATCATTTTCCATTAAAGAATGGTACTCTTCATTCATTGTTGTATCCCAATCTGGATGGCTTGAAGCTTCTGCAAATGTCTCTGGATCAAGAGTCTCTGAAAATTGAGCCAAAAGAGAAGAGGCTTGCTGGAACTGTGAACCTCTCCAATGCTAATCTGAAGGATCATTGGAAAGATCACCAATTGCTTCTCGTGTTGAATGGACCCATCTAGGAAGCGATGGTGTTGTTTCAAGTTCATGTTCAATGGAATCATTTGGAGGAAGGTGAGCAGGCGAAGGCATATTTTCATCCTCACTATAATCATTCAAAGAAGAAAAAACCATAATAGGAACAAAAGAATGTATAAATGTTGAAGATGGATCGTAGGCCAAAGAAGGCACAAACGTCGAATTAAGATCGCAAACCAAGATATTTTCATCAAATTTAACATCTCTTCTAATAATAATTTCATTATAATGTGGTTGAAGAAGTCTGTAACCTTTTACATCTTCAGAATAACCAACAAATATACACTTCTCACTTTTAGGCTGCAATGCTTTCCTTTTCTCATAAGGAATGTGAGCCCATGCTACACTGCCAAACACATGGAAGTGTCTTACATTTGGATTAAGTTTAGTCCATGCTTCTTCTGGTGTTATTTTTTTAAGATCCTTTGTGGGAGTGCAATTTACTATGTAATTTGCACAGTTAATGGCTTCCGCTCAATACTTTAGACTTAATCCTTTAGATTGGATCATACAATAAGCCCTTTCTTTTAATGTGTGGTTCTTTCTCTTAGGAAAACCATTTTGTTGTGGTGTATATGGAACAATGTGTTGAATTTGGATGCCATGTGTAGTACAATAACTTGTAAAATTATTGTTCACATATTCGCCTCCATTAACTGTTCTTAACCTTTGAAGTTGATATCCATATTTTTTTTCTACAAGGGCCTTGTAGGCCAAAAACTTGTCAAAAACTTTGATCTTTAGTTTTAATAAGTAAACTCAAGTCATCTCGAGAAGTCACTAATGAAAGTTAAGAGATACTTGCACCCAAAAAAAGAAAGATAAGAAAGTGGACCACACAAGTCATTGTGAACAAGCTATAAAGGGGTCGAGGTGTTCCAAGAGGCACGCTTGTCAAAACTGTCCCGATGATGTTTATTGAGAACACAACCGACATAAACACTGTCTCTGTATGAAATAAGAGGACGACCAATCACACCAAACCACTCATGCCAAAATTCTCTCAAGTCATCGCTATGAGCAACAAAAATTGATGGAAACGATGATGACCCAAAGTTGTCAAACTTGTACAACCTGGTAATATCATCAACAATTACAGTTGCAAGAACATGCTCAAGATATTTTATATCCTTGACAAAAACTTGGTGTTGATGTTTGGACAACATTAGGAAGACATTCTCCTAGATTAATAATTAATAATATAATTATTGATTATTAAATAATATATATAATAAGTAATTTTAATAATAAATAGTTTTTTATTATCCAAGGGACTCATCCTTTCATGGATAGTCAGCATATGTTCTCTATATATAGAACACTCATCATTGTAATAATATCAATCATCTCATATTATCTCATAGAGAAAAAACAAACATGGTATCAGAGCAGGATTGGGCTAACTCCCTCACTGGAGGGCCTAGGATCCTGAAAAAGTTGCTTCTTATTGTAACTGTGTGAGTGCTCTGAATGCCCGTGATCCACAAGAGAGAGCCATCGTGTTGAAGAGACATAGACCACTAGACAATAAATATTGAGATTGAGAATTCTATACCAAAGGAGTGAAGATATTTGTTAGTCGTGGAGGTCTTGTGCACGCTGTAGTGCAATTCTTGAAAGATAAAATTATGAAGACTGTAAGGAAGGGGATTTTCCCCTGGTTGTGTCGACAATAACATTGGGCGTCTGAGGAACCTGTTGAGAATTGGAGTAGAAACGAAGGTTAGAGAATCAATCCCACACGATCCCATTACAAAAATAGAGGCGCAACAGCCCAACTGGTAAGGAATTCCACCAGAGAATTCATTTCACCATGGCTGCAAATCTTCACGTTTGAGAAGGTCATCAATGTAGGAAGGAATGATTCCATGAAGCATGTTCTTGAAGAGATTCAAAAGGGTGCTCTCCTTCATCTGGGAGAACTATTCTGGGAGATAGAGCCATTGCAGTGACCACCACAACCATTAAAATCTAGAATTGTTGCACTAATGACCATGGAGATAACACTACCCCCTGCAAGTCTCCGGAGGCCATAACACTAGGGTTTGGAAGCTCGTAGCAACAACGATCAGGGTTTATTTGTATCTTTAGTTGAATATCAACGATGTACTCATGGGGTTTGCTTACATTGGCTATATAATCTATCGATATTGCACTCCATTACAAACTCTTGAACGATCCAGATGAAATGGTGGAGGTCCTCCATCCTGGCCATGAAGGGAAAGATCCTCTGTGAACAGGGTTCGACTGTGAGAATTGGGAGAAATCAAAGCCACTATATCGATGGGCTATGTCAGTTTACGTTGTTGGAGGTTCCAGATGATAAGATGCAACATATGGGTATATATCATTGGCCTCAAAAGCACTATATTTGGTCTAATTTGTAGTGGAAGAGCCATGATCTCCATGTGGATGTTGTTGGATTCCTATACATTGCACCGAGTTGGAGGAGGTTGTCGGTTCCCTGAAGTTTTTGATGCTTAATTTTGTACACAAGTATTCACTTAACCTTTCCTGAACCCCTTCATTAAGGGGGATTGTAATAGACTTGGGTTTGATGAGCTGCCAGTATAATCTGCACCAAATTGAAGTACGAGAGAGGTGTCTCCAATAGAGGAGGATTCCTAGATCCATCATGCTTTGTAAAGAGCATGGATCATGTATTGATTTGAATAGTGGTATATGTTCTTTGTATGTTTGCTTTGGTGTGTTACATTCATATTATGTGAGAGAAAATCTAGATGGTTTCCAATTGTGAATATGTGGTTTCACCCAGTATGTGAATATGTTCGAATGTCGAGAGGCATGCAGCTCCCCATGCATGGTATTCGAGAATTGATGGATACTTGTTGAGCTTGGGCTTCACCAAAAGCATTGCAGATCCCAACCTTTTCTATAAGGTTGATGGTAATAAATCTCTTATTATAGTACTATATGTTGATGATTTGTTCCTTACTAGGGCAATGTTTATGTTTGAGGCAACATCATGAGACATTCTCCCCAGAGGGTCTTGTGTGGACTAGTAGGGGGGAATGTATACTTCATTCTGAAATGCCTTAGATGGTTAGATGAAGAAACCAAGACATTGGTTTCATGAGGAAACCTCGATATGTCTTGGGGGACATTGGCTCCATGAGGGAACCTCGATGTGTCATAGAGAAGACATTGGTTCCATGAGGTAACCTCGATATGTCTTAGTCATGTGTTCCACGAGGGAACCATGAGATGTCTAGTTTGGACACAGTTCATGAGTGAATCTTCAGGTTGGATATTTGGGTGTCCAATATACATTCATTTACCCAAGGAGAAAAGGACCAAAATAGACCCTTCAGATAAAAATGGTACATTTGTGGGGTACAATGAGTCTTCAAAGGCATACCGGATCTACATCCCTGGTGAGAGACAGATTGAGGTGAGTAGAGATGTTACCTTTGAGGAGGAGGTAGCCTTAAGGATATCTAGATGATCTCACATGGAGATTGATAATGAGAGACATGAAGAGATCGTTCCTTCTCCCCCTCACCCTCTAGCAGTTCATAGAGAGACAATTGAGCCTATTAATCCAATTTGATCCCATTGATCCTATAGCTCTAGTTGATGTTCCTAGAGATATTGCAGTAGGTTGAAAGAGACCTACATGGGCTCATCAGACTCTATAGGAGGCAGAAGGACATGCAACTCCTCATGGTACCTTCTGAGAGAGAAAGAGACTGTTGAGCCTCTAAATTAACATCCCCACTACCCTATTATACTCCTCATTTATACCTTTTTAGCTTACCTAAGCTTGGATAAATGACAAAGAACACTACCATTAGCCATTGATAAGGTCATAAGGTAAAGTATAATTGAATTCATGCATTTTGTGGTTTATTGAGCCAGGAGACTAAATATTTCATGTACTAATGTTTTAAATTGCCATGTGTAACCTTTGACCTCTAGATGAGTCCGACATTTCTGTATCAGCTCAACCATCTAGTACTTATGCGCCAGATTTCCACTGTCCGAATCCGGTACCAAGCGCACCTTCCATTCAGATCCGGTATCGAACCATTCAATGTCATGATCCGATACCAACGACCACAGACTGTTCTAGTCTGGTACCAACCACTTGCATGCTGTTCGGATCTGGTACCATCTACCGAATCTCACCTGTCACGATCCGGTACCAATACAGGAAGCATAATATACCAAGTTTAGCTCCAGATCGTGCCCAAGATAATTGTTGGATGTTTGTTGAATCATCAAAGCTCTAGCAAGGCTATGTTAATTTAGTTTTTTTATTGCTTCATCCTCATACACTTCGTGTTATGAGGATGAAGCTTAAAATCT
>ML779989.1:808224-818700 GCA_009831015.1 Picea engelmannii
TAATTGAGACTATCCCACCACTGTCACCTCAATGGGATGACTCTTTCTGTTTAGGGAGGTAAGGCCCAGGGGAGACATCCCCGGTGACCTGGGGTTTTGAGAAGGCAAAGGCTTATGGCTAAGTAATATTAATCCCCCTCACAAGTCACCATCAGTCAGAAAGTCCGGCTCAATAGCCAATAAAGATGAAAGATCACTGGAAGTAGTAACCAAGAAGTGTACTTGCCCGAGACAAAGGAACAAAAAAACTATACATATGCAAGCTCACTTGCTGTTTAGTACTTCATATAATCAATGAATTTCTGATAATAAGCAATTGAGCAATAATATTGACGAAGTAAATCAATGTTTATACAATAGCAATGATTATAACGTGTCACTTCACAATAAATGTTAAAGAAACTTTAATGATGAATGGCAATCAATGTAACAACATCAACACTTTAGAAATAACGCCTTAACCAATCATTCAATTGCTTTAAAGGTAAAACGAATGCTGCATAGAGTTGTTTATAGCATAAAAGGTGACGACACCAATAGGGTTAGTAAGATTAGTTTAGGCTAGGGTTAGAAATAGTTAGAGGTTGTTTAAGAATGTTTAGAGATTGTTTGTGATCAAGGTACTCAATACAAGAGGTCTTAGATCAGTGTGCTACTAGGGCATATGGAGTCAAAAGATAGAAACAAATGTTGAAGGGCTAAATGATAACGATAAAACTAAAGACAAGAGGGTTAAATGTTGAGGTGTTGCTAGCAAGGCCTCAACAATGAAACCCTAGGGGAGAAAGGCTCACTAAGGTGTAGAAACCCTAGGCCTTAGTGCTTTCTCCTCCTTCTTTAGCTTATTGGCAAGATGAAATCGACTAGCTTGAGTAATACATGAAATGGTTAAAGACAAGAGGGTTTAATGATGAAGTGTTGCTATAGCAAGACTTCATCAACAAAACCCTAGGGAAAACGACTCACTAAGGTGTAGAAACCCTAGGCCTTAGTGCGTTTTCTCCTTCCTTAGCTCAAATACAAGATGAAAAACGACTAGGCTAGAAGAATATGAATAGAGTGTTGCTATGGCAAGGCTCTATCTTACTTCAACAAATCAAATAACTCTTAATCTTAGTAGGGACATGAGACAAGGACCTTACCATGTGCTTGTCACCTAGGGTTTGATTCAACAAATTATAATAACAAATGCAAGTAAACAATACTATAACCATTTAATTAAGAAGTGTTGCAGAAATTCACTTACATAAACCAAGAAACCATGTAGAAAAACCCTAGTTGTAAACCTTCCACTAAGAGAAATGCCAAAAATGCCAAGAAAAGTCTTCCTTCAACAAGTGTGCCTAAAAATTTCAGCCAAAGCCCTAGAATAGGGCGCAAATTTCAGACCTCACTAATGTGTGAGTGAAAGATGATGAAAAAATGATAGTAAAAACCCTCAATATATACCATACTAATGACCTCAATTAAATTTTAGGTCATCAAAAGGCTGACAAGGCCAAAATACACAATAATACTATTTTACATTAAATTGTCATAATGAAACCCTAATCAAGCAAAAGGTAAGACGTCATGCCCCTTCTAGGGTGACATTATCCCTTCTTAGGGAAAATGAAACCTCCTGGAGCAAAACGTTATCCCTCCTTGGGCTTCTCCAACCTGCCACACGTGCCAAACTGCCATGACTGTCTCCCCAAAATGTCCATGAAGATGGATGACGTCATGAACCTCCGGGGTGATGTCTTGGGCCTTCCAAGGCCAACGTTCGAATGAAGAGGGCACAACCCCCCTAGGTACAGGTCTGCTCAGTTGCCTCTGGTGGAACGTTCTGCTCTTCCCTGGTGCAAACACTTTGTCCTGTCTCGACCCCCTGCTGGGGTCTCAACATCCATTTGGTGGGCTCTTCAGCCCCATGGAGGTCCGAACTAATCGTCTCCCCATGTGTACCTGTCCATCGGGCATGAACAACTATGCCCTCCATGGGCTCATAAGTCACGGGGATCATAGCAATGTCAATCACATCTCATCATCAACATTATTAAACATGTGCATAAAACCCCTTTTAACCCAGTCAAGTGCTCAAAGACATTATACAAATCTGCAATACAAGTTTGGAGGAGGTGACAGGGCGTCCTATTGGGCTAGTGTCCACTGGAAAAGGGATGTTTCCAGAAGAGATTAAATCCAAGTCATGTAAATGGGTGAGGTGGATAAGGGATGTCCTGAAAAGCGGTGCAGTGAAAGAAGGGAAATGAAGGGCTTACCTGTGGGTGCCTTTGTAGAAGGCGAGCTACACCTGTCCTGGATGCAAATGTTTCCAAGCCCATTCATGCCTTTTGTTCTTTATTCTTTATTCCTTTTTCTTCAAGAAGCTAATCAGGGGACACTGCCCTAGCGTGGTGACCAATGGTGACGGTGTTACCCAAAAGTAATTTCATAGAAATGAGAAGGTTGGCTCATGATGAGACCCCCTTTCTCTTGGCTATGCAACCAAGAGCCACTACCCCGACGTGGTAACCAACTAGTAGTGTCATACTGTTAGGTACCCATGGACCTAATATTTTGGCTCATGATGAGACACCCTATTCTCTGACTAGGTCTTGTTTTTATCATTTTATGGGTCCCTCTTGTTTCTTGACGAGAAGCCTTTTACTGCTTTCTCGAGGATCCTTGGGCGAAGCATCTCGAGGTTTTATTTTTAGGCTTTTATCTTTTTCCAGCTTGCTTTTACCTTTTGGGCCTTTAGCCCCTTCTTCCCACAAGGCAAGGTGCAACCCTTAATGATTGGCCAACCCAATGCTCAGACAAATGTAATGGGATGGATGAGTAGGAAGTAAGATGGAAATTGGTAAGTATGACGAGAGCGGACGATGAATTTTTAGAAATCCCCCCAGTGGCAACTCAAAACCTATGGGCACAAGCTTGCTAGGGCATCCTGTCATCCCCCCCCAAACATGGCCAAGTGGATAAGTATAAGAACCAAGCACCTGTTAGAAACAAAAGGAATTAAATGCACATATTCAAAGATTTTGAGGATCAGAGTGACACATACCATGATACCCGGACTCATTACCTCATGGAGCAAGAACCATCTCTGATACAGGACCAAGCCGAAGGTGATGGATGCTGTTGCTGCTGACAAAGTGGAGGCGCTGAAAGGGAGAAAAGACGGGCCCTCCAGGGCCATGCTCAAGTCGATATGTCTCTCGGTACTCCATGTCTAGGACATGTGGGCCTCGAGACATGATCTCCTAGTTATCCCTAAAAGTGAGGGATAACAATCACTTCCCCTTGTATTTACACTAATGTACTTTTTATTTATTTTTCTTTATTATCCTTTTTCGTAATTAGTTAAATATAATAAATTTATCAAAGTTTATCTTCTCTTCTTTCATGTGTTCATACCATGACATCCAAAATTTAAAATATGTATAGAAAAAATGACGGAATACAATTACAAATAGGGGACAATTGTGTATGACATTTTTTAAAATTGAAATTGTAAAAAAAAATTAAATAAAATAAAAATCTAATAAAATACCACAAAAATATGATAATTAATTTTCAGAAATATGTGTGTTGATCCTGGCAAGTTTAATCGCTCGTGCTTGAGATGGCCATGGCAATTTTTTTATTTTTTATTTTTAAATAGAGGAATACCAAAGCTTGATCACATATTGTTTTTTACACTTTAGTGAATATATAATATAGAGGTTGGTCTAGTTGAATATGCATAATACTAATTTAGCATTATAATGCTCAAAACTAAGCACTTCAAAACTGAGCACTTCTAATGGTATTTTCTGGTAGAATCCATTACCAGAAACTAGGATACACAGTAGCTATTTTGCTTAATTCGTAGGATCTAATCACTTGCACAATTAAGTGTGAATACATGCAGGTCTGTAAATTTATTTGTCAAGTGTATATACAACCTCAAATATCTCCCATATTTGCTATTTAGAATTACATTGAAGCGCTAACAAATCTAACACGAACCCCATAAATTATTATGGAAAGACTGTAGCTTACATCACCACTGCATTTATGATGATTTATGATGTTTGTGGAATATTCTTCCTAGACTAATCAATAAGAGAAGAATGTAGAAATCATATAAATACAATTACAATTATATACAACACAGAAACATATAACCATTACACAATGATTTCCGCGGGAAGATTTTTTTGGGAGAAAACATCCACACTCTAAAGTACGTTCAATGTATTATTCAACAACTAAATGGTTACAATACATGAGAAAGTCTCCGTGCCTTCAAGAAGAGTGTTCAACAATAACATAAGGATTTTGGAGAAATTTTGGCAGCATAAAAGTAAGTTAAAACTCACACACCATTTTCCTCCAAGCCTAGCATTCAATAAATAGGAATAAAATAAGCACAAACCATTTATGGTTTTCCAATTCCACATGTTGGAAATCACCAACGATTAATCGACCAATTGTTGTTGCTTAGCATTCATTGTCTGCTAGTGATTTGTACTTATTCCTTGTTGCAGCTCTACATTTATTCCATGCTATTGCTTAGCATTTATTCCCTACTACTTCTCATCAATCATTACCTACTGCTCTACTACAAGACTACAAGGTGTATGACACACCTCTCCCAACATTCTCCCACTTACTATATACCTTGCAAGAGTATAAGGGATAATGCATCAAAATGTGAACTAATTAGTAAGGGCCATAAGGTCCATAGACTCACAAAGCCACTTGAATTTATCTATGCTCACCAGTTTCATCAATGCATCTGCAACATTTTGCAAAGTGTCAAATTTTTCTAGTATCACCTCTCCATCCTCTACCACGCCCCTTATGAAGTGGTATTGAATATATATATATGTTTTTTCTTCTCATGAAATGTTAGGTTCTTAGCTATACAAATGGAACTGTTACTATCACATCGAACTGTAATAGCTCTTTGACATAGCCCTACTTATGAACATAGTTTCATAAGCCAAATGGCCTCCTTACAAACATGAGCAACTGCCATATACTCTACCTCAAAAGTGGACCAAACACCCATAGCTTGTTGCTTGCTCATCCAACTTACTGCTTTGCCAAATAATAGAAACACATATATGCTTGTAGATCTCCTTCTATCTACATCACCTACCCAGTCATAATCCACATAACCTTGTATGTCCACTGAGAGTGAGTCCCCTGAAACATTATTGTAAATTTCTCAGACTCAACCCGGTTTCAGTCTCAATAAAATTTTCTCATAGTTTAATGCCCAACCCACATTTCATTTGCAGCTGAGAATGTAAATACATAAACCATAAATTTATAAACTGAAACACATGAGTCTTTTCCAGCAAAACTGAAACAAAAATAAATGCACACACCCAGAAAAATAACTCAGATATTTTTTGGGCAAATCGCCCCTGGAAAAACCCACAAGGGGAAAACCAGTTAGAGAGGGAATTTTTAGTATTTTAGAGCTCGGAGATTTTTTTTTTTACAATAGAATACATCAGCATTAAATACAGACTTATCTCAATTTTCGTGCCAACAAACACAATCTTGAAAACTGTGCCCAATATGCTCCTCTATTTTTGTGCCCATAAATCTGTACAACATACAGAAGCTACAACGATAAATGGTGTATGACACTGCCTTGAAAGTCATGCATGTGTGCTGTAATAAATGCTCAGAAATTTATGCCTGTTGGTTGCCTCGATTTCTGTGCCAAATCTTTTTGAAAATCGTGCAACAGTCACCCTCGATTTTTGTGCCCTCTTTCAACTATATGGCTTGCTCTAATATGTACAGTACAACCTCATTTCATGTTGAAATATTCTCCTCTATTTGTGTGCCAACTCCCTACCTTGGAATTCATGCTCTAGCAGTAAAATCACCTTCGCTTGCTCTTTTTTTCTTTGCTCTCTCTATCTCATCATTCGAAGCATATGAATGAATCAAAAGTGGGCACCTCAATCCCTAGGTTTCCCTTTTGTTCATCTCAATGAAAATTCACTTAACCCTAAGATCTAATGGCTGAGATTTAATCTTGGGCCATCTAGATCAATGATTGTGATATAAAGTCTCTTAAGTCACCCTTTTCATGAAATATTCTCAAAAGTCACTTTTAACTTTATATCTCATAAAGTTAATGTACTAGGGACCACTTTGGACAATTCCCCACATGCTAGACGCCAAGCCTATGTGGGAAACACTTGTCCAAGGTACAATTTTAACACTCCCTCTTACCAAGGAAAGTGTTCCTCACCACTCCCAACTTATCTCTGAAGAGAAAAAACTTGCCTCTTCCTAAAGCCTTAGTGAGGATGTCTGCAACCTACTCATCAATGGATATGTACTGAAGCTCAATTTCCCCTTTCTGAACATAGTCACAGATGAAGTGGTATCTAATCTCGATGTGTTTAGACTTGTCATGAAAAATTAGATTCTCAGAGAGTTTTATGCAACTCTGATTGCCACAATAAATCACTGTAGGCCTCAACTGCACACCATATAACCCAATCAATAACTTGAATAACTTAGTGCAAATCACTTTTGTTTTTGACTGAAACAAGACACAACTGCTGATCCCAATTTGAAATAACACCTTGAAGTACTTTTCCTGTCAACAACACATCCTGCCCAATCTGATTCTATGTAACCTATGAATCTGATTCCATCCCTTCTCACATAGTACAAACCATAATCCACCGTACCCTATAGGTACCTGAGCACATGCTTTTCTTACACCCAATGCACTCTCCTAGGATCCACCATAAATTGACTAAGAGTGTTTACAAAAATAAATAAATCTGTCATGGTGTTGACAAAATACATTAAAGATCCTATCAACTGACGATATATCGTGGGATCAACCAACTTGGACTCAGAAGCATTTAGATTCTTCCAGTTGGTAATCATGGATGTGGACATAGGCCTACAATCCTCCATCTGAAATCTCTTCAGAATGTCAACTGCATACTTGCCCTACTCAAGAAAAATGTGTCCTAGCTCCTACCAAACCTCCAATTCCAAGAAATAATGCATCAACCCAATATCTTTCATCTCAAACTCTAAAGAAAGACTTTGCTTGCAACCATCTATGAGTATTTCTGCCCATGTAATGAAAATATCATCTACATAAAGCAGAAGAATAAGAGGGTCCTCTCCAATCACAATGTCGTAAAGGTTGGGATCTGCCTCACTCTTCTCGAAACCCATATATTACAAGTAGGTATCAATCCTCAAATACCAAGCTCTGAGAGCTTGCTTTAGACCATATAATTCCTTTTTCAATTTTCACACATGAGACTCTCTCCCATGCACCTCAAATCCTTGTGGCTGCTCAATGTACACCTCCTCTTGTATGAGACAATTCATAAATGCAGTTTTCACATCCATTTGATGGATCTTCCAACCCATATCTACTGCAATGGAGATCACTTCCCTGATCGAATATATCTAGCAATCAAATCGAAGGTATCATCATAACCGACTCCCTCTAGCTGTGAGAACCCTCCAGCCACAAACCAAGCCTTGTACTTCTCAATGATTCCATCTGCAACATGCTCGATTTTATAGAGCCACCTAGAAGTCACAACTGACTTCCCCTCAAGTCTCAGAACAACCTCCCACACATCATTCTTCATGATGGAGTTGTACTTTTCCACCATGGCATCTTTCTAGACCTGCTGATCTGCTTCCTCCTCAAAAGTGGAAATATCAGATTCACTGATGTTACTCACCATAGCTAAATAGCTACAAAATCTCTTCGGAGGCTTAATCTCCTTGACAATATGTTATCGCACAATTTGTACTTTAATACAAAAGAAAGGTTAATGGAAGGCAAATTGGCATAACGAGAGGTTATCCTATCACTGTCACATCAATAGGATGCCTCTTTCTATTTAGGGTTGATGGCCCAGGGGAGACATCCTCGGTGACCTGGGGGATTGAGAAGGAAAAGGTGAAAATGTCTATAAAAATGTCCCCTCTCATAAGTCACACTGATCAGAAAGTCCCAGGGTTTTAGCCAATGAAGTAATAAATAATTAAGATGTACCTGCCCAGAAAAAAGCAACAAGGAAATATATCTTTTGCAAGTACAACTTTCTGTTAGTACTTCATAAAACCATGTAATTTATCAATAAAAACAATAATTGATATATGGTGAAGCAAACATAAATTTATAGCAGCAATGTTTGCAAGACAATAGCTTCACAATAAATGCCTTAAAATGGCTTCAAAATGACCAAGAATAATTACTCAACAACAACAAAGTACTAACATTTGTCAGAATCTCATTAGGTAGTGTATTAATCAACTTTCTCAATTGCTTTTAGGTGCTTTTATTGTTGCAATAGATGGTTGTAGATTACTTTTGTAACAACAACAAATAGGTTAGTATATTAGACTATTCTAAGGTTAGGAGTAGTTAGTAGAGAGCTCAAGGTAAAGGCTTTGATAGTGGTTTTTGTCAATCACTCAATAGCAAGGCTTAGATTAGTGATTTTTAGGGTAAATGGAGTCCTTTTAGGCAGCGAAAAATCTTGAAGGAGCAAATGATAATGAGAGAACTAGAGACAAGAGGGTTAATAATTGAAGTGTTGGTAGCCCAAGGCTTCAATCACCAAACCCTAGGGGAAAAATGGCTACTAGGAAATAGGTAACCCTAGGCCCTACTAGTTTTTGTCCTTCTTTAGCTCATAGATGAAGTAGATGACGACTTAGATGAAGCAAAATCTACTAGGGTGTTGCAATGGCAAGGCCCTTAACAAAAGCTTCAATAAAATCGGTTTTTTAGCATAATCTAGTAGGTGAAAGTTATTAAGGCAAGGACAATAACATGTGCTTTATCCTCCTAGGGTTTTAAGCTAGCAATTTAATAATCTTAGTATAAATGCAAGATAAACATAACTATAACCATTCAATGAAGAATAATTGCAGAAATTTTACTTACATTCACCAAGAATCATCTAGCAAATAGCCTAGTTGAACACTCCCACCAAGAAAAATGCCAAAATAGTCCAAAATAAGCCTCCTTCAAGAAGTGCGCACCAAATTTCAGCCAATTAACCCTAATTAAGGCGCAAATTTCAGACCTCACACTTGTGTGAGTGAAATATTATGAAAAAATACAAGGAGAAATCCCTTATTTATACAGTTACAATGACCAAAATTAGGTAAAAAAGGTCGACATGGCTAGTTACATGTAATATCTAGTTTTTACATTAAATGACAAATTAAAACCCTAAATCAAGGAGAAAATGTGACATCATGCCCTTTTATGATGACACTAGGCCTTTTTAGTGCAATGTTGGCTTCCAGGAGTAAAACGTTAGGCCTCCCAAGGCCTCTGGATTGAACCATACGTGCCACTTGGCACACAACTGCCTCCAAAGTGTCCAAAATGCTGGGTGACATCAAGGGTCATAGAGGTGAAATCATGGGCCTTCCAAGGCCTACATCATAGTGAGAAGGGAAAGACCCCTTGGGTCCAGGCTTGCCAGGTTGTCTTTGGTGCAACACCCTCCTCTCTCTCTAGTGAAAACCTCTGATCTGTCTCTGCCTCTGGATGGGGTCCAAAATAATCATATCCCCATGTGTACCTGTCTGTCGGGTGTGGCCCTTCAACAAAAAGAAGTACTCCCTCCATGGGCTCATAAGTCACAGGGATCATAGCCATGTCAATCACACCTAATGATCAAGTTATTTAAACATGTGCATAAAACCCTCTTTTCCCAGACAAATGCTCAAAGACGTTATGCTATTCTACAAGCCAAGTTTGGAGGGGACGTTAGGATGTCCTATTGGGATAATTCTCATTGGACGTGGGATGTTTCCAAATGAAGACAAATCTAGGCCATGTAAGTGGATGAGGTGGTAATGTATGTCTGATCAATGGGTGCAGTGATGACAGGGGAATGCATGGCTTACCTGTGGGTGCCTCTGAAGAGGGTGAGCTGCACCTTGTCATGGATGAAAATGTTTCCAGGCCCATTCAATGCCTTTGATCTTTGATCTTATTTATTTTTCTTTCAAGAGACTAGTTAGGGGACACTGTCCTGGCGTGGTGACCAGTGGTGAAAATGTTACCCACAAGCATTTCACGGAGATGAGAAGGATGGCTCGTGATGAGACCCCCTTTCTCTTGGCTATGCCACCAAGAGCCACTACACTGACATAGTGACTAGATGAATGGTAGTGTCATACCGCTACATGCCCATGGATCTAATAGGCTGGCTCATGATGAGACCCCCTATCCTCCAACTAGGTCTTGATTTTATTATTTTATGGTTCCCTCTGTTTCTTGCTGAGAAGTCTTTTATTGCTTTCTCAGGGATCCCTGGGTGAAGCATTTGAAGGTTTTGCTCTTTTGGATTTTATTTTTTTCCAGTTACATTTACCCTCTGGGCCTTTAGCCCCTTCTTCCCACAAGGTAAGGTACAACCCTTTCACTACTACATTGGGCGCAAATTACGATGGTTTAGA
>ML779989.1:840753-856398 GCA_009831015.1 Picea engelmannii
TATCTACATCTTCATTTTCCTATTTGAAGGGACTAGATCTGAAATTAACAATGTTATTTGTTTGTATGCCTTTGTATTAATGTTTACGCTTTCCTATTTACATGTTCTTTTTTATCAATTTTTCTATTTGAAGGGATTTGATCCGAAATTAACAATGTTCTTTGTTTGTATGCTTTTCTCTAAAATTGACAAATGTACCATAAATTTTGTTGATATGATTTCTAAGATCAATGGTCACCAATTCATTTGTAACAACTAAGAAGAGTCTCTTTAGCATGTCCCTTTCTCTATCCTCACCTTTAGAAATATTGCTAGTATCTCCTCTATCATAAAAAAATATGATTTTGTTTCCATTAGGAGACATGAGCTTCTTGAAGCCCTCTTCAATTGACATAGAGTCTTCTGGTGCACCCTTTTACCTAGACAGGTTTCCCTCCCACAAGATATATATCAGTAATTCATTTTATCCCTTGCTCCATCCAAATTTCCCATAGCCCTACTTCATGTCATATATTTTCTTTTGGATACATCAAAAGAGTTGTTCACATGATCAATAACAATAGAGTTACATATGAGGAAGACCTACACATTGAGTTCCTCAAACATGGTAATCACTCTATCAACTTACATATTGTCAATTTGTTTGATTTATTGCATTGTTTGATCAAGTTCTCCTTTCACATGGTTCCACCATATCATCCAACCCATTTTGAAATCAAGGTTTAGTTAAGATCCTACAATTACATGACCATCATGATTGGACACACTTAAATACCTGTTATCAAATTTAGTTAAGATCCTGTGTTGAATGGCATAATTTTTTTTTTTTAAAACCACAACATTGGTCGCTTTAGCAACTAACATGTTCATCGCTAGTATTTCCAATTGGTCGCAAACCCCAACCTATTAGTCGCTAAAGCGACCAACCTGTTAGTCGGTCGAGTGACTAACATGTTCGTCGCTAGTATTACCAATTGGTCACAAACCCCAACCTGTTAGTCGCTAAAGCGACCAACCTGTTAGTCGATCGAGTGACTAACATGTTCGTCGCTAGTATTTCCAATTGGTCGCAAACCCCAACCTGTTAGTCGCTAGAGTGACCAACCTGTTAGTCGTTCTACCGACTCATAGTGGTGTATTGACTAAGTTTGCCACGGTTGTCTTGGTCACTCTTGCGACTAATATTAGTCATTCTACCAACTAACATTCGTCGCTAGCTGAACTTTTCCCTATTCTGAATATGCTTCTTTTCCCGGTCGCTAGACCGACAAAGATCCATGTGTGGCCGCTAGACCAACGAATGTATTCTGACGAAAAAAAAAAATCATCTTGGTCGCAAAAATGACTCTATGCCGACGGAAATTCATCTCTACTTTGTCGCAAAAACGTTCAAATTTAATAGTGTTTGCTAGCTTGGAAAACCCAATGCCCGAACCAATGTATGGGATGGATGAGAGAAAAAAAAAATCTGAAAAGTGGTAAGTATGGTGGGAATGGACGATGACCTTTCATGAACCCATCCAGTGGAAACTCAAACCCTATGGGACCCAACTTACTAAGTCATCTTGTCAATCCCCCAGGTGTGGACAAATGGAAAGGCATAAGGTCCAAGAAAACGTTAGAAGTAAAAATAATTAAATGCACATATTCAAATGTTTTGAGAATAAGAGTGACACATGCCATGATACCTGGACTCATTACCTCCTGGAGAAATACCCACTGTTGTTGAAGGACCAGGTCAATGGGATGGATGCTACTACTGCTAACAAGGTGGAGGTGATGAAGAAGAAATATGGGCCCTGCAGGGCTAGGTTCAAGTCAATATGGCTCTCGGTACTCCATGTCTAGGACCCATGGGCCTCGAGACATAATATCCTTAGTTATCCACAGGCTAGGGGATAACATATGGCTCCAAATCGGGGACATGTGCTCACTGTAGAGCGCATGAGAACCTCAACATCTTTGGCATGACCTATGTCCTGCTTGATCTCAACAAAATATTATTAGTAGTCATTTGGGGTGGTGATATCACCCCTAGCTCACATATGGTACAATAAATGAAAATAAACAAGCATATATGCAGTGGAAATACAACTACTCTAGTATGAAATGCAGATTGTATATACAATGAATGAAAATTCCTACCTACTTACCTGTAATTGCCTGTCATGTTGTTGGCGGGTGGTAACGCTTGATGTGTATAGATTTCACTAGTAACTTCAAAGCCTCTCCCTCCATGGTCCTTAGATTAAAAGAGTTTGTTCTTGCAGGACTCATGATCTTGTAGGGAGATTCCCATAGTCCATCCAAATTCTTGTGCATACCAGGTTTCTCCCTTCTCTTATCCCATAAAAATAGTAGATGTCCCTCGGTGAAATCCCTCTCCTTTGTCTTGTGATCGAAGGTGTTCTTGATCTTTTCTTGGTTTCTTTCCATTTGGAATAGGGAGGTCCTTATAGATTCATCCAACTCTATTAAATGGTTAATTCTCCCTTGGATTTCTTCTTCGTTGGTGGTGTATTGCTGAGCAAAACGAAGGATGGGGATTTGGAGTTTCACAGGTAGTTTGGCTTGTAACCCATACACTAGCTCAAAAGGGGTCCTTCCTATTGAGGTCTTTGTTGTTATTCGATCTGCCCACAAGGCATATTTAAGTTTTCTATCCCAAGACCTCTTGTTTTCCCCCACAACCTTCTTGATGATGTTCGTAAGGTTCTTATTACTCGATTCTACCAATCCATTGCCCTGTGGATAATAATTGGAAGAATGAGATAGAACAATGCCATACTTGATACAAAATTCTGCTAATGCGAGAGAACTGGAAGCTTTAACATTGTCTGTGGTAATCTTGGACGAGATCCCAAACCTAGTTATGATTCTTTCTTCCAAAAAGTTCATGATTACATCCTCAGTGGCCTTCTTTGTGGGAATAGACTCTACCCACCTAGTAAAATAATTCGTGGGTGTTAAAATCCACCGATATCCATTACTTGAATTGTCTTTAAATTCCCCAATAAAGTCCAACCCCCAATGTTGAAAAGGAGCTTCTACTACCACGGGTTTAAAGGCTGTGCTGGGATTTTTGGTTTACTAGTAAAGTATTGGCAAGGCTAGAATGATCAGACATATCGGTGAGTATCAACAAATAACGTTGGCCAATAGTATCCAACTCTATGGATCTTGTGGGCAGTAGTACGGGTTGTGAAATGTCCACCATAATGTTCAGAGTGTAATTCCTTCAACAATTTATCAACTTCTTCTTGATTGACACATCTAAGGAGAACTCCATCGAGATCTTTCCGACCAAGGCCATTCTTGGTCAAACATTATTTCATAGCTCTAAGTATCAAAGCCCTTATTTTGTAGTATACTAGGTGATCTGGGCACGATGAATTCTTAAGGTAATATATTATATCGGAATACCATTCATTATGTTCTAATTCACTAACTACCATGTTTATTTGTTCAATTTCTCCCATTTGTATGGCCTCTTGGTTGCTCTTAGTCAACATATGGGAAAAACCTTGTCCCTTTATAATCTTGGTGGGTTTTATCTCTAAGTCATACTCTTGGATTTCAGAGACCCACTTTCCCCTAGTACCCATACAATCTTGTTGCGATAAGACATCCTTTACTGCTGGGTAAGGGACATAAGCCTTGATTTTTTTATAACCCATGTAGTTTCTAAAGTGCTTAAGGGATTTCACAAAGGCGTAAGCTTTTTTCTCAGTGATTGAATAGTTCAGCTCTAAATCCCTAAGGACTTTTCTCATGAAGGCGATAGGGTTTTCATAGTTGTTAGCATCCTTTTGCAACAAGACACCTGCAATGGTGTCTAGGGAGGCAAAATAGAATATTATGAAATCTCGTGAATAGCCAGGACTGATCAAGACCGGGGATTGGGAGATAGAATCCTTTATGTCTTCAAAATATTTAATGGCTTTATCATCCCATTTAAACATTGTATCCTTCTTTATTAATGCACTCATGGGTTTTATCCTTTCGACAAAGTTTGGGACAAATCTTCGAATGAAATTTATTTTTCCGAAAAAGGATTGTAGGGACTTCTTGTTGGATGGGGGACGCACATATTTGATAGATTGGACCCTCTCAGGGTCTATAGAGATTCCCCTTTTGAAGACTATGTGTCCCAAAAGTTTCCCTTTCTCTATCCCGAAGACATATTTCTTAGGGTTCAAGGAGATACCATACTTTCTACATCACTCAAACACAATTCTAAGGTGTGATATGTGGTCTTTCCTCTCCTTTGATACGACTGTGAGATCATCTTGGTAAATTTCTATGATTTTCTGAATGAGATCCCTAAAGTAAAAATCCATTACTCTCTGAAAGTTAGCATCGACATTCATAAGTCCAAATGGCATTCTCAAGTACATAAATGTTCCCCATGGTGTGGTAAATTTTATTTTAATCTGGTCTTCCCTTTTGAGCAATACTTGGTTTTATCTAGAAAATCCATCTAGCATGGACATCATCCCTTCCCCTATAACTCTCTGTAACAAATGTTCCATATTTGGGAGGGGGTAGTTGTCATTCAAGAATAGTTGGTTAAGGTTTCAGAAATCTACACACAAGCAGATTTCACCACTTTTATTTCGGACAACTACCAAATTTGACATCCATGACAAATATCTGATGGGAGCTATAATGCCAACGTTGACCATCTTTTGGAGTTCCCTTTGTATCTAGTTTGCCAATTTTGGGTTGATATGTCTTAGCTTTTGTCAGAAAGGTTTGGATCCTTTCGTCAAAGGTATAGCATGTTGGATAACATCACCCCTATAAGCCTTTAGTTTACCATAATTCCAAGCGAAGGTATATTTGAATTCTCTTATGAGGTCTAGAATTTCCATCCTTTCCTTTTTAGTAGTCCCTTTCGCTATTTTGACCATCCTTGGATCCATCTCCGTGCCGATGTTGAACTCTAGGGCTTCATCTATTTGTTTGTTGGGTTTCTTTCCCTTGAAAACATTGTGTCTATCAAAGAGGTGTTCTAAAGGGAGACATCCTTTTGTCAAAGTGTTATTTTGGAGGTTGACCACATCCAGGTTCATGGAATCAACCATGAAGTTTACTTGTGAATCTGTGAATTCTCTGCTATTTTCCATTAATCTAATGATATGGTCATAATCTTCAAAGCTGAATTGCCAATGTTCCAAGTTATCAGAGATCGGATGTCTAAACAAGAGTTCCATTTTGCATAGGTTTTGGAGTGGGCCATCACAAGGTTGTAAGGTGGAATCATAAACATCCAGGGCATTTGCCACATATTTTTCTTCTCGGGGAACTGCTTTGATTGTCACCATTTCAAAAGATTTTGCAATGGATCATGCAAAGTCACGTTAATTTTTTAGTCTCTCATTCTTAGCAGCGAAGTCTAGTAACATTAGTGATACTATCAGGTCTAAGTCCCCTATAAATCTTAGGTGTGTGACACCTTTATCGATTTCCAAGTTGAGACCTAGGATCAAAGCTTCGTATTCGACAATGTTTTTTGTACAGTGATACTCAAGTCTATAGGAATAATAGAAGGTCTCCTTGGATGGGGCTGTCAAGACAATACCTACCCCTGAGCCAGAATTCGAATGAGCCCCATCAAACTCTAGAGTCCACATTCCTTTAGGTGTCTTGGTGGTTTTATCTTCTGAACTCATCCCTTGGATGAACCAATTCTCAATTCCATTGTTAATGCATAGGAGCTAATCATATGGTTCACGAAGGGTCTCAATTAGGCATCATGTAATGGGTTGTTTATGAAGGGTAAAGAATCATCCTTCAAGGTGAGTTATGGTAGCTTCAGACCCTTGGTTTTGGAAACTTCCGGTCAAGTTTTCTATAAGGTCCTTATGGAGTATGATCCCCCAATTTCTTAGAGCATATATTACCAATACATCAATAGTAAAAGGAGCATCGGGGCAAGCATGGAAATAAACACTTAGATCCTTAATAATGCCTCGTGTAAAGCATTCTTATGTGTTTGGATGTGATATGCTTAGAACTAATAGGTGCGTGACCCTTTTGGTCATAATATTACTAGGATCATCTGGGTCAAAAACAAATTTATGGAGGAGGGAATCATTTACCTGTAGGGTAACGTAAAAAGGTGCAGTTTCTCCATATTTTGTTCCCATGCTTCCTACTTGGTAGACAAAAGGGGATTCTTTTTCAAGACTGTCATCCTCATAAATTTGAGGCAAGGCTTTTTCAACATATTCATCCTTGGGTGTTCCAAACACTTCTTGAGTGGGTTCTATATCCTCAAGAGATTCATTTTTGTTGAGAAAATAAGGAAGCATATTCCATGTTCGTGAAACATGTGCTCCATTTTCTAGGGTAAGGCTATATTCCACCTCAAGCATTTTTGGGAGGTCAGGCTCTAGTTCTATCATGCTCTCATAATTTGGTTCCCATAATTCATTGTTTTTCAAGAGGTTAATATAATGGATAGAATAATTGAACCTAAGGTTTTCCTCAATCTGAAAAGCAACCTCTTGTGCTTCTTCCAGGATTGAGGGTAATCGATGCTTGAGGGTGAACTGCAAAGTTCCCTCTAAGGAGTTTAAGTAATGATGGAGAATATAATTTTTTAGATTAAAGTTAGGTTGGAGTTTTCTAAGGAGAATATTGAACCTATCATTGAAATCCCTAATTCTCTCATTGGTTCCTTTGCAAATCTCGAGGTATTGAGAGTACATGAAAACTATAATTTTCTTTTTACGCCACCTACTTTTGAAATATCGTTCTAGATCCTCAGGGGTTTTGAAACTCCCTCTTGGTTGATTTTTAATCCAGGTTTCAACAATTCCAGTGAGTGATCTTGTAAAGAGCCTCATAAAGGTGTCAGGATGTTCTTGTCTAGATTGGTGGAATTCAAACCCTTCACAAAATTTGGTCAAATGTGAGTTACCAGAAGATCCTTCCTCTCCTGAAAATCTAGGTATCCAGGAATCAACCTTCTTGGGTAGATCATGTAATCCTCCTTGGGTGTTAGATAAATCCAAAGGGCCAAAGAGTTCTTTGTGAGACCATTTAGGAGGATTTACAGGGGTAATATAATTTATAGGGGTAATAGGGATTACAACAGTAGAAGAGAGTGTGTACTAATGTCCACTACGGGTCATCAATTGTGAATTCGCCGGATAATTTTCTTGAAATTATCAAAGGGATGATGGGATCACCCTTAGTGGAGTCGCTAGGTAATCTTTGAAAAGTAAAGACTCTTGAGGAAAGTCTTAATGAGAATTTTCATCTTTGAGGAGAATTGACTCAGTGTTCCCTAACAACGATGCGAAAATGTTGTCAAACAATTTGTACTTTAACCCAAAAGAAAGGTTAATGGAAGGAAAATTAGCATAACGAGAGGTTATCCTATCACTGTCACTGCAATAAGATACCTCTTTCTATTTAGGGTTGATGTCCCAGGGGAGACGTCCTCAGTGACTTGGGGGTTTGAGAAGGCAAAGGTGAAAATGTCTATAAAAATGTCCCATCTCACAAGTCACACTGATCAGAAAGTCCTAAGGTTTTAACCAATGAAGTAATAAAGAATTAAGATGTACCTGCCCAGAACAAAGCAACAAGGAAAAATATCTTTTGCAAGTAGAACTTGTTGTTAGTACTTCATAAAACCATGGACTTGATCAATAAAATATATAGTTGATATATGTTGAAGAACACAGAAATTTATAGCAGCAATGTTTACAAGACAATAGCTTCACAATAAATTCCTTAAAATGGCTTCAAAATGACCAAGAATAATTACTCAACAACAACAAAGTACTAGCATTTGTCAGAAGCTCATTAAGCAATGTATTAATAAAATTTCTCAATTGCTTTTAGGTGCTTTTGGTACTGCAATAGATGGTTGTAGCTTACTTTTGTAACAAAAACAAATACGTTAGTATATTAGAATATTCTAAGGTTAGGAGTAGTTAGTAGAGAGCTCAAGGTAAAGGTTTTGATAGTGGTTTTTGTCAATCACTCAATAGCAAGGCTTAGATCAATGTTTTTTAGGGTAAATGGAGTCCTTTTAGGCAACAACAAATCTTGAAGGAACAAATGATAATGAGAGAACTAGAGACAAGAGGGTTAATAATTGAAGTGTTGGTAGCCCAAGGCTTCAATCACAAAACCCTAGGGGAAAAATGGCTACTAGGAAGTAGGTAACCCTATACCCTAGTAGTTTTCCTCCTTCTTTAACTCAGAGATGAAGTAGATGACAGATTAGATGAAGCAAAATGTGCTAGGGTGTTGCAATGACAAGGCCCTTAGCAAAAGTTTCAAGAAAATTGTTTTTTTAGCATAATCTAGTAGGTGAAAGTTATTAAGGCAAGGACAATAACATTTCCTTTAGCCTCCTACGGTTTTAAGCTAGAAATTTCATAATATTATTATAAATGAAAGATAAAAATAACTATAACCATTCAATGAAGAATAATTGCAGAAATTTTACTTACATTCACCAAGAATCATCTAACAAATAACCTAGTTGAACACTCCCACCAAGAAAAATGCAAAAATAGTCCAAAAAAATCCTCCTTCAAGAAGTGCGTACCAAATTTCAGACAAGTAACCCTAATTAGGGTATAAATTTCAGACCTCACACTTGTCTGTGTGAAATATTATGAAAAAATACAAGGGAAAATCCCTTATTTATACAGTTACAATGACCAGAATTAGGTAAAAAAGGTCGACATGGCCAATTATATGTAATATCCAGTTTTTATATTAAATGACAAATTAAAACCCTAAATCAAGAAGAAAAGGTGATGTCGTTCCCTTTTAGGGTGACATTAGGAATTTTTAGTGCAACGTTGTCCTCCAGGAGAAAAATATTAGGCCTCCCAAGGCCTCTGGATCAAACCACATGTGCCAATAGGCACACAACTACCTCCAAAGTGTCCAAAACACTGGGTGACGTCAAGGGTCACAAAGGTGACTTCATGGGCCTTCCAAGGCCTACATAATAGTGAGAAGGGAAAGACCCACTAGGTCTAGGCCTACCAGGTTGTCTCTTGTGGAACGTCCTCCTCTCTCTCTGGTGCAAACCTCTGATCTGTCTCTGCCCCTGGTCGGGGTCTCAACATCCATCTGGTGGGATTTTAGCCCTATGGAGGTCCAAACTAATCATCTCCTCATGTGTACTTGTCCATCAGGTGTGGCTCTGCAACAACAATAAGTACGCCCTCCATGGGCTCACAAGTCACATGGATCATAGCAATGCCAATCACATCTAATAATCAAGTTATTTAAACATGAGCATAAAACCCCCTTTTCCCAGACAAGTGCTGAAAGACGTTATGCTATTCTACAAGCCAGGTTTGGAGGGGAATTTAGGATGTCCTATTGGGATAATTCTCATTGGACGTGGGATTTTTCCAGATGAAGATAAATCTAGGCCATGTAAGTGGATGGGGTGGTAAGGGATATCTGAGCAATGGGTGTAGTGATGATAGGGAAATGTATGGCTTACCTGTGGGTGCCTGTGAAGAGGGTGAGCTACACCTTGTCATAGATGCAAATGTTTCCAAGCCCATTCAATGCCTTTTATCTTTTGACTTATTTCTTTTTCTTCCAAGAGCCTAGTTAGGGGACACTTCTCTGGCATGGTGACCAATGGTGACAATGTTACCCACAAGAATTTCACGGAGATGAGAAGGATGGATCGTGATGAGACCCCTTTTCTCTTGGATATGTCACCAAGAGCCACTACCCTAGCGTGGTGAACAATTGAATGGTAGTGTCATACCGCTACATGCCCATGGACCTAATAGGCTGGCTCGTGATGAGACCCCCTATCCTTCAACTAGGTCTTGATTTTATTATTTTATGGGTCCCTCTATTTCTTGCTGAGAAGCCTTTTATTTCTTTCTCGGGGATCCCTGGGAAAAAAATATGAAGGTTTTGTTCTTTTGTATTTTATCTTTTTCCATCTACTTTTACCCTCTGGGCCTTTAGCCCCTTCTTCCCACAAGGTAAGGTACAACCCTTTGCTAGCTTGGAAAACCCAATGCTTGAACCAATGTATGGGATGGATGAGAGGAAAAAAAAAGATGCAAAATGGTAAGTATGGTGGGAACATACGATGACCTTTCATGAACCCATCCATTGGCAACTCAAACCCTATTGAAACCAACTTACTAGGGAATCCTGTCATTTTCCAAGGTGTGGACAAATGGAAAAGCATAAGGTCCAAGCACACGTTAGAAGTAAAAATAATTAAATGCACATATTCAAATGTTTTGAGAATCAGAGTGACACATACCATGATACCCAAACTCATTACCCCATGGAGAAAGACCCACTGTTGCTGAAGGACGAGGCGGATGGGATGGATGTTGCTGCTGCTGACAAGGTGGATGTGATGAATAAGAAATATGGGCCTTCCAGGGCTAGGCTCAAGTCAATATAGCTCTCGATACTCCATGTCTAGTACTTGTGGGCCTCGAGAAATAATCTCCTTATTTATCCCTAGGCTAGGGGATAACACAACCTTCCCAGGATTCCCCATAGATCCCTGAGCTTCCTTCAAGCCATTTTGGCTTCCTCTTCTATGAAGTAGCCTCATGTGGAGGGTACTCCTCCTCCTCAACCACATCACTTGAATACTGAGTACCTAAAGAAGATGATATTGTGGTCATCTAAGAACCAATAGAATGGGAACATGTACCCCATGGACTCGTAATATGATGACCAATGACTTGTGACCCTGTAATCGATGAACCAGTTACCCCTAAATCTGGTGATCCTACACATTATGATACTGCACCCTGTGGTGAACTCACATGAAGCTGAGGAGCCTGTTTCCCCCCCTGCTCAAATCCTTGAGATCTCCTAAAGGATATGTCCTCCTCAAATCTCACATCCTACCTTGCAACTGTCTTCCTGAAGGGGGGAATGTATATACATAAAGTCTTTGAGGTCTCACTATACCAAAAACAAATACCCTTTTCTGTCATGGGTTCTAGATTTTTCCTCTTCTCAGAAGGGACATATGAATAAGTTAGGCACCGAAAGATCCTGAAGTGCCCAACCTCAAGCTTCTTCCTAGATAAATCCTCCTCAAGAGTCTTGTTCCCTAATTCTCTATGTGGAATGTTATTATGAAGATAGATTGTAGTGTTGCATGCCTCATCCCAACGAAATAATGGTATCCCCTGATCATGTAGCATGGATTTCGTAGCCCCAACTATGGCCCTGTTCTTCCTTTCAACAACCCCATTCTAATGTAGGTTGTAAGGAATTGTTAACTCTCTTTTAATGCCTTATTTTTCATAGAAATCATTGAATTCATTGGAGGTATACTCACCCCCATTGTCTGACCTCAACACCTTGATTTTCTTACTTTTTTAGTTCTCCACAAGAGATTTGAACTCTTAGAACTGCTTGAAGACCTATCCATTGGTATTCATGAAGAAAATCCAGGTCTTCTTGGAAAATTCATCAATAAATGTGACATAGTACTCATATCCACTCAATGATACATAAATCATAGGACCACATACATCAGAATGTATCAAATCAAGTATACATGCTACCCAGTTGTCACTGCTTGGAAAATCAGTCATTGGTGTACTTCCCCAGTGCACACCCCTTACACACATCTTGGTGCTTTATACTGAAATGTGGTACCTCGGTAACAATCTCTCTCAATACTCTCAAATCTCCATGGTGAAAATGGGCCATCCTCCTATGCCAAAACTCACATAAGTCACTGTTTTTGGTACTGTGTATCAATGCTCTAGTTGGGTAAAACATAACCTTGTATAGCTTCTCATGTTGAATCCCAATCACTTTGGATGAAGTGATACTAGATCCCTTGGGATACACAAGGACTTGACCATCACATAGCACCACCTCATATCCACTATCCTCAATGGTAGAAACTGATATTGGGTTATTTTTCAAGCCTAGAACATACAAGACATCTCTCACTAACATGGGAGGTTGTGACTCCCTCTAAAAGGATACTGTCGCAATCCAAACTACCTTCACTATGGAGTCATCACTAAGCACTACCTCAATATTTACACCCATATCAGTAAAATATGTAAAGTGCTCATGCACACCTTTCATATGGCAGGAGGATCTGCTATCAACATACCACACACTGGTAGATGTTGCACTAGAGGAAAGACAAACCAATAAAGAAAAATCCTTCTTGAACTTAGTGGAAATCTCTTCCACTTCCTCTCAAGCTGCAACTTGTTTATTTTTCTTGTTAGGACACTGACTTGCATAGGGCCCCATCTTGTGGCATGCGAAGTACTTGAATTTTCTCATGTCCTTTTTCCCTTCACCCTTTGACTTGGTCCCACCCTTGGAACCCTTCTTGGAATATTTATTTCTCTTTGTTGGAAGAGCAACATTCTCTTCATCATCCTCAACATGTTGGCCTGCATTTTTGGAGCCACATCTTATTTCCTCTTGAATACAATTTTCCCACAACCTCTCCCAACTAGGAATATTTTCATGGGCAACAATCCATTCAACAAATACTTCCCATTTCTTGGGAAAACCACTCAAAGTAGTTTTGACCAACTCATAACCCTGTATAGTCTCCCCCACTGCTGCCAACTCATCTCTCATTTGTGTGATCTTGGTAAGAAATGATGAAATTGTGTCAGTCTTGGTAATATTCATGCTTCTCATTTTTTCTCACATTGCCATCTTCCTATTCTCATAGGAGATTTGGTAAATCTTGGTTAAAGACTCCCACATTTCATAAGAATTCTTCTTCCCTGAAACATGAGGAATGAGGGGATATTTGATTGCATCCAAGATCAATCTCTTGGACTTGACATTCTTCTTGTTATACTCAACCAACTGAATTGAATCTATAGGAATAATGATAGGTGCAGTGGTGGTATGGTTCACAATGACCCATAAATCTTGTTCTTCCAACAACAAGGAAATCCTCTCCTTCCATGGACTAAATTTTTCAGCCCCATTCAACCTGTCTCAACCCTCAAACCTATATCCATCTTACCTGCTCAAATGACCACTAAGTCCAACTCTATTTTGGTGAAGTACTGCTCTCCCTCAACAAAAACCCTTGTGTCTAATTGTTGTTTTATGCTTGCTGATATATTTCCCTTCTCAATCCTTTTGCAACTTTGATACCATGTGAATTTCTCAGACCTAATCCAGTTTTAGTCTCAATAATTTTTTTTAATAGTTTAATTCCCAACCCACATTTCATTTGTAGCTGAGAATGTAAATACATAAACTAGAAGTTTATAAACTGAAACACATGAGTCTTTTCCAGCAAAAATGAAACATAAATAAATGCACAAACCTAGAAAAACAACTCAGAGATTATTGGGCAAATAACGCCTGGAAAAACCCACAAGGAGAAAACTAGTGAGAGACAGAGTTTTTTTATTTTTTTATTTCAGAGCTCAGACAAATTTCTTTTTACAACATAATACATTAACATTAAATACAAACTTATCTTGATTTATGTGCCAATAAACACAATCTTGAAAATCGTGCCCAATCTGCTCCTCAATTTATGTGCCCACAAATATATACAACATACGACAGTGACAACAATAAATGTTGTACGAAAGTTCCTCAAAACTGTGCCTGTGTGATGTAATAAATGCTCAAAAATTTATGCGTATTAGTTGCCTCAATTTCTGTGCCAAATCTTCCTTGAAAATTCTGCAGTAGTCACCCTCGATTTCTGTGCCATCTTTCAGTTGTACTACCTTCTCTAATATGTACAATATGACCTCATTTAATTCTGAACTCTTCTCCTCGATTTGTGTGCCAACTCTCTACCTTGGAATTTGTGCCATAGTAGTAAATCTCCTTCTCTCTCTCTCTCTCTCTCTCTCTCTTTCTCTCTCTCTCTCTCTCTCTCTCTCTCTCTCTCTTCATTCAAAACATATGAATGACTCAAAAGTGGGTGCTTCAATCCCTAGTATTATAGAAATTTTCCCCTATAGACAGGTGAACTTTACCTTGGATTACTGACCCCTATACCAAGAAAGAAACAATCATTTGTACAATACCATTCATGTAAGCTCATTTTTCTTATCGAAAAAGAGAGGAGAAGGTAAAGTAGGATGTACTATATTTATGACGTTTGTCCTAGCTTCTCCTGTCCACAAGCTTGATCCAATTCCTGGCCCAAATCAATACCTGCAATGAACAACAAGAAACAAGTGACTTCCTTCTACTCTAATGGATTAGGAAAAGAAGATTCATCTATGCAAATCAAATTAAACATAGAAAAGCACATGAAATCACATACTTGAAGGAAATATGCCAAATATATTAAATGAGAACAAAGAAAACTTACAAACCACGAATGATGTCAGCTGCAACTCCTCCAAGTTCTCCTCGTCCAACCCTTGCATGAATCCCACCATCATAAGTTTGATATCTCCAATCTCCTCTCCCTTCACCATGGGAATCCCTCATTATATAGGATTTGGAGGCTTAACCACCATGGCAAAGATCACTCACTAGATCCACTAAAATTAGATCTCTAAGATTTTTAGGGAGAAAATATCTCTCAAGGATTTTAGGGAGAAAATATCTCTCAAGGATTTTAAGTAGGAAATATCTCTCAAGATCCACCAAATTAGGATTTTGGTTTGAGAAAATATCTCAACCATCCATGAGATTTTCAACCTCTCCTTGAGATTAGGAAACTAAATGTGAGGTGGATTCTAACACTAAATTAATCCCAATCCCAATGTGGTACGGATCTATCCATGTGAATAGATGATTTGATGTCGAACATGGAAGAAACCACTTGATTACCAATCATTGAGGTAAATCGTTAACAAGTGCGAGGGAAATCACCAATGATGTCAATGACTCCCAAGGTACCCTAATACATTCTAGCAAATGTGAATACATGAGTTGAGGTCGAACATTCGTGGAATCATCCAATCAGAGGTCAATGATGTAAACCTACTGTCGGAAGTGAGGAGGCCTGACATTGAGGCATGCAGGTCCCAAGGTACTAATTGGTTTCTAAGTCTAATTCCCGTATAATGTGTTGAAGTTGACAGGAAAATATACGTCGAAGGAGGGCCTTGATGTATCCCCCATCATCGACATGAAACTGACACAGGAAAGTGATGTAAGATGGTGGATTAAATGAGTATGGACTGACACAGGAAATGGAAATTGGTAATACTGCAGATGGATGGTTTGAAGTGAAAGTTCCCTTGAACATGATGAGGCATGACAACTAAATTGGTAGCATTGACTCGACGAGTACGAAGAATGTAATGTGATGACAATAAGAGCACTCTTCAACTGGATGAAAAAGTATGGAGAGACATGGAATTGGTATGACTCATAGACAAGCAGATTACCCAACTGTAAGAGGAGACACAAACATGTGCCATGTTTAAGGGTGACAATAGATGGCATAAAGGATTCCCAAAAAATTGACCCACGTCCTTCAGTTTCCCCCCCACACAGATAGATGAGTACCTCTTTTTCATTTAACGATCTTGAGGAGGGTAACACATGCTCAATATAACTCACCTTCGATAAGTTCCTCTTCCTTTATTTAATGAACTGGAAGAAGTAAGGGTTCGTTCCCATATGGGTCCTTCAATGTGTAGTTTAGTGAGTTTAGAGAAGGAAAAATCGGTG
>ML779989.1:859609-880874 GCA_009831015.1 Picea engelmannii
AGTCAAAAAATGTAATTTTGTAAAATTGAGTTAATGGGGTAATGTTAAGATGGAAAAGGGCTAGATAATTCATCCCTAACCTACCCAAACCACATCCTAACCATTACTCACCCCCTCACCCTTTCACTCCCTCATTTCCTCACGCCCCTTAGGGGGATTTGCGCCCCCCTTCACCATGAAACCTTATGAAAGAAATTTAATTTCTTTTTGGGCCCCTACCATGAGTAGTGCACCCCTCCTAGCCTACCACCTCACCCTCACTTTGTCCCACGCTCCACCTCACCCATCCACACCCTCAATCCATGCCAAAACCTTCATGTGGTGTGCCCCTCTCCTTGGGTTTCCACCTTGTGGTTGAGTTGCAACACTTGGAATTCATCTAAGAGGGGTCATTTTGCCTCCTTGAGCTAGAAATGAGAGCCTCTCCTCACTCATTTTGTAACACCCTATTTCCCCCAATTTGTAATTAATCATAGAATAGGAATTACCATGCTAATGCATGAGGAAAATGTAAATGTATTATTGTTTGAGTTGCCAATAATTGACTGTGGGGGTGAAGCCTTGAAAGTACTGGCCATGATATCACTAGAGGAAGAATGTGAAAACTATACAAGAGGGTTCATATATCAAATAACCCCAAATCTCCCTTGATAAGGATGACAAACCTCCTTCGAATCCCAAGGAAAGAAAATCAGTCAATGAAGAAAGGACCGATGGTTGGATCACCAACCACCCCCATGAATGGAAACATGGGCTGTCAGTTCGAAGTACCACAGGGACCTGCAGACCTGAGCCTCCTTCTGACAGAAGGAATCGGATAGGTCGGCAAAAAAAAACCTTCCCAGGTAAGAGGGACACACACACGGGAGAGGGAAGACACCAGACAAGGGCGGAAGCTCACAAGGGAGAGGCGCGAAGCTCTCCAGTGAATCACGAAGAAAAGGCCATGAGCTTGATGCCGAAGAGAATATGAGAAACCTCGCCAAGGCCACAACTGAGTGAGAAAGCTTTGAGTTGCAGAAAACAGGACCCGAACAGAAGCTGAAACAAAGAGAGAATCCTCGAGAACCATGAGAAATCCCTGGTGATATCATGGCTTGGCATGGGGGTGGCCAGAGTGCTAAGAATGAATTCCTATGAGCCTATGGTCGGGTGGAGGGATGAACACCCATAGTCAGTTGGTTGGCGGCAACCTGTAATAGATAAGTGATTTCCTACCCTGTGTAATTTAGCTGTAACTGTGTATGAACTGGTTATACTATGCATGCTTTCAGGAATGTGAATGAATGCTTAATGGATATACTGTATCCCTCCTATTTCTTCTTGGTTGTATAATTAGGAAAGTAAGGAATTGTATGGGTCGGACATGACTTGTTCTCATAAATTTTGGAGTTCTGTAGTGTCTTAAGCTAGAAACACGAACTGTGAGCTCGTCAACCTTAGGCGTAGTTGCATGTACGATGGTTTACTCACCTAGTCGTTCTAAGTCCCTTGGAGGATGGAGTTTGTTAAGCTCATAAGAGGTAGTGACGATATGCACAGGCTCTCTGCGATCAAATAGAACCCCTGGACCCCTTGATGAAGGAGCGCAATAGTTGTGCTGAAGACTCTTCTAAGAGTCAAGTCCAGGAGAAAGAGCACAAAGCTCTCAAGTCCTTCATAGCTGACGAAGCTCAGGAAGAATAGCGAGTTGAAAATATCGAAAGAGAATACCCTTACATTTTCCAGATGAACGGGTGAGATCCTTTTGGAGGATTTGAGGTCTGTCATGACTGTTAGATTGGAGGGAGGAACGTAGGCGTTAATGCCTCGACCCCTTTCAGCCTTCACAAGTAGCGAAGGAATCGGGACCATAGATCCCAAGATCCATGGGAGTTACCTGGACCGTCCATTTGTAGAGGACACGTGGCTGCCGGTCGACGTTTCGGCACCCGAGAATCCCAAGGGAAATAACCCTTATCTTCACAAGTCGCGAAACCCTAGTATACGAAACCCCAAATCAGTTAGCGTGAATAGGTTTCGGCGTTTCGGCACCTAGGAAACCAAAGGGAAAGAACCCTTGTCTTCGCAAGTAGCGAAGTCCCAGTACTCGAAAACCCCAATGCGCTCTGTGGTAGAAAGGAGGAGTCCCGAAAGGATCTGGACCGTCCATCGGAGGAGACGCGTGGTGAGTGGTCAGAGTTCGGGGAAAGCTCCGAAAATCCCGTGTACTGTTGGATCCAAATCCTCGAGGATCGTTGGTCTCCTACACGAATCCCCATATATAAATTTGGGAATTGGAGTGACAAGAGTTGTGGGAGACGTTGCATCGTGAACTCCTGGTTCACGAAACTCCGAAAATATCCAGACCGTTGGATCCAAAACATCGAGAGCCATTGGATCTCATACAAGAACTCGAGTATCGGGTTTCGGGGTTTGAAGAGTCGAAAGAATTGACTCTCTTGCATTTCGAACTCCCGGTTACTGAAATCCCGATACTTCCAGGACCGTCGGATCAGGGGGAGACTCACAACCGTTGATCTCCTCGAAGGTAAGATTTTGGGTTTTGGGGTTTGCAGAGTTGAAAGACTTGACGCTCTTGTATCGCTAAGTCACGAAATGTGAAAAGGAACCTAGATTGTTTAGCCTCTGGTCATAACCAACGATCACATGGAGGTGGACACAGGAAGAGATAGCCTGCGCTAAGCCCCTGTAGGGTTTCGAGGATTCTGTCCATCGAGAAGAGGTGAAAAAATTTATTATGTCGTAGTGGGTATGTTACAAATTGGTATCAGAGCATGGTTACAACACTTGGATTGCTTGGGCTCATGTACGAGTCGCGTAAGGAGATATTGTTATCTGTATTTTCTCTTTAAGGAGAAGGACTGTAGAATGAAACTGTAATTTGGGAATTTCTACAGAATTCCAGCAAAGGAATTATATTGTTCCTTTGTCAAAATGATAACTACTCTTATAGGAGTAGGGATGCACTGATCAATATTATTGATAAGACCTGAGTGTGAATAACATAGGTGGAATAAATTGTGCTATGGAGCTGCACGAGCCAAAAAAAAAAAAAAAGGGGACATGGACTGAGTTGTTCTGTTATAGTGTGACAATGGCTACCTACTAAAGCAGGTAGAGTCTCTCGCAATTGAGATGGTTGGTTAGGTAAGAATTAAGATCCTCATGAAGAACTCCTTCATGATTTAGGAAATATGGTAAGGACTGGTAGGATCCTTAGAAAGTTTTAATTACTGCATTATTAAAAGACTAAACCCTGAGCATATAACTCCCCATGATTGAGAGGACTGATGAAAATATGTAGGATTAGATTACCTGACCTATAATGGTTAGAATCGACAACAAGGATAATCTGTTTAAGCAAGATTAAGAGGATTCCTTTGGGACTGTTGCTAATTCCCAAGAGTGACCCTTGTTGGTTGTTCCCATAAAGAGAGGGTAACGTCCATATGAGTTATGAATAAGAGATTATTCCTGTAAGTAACTTAAAAGCTCAGAAGAGATAGTGGGGAAAATTGGTATGCCGAACATGCATATAGAATCAAGCTTGTGTTAAAGTTTGAAAACTCCGGAGGTTGAGCGCAGGGTATACTAGGAGGAGTTGTGGTTTTAAGTCTTGAGAGGAAACACTTAGAAAAGTTTTCTAAGTTCGAAGAGTTGAAGCGTTCAAAAGGAAGCGCAGAAAACTGAAGTTTGAAGAAAGAACAAGTATGGAGGATTGAGTAGGAGAAATCCTTCAGAAAAGAGTTTTGAATATTGGATAGTATCGAGAGTCAAGATCCATTCAGAAAGAACCGAAATGTTTCGAGTTGTTCGATCTCGGAGAAGTAGCACACTGGTTAGTTGTGAGGAGATACTGGAATTTCGTAAAACAAAAGGGCTTGGAAGAAGCAATGAGAAATTCGTGAAAAGATCATAGTCGTTGATCAAGGAGAGATCTGGACCATTGATCGTCCAGAGAGAATTTCACAATTTCGGGGATTGGGAGAATGGAGGTGAAAGGTCTTCGACTTCGTGACACGCGAAATCGTGAAATCCCGATACGCGAAACCCCGACAAAATCTGAGCTGTAAGATCATGGAAGAATCCGGACCGTCAGATTGGGAACTCTGAAATTTCGCAATTTCAAGGATCGAAGGATTCGAGGTTCTTCACAACAAAAGTTTCGAAGTTGCGAAATGTGAAATCGCAACATAGTCACAATCGTTGGTGACCGTTGATCTGATCCAAAATTTTAAAAATTTCAGGTATCGAGAGTCTGAACAGATGGTGGAATTCTCAGAGGGAGGAATACTGAAATTTCGTGAACCGCTAGATCTAGTAGATCAATGGAGAAGATAAGTCTGATAACCTCTCATCACTCACAAGCTCAGGAGGAATAGTATCCGTTAGATTGGAATCAACGAGAATCATTGATCTAGAGCTTCGAGGTTTCGGCTATTGGGAAATGGTGGAGCGTTGTCCACAGATTCGCCGAAACACAGGATCCCGACGTTTGTCTAGGAGTTGACCGCAGGTTCCAAGCGAAGGGTCATGTGAATAAAAGAGCCGAGAAAACCTTAGCTTCGGTCTTTCGGGTTTTCGAATTTCAGGGATCGAGGAACTAGAGTTCCTTGCAACATGCATCCCGAATTGTGAAATGCAAAGCACGTTTTAGTTCAGATCGTGGTCACCGTCGGTGGTCACGTGAGGAGAAGGCATGAGCTAGTATGATGAATATGCATGAGTTGAATGCAGTGTGAAGCTTCATAATAGGAAGCCTGATATTAATACCGGTAAGGTATGAATGATACTAAATGTGCAAAGTAATGCACACATATGATGTAAGAGTATAGTTATAGGCATGATATGGTTTTTCTCGATGAGTGAAATATAAAGCAAGTATTGCTTTTGCCAAGGTTGAATGAATACTATGGAGGCATAACTGACTCCATTCTGGGGAGTCATGAAAGTTTTGTTCCAAATAATAGCCCGAGGGGAATGTATTCCATTTCCTCAGGAAGTACCAATATAATTAGATGAAAGAGTAAATGAGAAAAGATTCTCTCTTGTCATAACAAGAGTCAAATGATTACACCCTTGAGCATCACATGAGAAGGATCACTTCTTGAACATTTATCCAAAAAAAAAGAAGCTAAAACTAACTCAAGGCTGAGGCCATCACAAATAGTGATGGATATGCAACAAGGAAGTTGCATGCCAAAGGAGTTCCCGGTGGAGGAACTGTGTAAGGACTTTGTCAGAAGAACAGAGTCACGACTCTGATAATTGTTGAAGGTTGGACAATGGGCTGTAAGGCATGTCCATATATAAGAATCCTGTATTTCATTTTGAAAGAATCATGTAATTAATAAGAAGACTAACAACTGAATATGGACTATTCTGATAACCGAATGGAAGTGTATAGGATGCACATGTTCATGATTCATTATGAGCAAAGAGTTGCTATTAAAGCATGCCGCGTCATCCCCAAAAGGGTTAAGGTGAGGCCTAACCAAGGCTGCTCAGAAAAAAAGAGCAGTTGCGGAAACCGATATAGTTGGTAAGAGGCAAGTAAACCCCATGAGTATGATTAAATGAATAAATGAGTACACTTAACTGATAAGGCTTGGTTGAAGCTATGATTAAGAAAAGGCAGTGAGACCTTAGAGATAACTAGACTGGACTGAAAATCCCCAGGCGATGTAGAAAGAATTTGAAGAAGGGGAGAGCCCTCATTCCTTTCCTTGATGTGTATTATGTTTTCTATGGGATGAGAAAGCTAGTACATTGATGAACGAAAATGTTTTGACACCATAGTAATGATGGTTGTAATACTGTGAAAACGATTGAGCACTGTTGTGTTGCACTTATGGAAACATTTGAGGATGGTTATGAACTTGAATGTTATGATACATGCATTTGGTTTAATATTATGACTAATGTAATTGTGTCTATGAGGATGCATGCTGTGTATAAAAATAAATTGGAGCTATTGAGGAAGACAATTGCCAATGATGGGCAACCTCAAACAAAGAATGACCAGGAGAAGGATGCGAGTGAAAGATTGTTGACAGGGTTGTAAAAGCCCCCATAAAGCAATGGCGATGAGGTAAAATAATAATAATAAAAAAAATAATAAAGAGGGTGCTAGCAACCAAGAACCGGTATAAGATATTCGTGCCTGTGTGGCACAAGGTATGAAGGGATTTGGTAAGAACCCCTTCTGAAATATTTAATTGTCTTAAGTGTTATCCATAAAATTGAAAGGCAATTGCATGCCTTGGATACCCAAGTAAGGTATGACTCAGGACGAAGAACCTGAATAATGGAGGTATGAACCTCTGGTAGTAAACATTGTTTGTAACCCTTGGAAGAATTCATGAATTGATATGTCTTTAATGCATTGACAATCAAGGAATGCGTAAAGGCATTCATGTGAAAATTTTGAGTTCATGTGTATTGATTTGGTATCGTGATTGGCCTATAGCTGATAGTATGGTCCTACTATAAGAATGAAAGAAAATTAATAAACCATATGAGGAAAAGGTTGGTTAAATTCCAACACCCCATGGCCAAGAACCGGTCATAAAGTGTGATGAACCTGAAAAACAATGCAAGGATGCATTGGGTATGAATGTGGCCATGGATATCAGCATAATTGTTAAAACCCTTTTTAAATGTTGAATTATGTTTTGAAAAGTTTGGTATGTTGAGATGAAACTAACAATTATTTGGTTGTGTAAAGAATGAATTGCAGGAAGCAAAGAATCTTGGATATGGCAGTGTTGTACTTCCATAAGGAAGGCCAATTTCCCACTGAGACAAACCGTTATGGGAAGGAAAGTCCCATAATTATGAATCTGGTTCCTGTGCGGAACAAATATGAAAAGAAATCGTGAGATTGGAAAATTTGTGGGTGACAGATTTGCAATAACATTCTGAAAGTTAAAATTTATAATGATGTCTCATGAATTTTGTATACTTGTGATACAGGTGAGGAGAAAAGATCTGTCTAGAAGGAACAGATGAAGGCTGTCAAAGCTGAAGATGATGACAAAAAAAAAAAGAAAAAAAGAAGGGGCTATTGCTGAGCCATGAGAACCCCATGATGAGTCACGATCGCCTGAAATAAATTATGTTGAGATAACACAAGCCGAAGGGACACCTCGGAAGAGCAAGTCGGAGGGACGCCTTGACTGTAAGACTCGATAGAGTCTCTAAAATTTTCCTGTGCGAGAAAACCTCGACAGGGAAAGATGGATCTCCCAAGGGACTGTATAACAGTGAAGGGGATGCCTGAGCCTAGGCCTGGAGGATGAGTGACCGCAAGGAAGAGGAGACCTTAATAATTCTTGTAAACTATTGGGATCATGCACATAGTGGGTAGTTTTCCGTGCGGAAAAACCTTGGAAAAGAAGATGAAATCATGATATCTCTTGTGAACTATTGAATTGAAATCATGCACCCAATGGGTACATCAAGGAAAGCGATGAGCATGGATAACAAAACTACCATGTGGATACATATCCAAAAACTGCACAGATAAGTACTGTGCTAGAGTATGAAATTTTCCTTTTGAATTTTGAACAACAGTAAGATGTTTTCACACAAAATTGTGATTAATGTGCTTGTTGTCCAAGAATTATTGAAGGTAGGTGACGAAGACTAAGATCCTGAAAGAGGACCTGGACGAGGATGAAGGCCAATACTTCTGAAGTGGCTGAATGAGAAAGGCATGACAGGTGTTTCGAGAAAGAACACCAAGGACGATGTTCCTTTAAGGGGGAGGGAATTGTAACACCCTGTTTCTCCCAATTTGTAATTAATCATAGAATAAGAATTACCATGCTAATGCATGAGGAAAATGTAAATGTATTATTGTTTGAGTTGCCAATAATTGAATGTGGGGGTGAATCCTTGAAAATACTGGCCATGATATCACTAGAGGAAGAATGTGAAAACTATACAAGAGGGTTCATATATCAAATAACCCCAAATCTCCCTTGATAAGGATGACAAACCTCCTTCGAATCCCAAGGAAATAAAATTAGTCAATGAAGAAAGGAACGGTGGTTGAATCACCAACCACCCCCATGAATGGAAACACAGGTTGTTATTCCAAAGTACCACATGGACCTGCAGACCTGAGCCTCCTTCTGACAGAAGAAACTGGATAGGTTGGCAAAAAAAAAACCTTCCCAGGTAAGAGGGACACAAACACGGGAGAGGGAAGACACTAGATGAGGGCGGAAGATTGCAAGGGATAGATGCAAATCTCTCCTGTGAATCATGAACATAAGGCCACGAGCTTGATGCCGAAGAGCATCTGAGAAACCTCGCCGAGGCCACAACCAAGTGAGAAAGCTCCGAGTTGCAGAAAACAGGACCCGAACAGAAGCTAAAACATAAAGAGAACCCTCGAGAACCATGAGAAATCCCTAGTGATATCATGGCTTGGGACGGGGGTGGCTAGAGTGATAAGAATGAATGCCTCTGAGCCTATGGTCGGGTGGAAGGAAGAACACCCACAGTTAGTTGGTTGGCAGCAACCTGTAATAGATAAGTGATTTCCTACCCTGTGTAATTTAGCTGTAACTGTGTATGAACTGGTTATACTATGCATGCTTTCAGGAATGTGAATGAATGCTTAATGGATATATTGTATCCCTCCTATTTCTTCTTGGTTGTATAATTAGGAAAGTAAGGAATTATATGGGTCGGACATGACTTGTTCTCATAAATTCTGGAGTTCTGTAGTGTCTTAAGCTAGAGCCACGAACTGTGAGCTCATCGACCTTAGGCGTAGTTGCATGTACAATGGTTTACTCACCTAGTCATTTTGAGTCCCTTGGATGATGGAGTTTATTAATCTCATTAGAGGTAGTGTCGATATGCACAAGCTCTCTGCGATCAAATAGAAGGCTTGAACCCCTTGATGAAGGAGCGCAATAGTTGTTCTGAAGACTCTTCTAAGAGTCAAGTCCAGGAGATAGAGTGAAAAGCTCTCAAGTCCTTCATAGCTGACGAAGCTCAGGAAGGATAGCGAGTTGCAAATACCGAAAGAGAGTACCCTTACATTTTCCAAACGAACGGGCGAGATCCTTTCGGAGGACCTGAGGTCTGTCACAACCGTTAGATTGGAGGGCGGAACGTAGGCGTTAATGCCTCGACCCCTTTCTGCCTTTGCAAGTAGTGAAGGAATCGGGACCATAGATCCCAAGATCCATGGGAGTTACCTAGACCATCCATTTGTAGAGGACACGTGGCTGTCGGTCGGTGTTTTGGCACATGGGAAACCCAAGGGCAATAACCCTTGTCTTCGCAAGTCGCGAAACCCCGGTATACAAAACCCTGAATCAATTAGCATGAATAGGTTTCGGCGTTTCGACACCCGGGAAACCAAAGGGCAAGAACCCTTGTCTTCGCAAGTCGTGAAATCCTGGTACCCGAAAACCCCAACGTGCTTTGTGGTAGAAAGGAGGAGTCCCGAAAGGATCTGGACCATCCATCGGAGGAGACGCGTGGTGAGCGGTCAGAGTTCGGGGAAATCTCTGAAAATCCTGTGGACCATTGGATCCAAATCCTCGAGGATCGTTGGTCTCCTACACGAATCCCCATATCGGAATTCAGGTATTGGAGTGACAAGAGTTGTGGGAGACGTTTCATCGTGAACTCCTGGTTCACAAAACTCTGAAAATATCCAGACCGTTGGATCTAAAACATCGAGAGCTGTTGGATATCATACAAGAACTCGAGTATTGGGTTTCAGGGTTTGAAGAGTTGAAATCCTTGACTCTCTTTCATTTTGAACTCTCGGTTACCGAAATCCCGATATGATCAGGACCATCGGATCAGGGGGAGACTCGCAACCGTCGATCTCCTCGAAGGTAATATTTCATGTTTTGGGGTTTGCAGAGTCGAAATACTTGACACGCTTGTATCCCTGAGTCGCGAAATGAGAAAAGGCACCTAGTTTGTTTAGCCTGTGGTCATAACCAACGATCACATGGAGGTGGATAAGGGAAGAGCTAGCCTATGCTAAGCCTGTAGGGCTTCGGGGATTCTGTCCCTTGAGAAGAGATGAACAAATTTATTATGCCGTAGTGGGTATGTTACACATTTCTCACCATTCTTTGAGTTAGTGTTACTCTACTGAAATTTCACCCCACTTCTCTTGCTCTTTCCATCTTGCATTCCTTCCCATTTTTCTCTTGAGAGTCTTGGAGAAACTTGTTGCTGCAACACTCTCCCATTGGATTAATAAATCTTTGGAGGATTTTGAATCACCAAGAGTATTCTAGTTGCATTCTTTCATATGAGGTGATATTGTGGTGTTTGAGTTTATTGTGTAGTGTTGAGTAGATCTCTAGTAAAGTAGTTTACTTGGGTAGATTAGTAAAGAGTATTCTTGTTGGTTTATATATGTTGGATAGCTAGTTATTTGAAGTATTTCAGATTGTTAGTTTATCTATACACATTATCTACTTCCATGCTTCACAATATGTCTCGAGTTTTGCAGGTTTACCTCAAGGGATTGTTGGGAAAGCCTCAAGAAGGAGTCTTCCCTCAAATCCTTCTCAAATTTATAGCTTTACTTAGTCCTATTTTCTGCTCACATTCCATTTTTATTTCAGTTTGATAACCATTTTAGATAGGTCATATAATTTCAATTTCATTTGGAGATTTTTATGTGAAAAAGTTCTGCGTAAAAAACATAATTTTTTCTTAACATTTTTGTGTTGTGCAACATTTCCAGCAAGCATTTGCTTGCTGGTTTTTGCAGATTCTTACCAGGAACAAGGGGATATGCTGCCCAAATTCACTCTCACAACATACCCAAAGAGCCTCCACTAGTTGGGTAACGAATCCCTTATTCTATCTATTCATTTCTAGCATTGCAGCAAGCCCCCGGGAAGTTCCCTTGAGTCTTGCATTCTCTTGTTGTATTTCAGCCATTGCATATTTATTTTTTGCAAGTTAGTTAGTTGTCTACACCTTGGGAGAGTGATTGGCTTAACCAACCCCCCAAAATTGTTCGGCTAGGACATAGATTTATTTCAGCATTATTTATTTCTTTCCCCACTTGTCATTAGGACAAGGTTGTGTGGCTAGCTTGTTATAATAATCATTGTTTGGTTTTTCTTTCCAACCCTCTTTGGCACAACATTGGTAGGCTTGCCTCCACCTTGTGCCATTGTGAGTGGTTTGCAATGCATTTCAAGTTTTTATTAAGTAAGTTGCCTACACCTTGGGAGAAACATCCCCATATCGTATGGCTAGGATGATAATATGTTGATGGTTTTATTTGCTTACATGTTTAAAATTTTCTAGAGATAGACATCACACATATGCTCATCTTAGTTTAGGCCTTGATGCATAGTTTCATTTACATGTTTTGAGTTTCACTACAATCTAGATAATAGTACATCTAAATGCAATATACCTATGGCTAAGTAGTGATGTCTTAGATCAATCTATTTTGGGGCAAACATATCTCTCAAGCTTTCATTTTTTATTTAAGTTTGCAAAGGTACTCATGGACATGTGAATGGTGTAGGACTTAGTTTTCCTTTCAACAAGTTTCTTAATATTTAACATGCTCTCTTAATGGGATAACACACATAGCTAAGTGATTAAATCTAAAACAATTTTTTGTTATAGTTGGCAAGTTGTTCTTGTCTTTCACTTCACATTTTTCTTTCAAGTTTACATACATGGATGGTGAATGACATGGTTAAGTGAATGATCTTTATCTGTTTTTAGATTACTTTACATGCTTTAGATGTGGTTTACATGCTTCAATTTCACATTTTACAACACACTTTCATAGTCGTTTAAAGTTTCAGTTTTGGGCATAAATCACAGTTTTTGGGCACCTAAAACTCATCTAAAACACTCACAACACATTTTAAGACTTAGTACTAAGTCATAATAATACTTTAGACCAACTAGGACACCTAAATACCACCATCTTCGCCATCTAAAACGGGGTTTGAGGAAAACAACAGAAGGTGTAGGCTGGGGACGGTCTCACGACGCACATGATGCGTCCTTTCCGGGAAGTACTCGGATCTTAGGGTTGACCTGTGAAGCTAGGGTGGGAATTGTTGCCTTACTTCTTGAGAATCTAGTAGCCGTTTGGTAATTGGGGGAGGAAGATTACGGTTTAACACTTAGTTAGGAGGGTAATTAAAATCTGTAAATCTTTAAGCAATTCCTAACCACTTAGTCTTTTAGACAATCTTTACTTGGGTATATCTGATGGTTGTTTAGAGCACTAGATTACTAGCACATACATCTTTTATCTTTCATGCAAGTGTGGTTAAATATCTAAGTGTTAAATCTGTTAATTTTGTTGAACATTTATCTTTCAAGTATTTTATATCTTTCAATTTATTCTCTTGATGGTGTGATCCCTCAAGAGATAACGCATCCCACTTGGAGGCATCTTCTTGTTGGATATTGAGTGCTTTAGTGGTTGCCATTGAAAAGTAGTCCAATTATTATTGGGGTATGCTTGGCCTTATGTGAATAATCTTAACTTTTGAATATCTTTTAATTCTCACACTTTGGCACTTGGTTAATCTTGTCTATTTGTATCTTGTGTATCTCTTGTATAATTGTTGTAATATCTCTCATTTATTATTGTAAGTACTTGTATCTCTTTGTTGTTAAGTAGTTGTAATTTTGTGATCATTGTAATCTTTTGTAATCAACCTCCTTGAACATAGTTGACCCCTTTTCCCAACCTTAGGCACTAGTCTTAGTTGACTTAGGGAAGGGTTTGTTTGACATAAGTTAGTGTGCATCTTGAATTTTGCTGCCTTAGCATCATAAGTTAGTTTTCCCCTAAACCTTTAACAAATTAAAACCAACTCCTAGAACATAAATGTTAAATCATATCTAGTAACTAGGGTCTACCCCCCTTGTCTTCCCTAGGAGTAAGCCTAGAAGGAAGAGGTTACAGTCAAGGTGACAGTGTGGACTGTGAACCTAGTCATTGTGCCTCCAAGGACAGACTAAGTGAGTTGGAATTTTCTCACGTTTGCAAGTGTGTATTAGGACGACAATATATTTGGCACTGCTGCCGGGGATAAGTCATTTATCCTTGGTCAAAATGACTTAACTTAATTTTTTAATAACTAAGTAATCAAAACTTTAGTCCCTAAAAATTCATTGAACTTGTATTGGTTGATTTTGTGTGGTTCCTTTCCAAGTGGCGACTCCATTGAATAATTCTGTCAGGTATACTACTAGGAGCAATTCAAGTGGGGTGATTCATCCTTTTACTGAACCTGAAAAGGTTTATAGGAGGAGGTTGAGACACCTTGTTCCTAGGAGGCTAGTTGAAAGTCTTGGAGAAGAAGCTCTCACTGATATCCAATACTTGTTCCAAAACAATAATCAACAAACTGTTAATAATCCCACTAATAATCCTAACTTAATCATGAGTATATTTTTGAGACCTTTGAACTTTGCAGCAATCCAAGGTTCCCCTTATGCAGTTCCTGAAAAGGCCATTGACAAGTTGCCTACCTTTCAGGGGAACAATGCTATAAGTGCCAAGTCCCACATCCTCAACTTTCATATGTGTGTGGAAAGATATTGTAGGGATCATGATGAAGAAGACGTAAAGATGACTTTGTTTGTATATTCTCTTGAGGGAGATGTTGTCGAATGGTTTACTGATTTTTTCGAATCTAATTTTAGCACCCTTGAGGAAATACTAAATGAGTTTAGGAAGAGATGGGGTGATCAAAAGGAACACAGATTTCAGCTTGCTGCTCTTACCACTAGCCATAAGAAAGAAAATGAAACTGTGGTTGAATTTAACACTAAGTTTAATAGCTTGGTGAAGAGCCTTCATAGGGATATTAAGCCCTCCAATACTGCAATTTTGATTTATTATATTGAGGCATTTGAAGGTGAAATGAGGTATGCCTTAAGGGATAAGGATCCTCAAAATTTAGAAGCAACACAAGCTACAACTATAAGAATTGAACAGAATATGATTGAGGCTAGGAAGTCCAATATTCTTGGTTTCACAAGAGGTTATTCTTCAAAGGTTAATGATGAGAAGAAGAAGGAAGTAAAGGGTCAAGAGTCATCAAGTGATGGGATTAAGGAATTGACCCAGTTAATTAAGAAAATGGACATTAACCATGCCAATCAAATCAATGCCTTGCAAAATAGGTTGATTACTATGGAGAGGTCCCAAACTAATAGACAACAACATAAGCCAAATGATAAGTGGCCAAGAAGACCTCCCCAAAATGATCAAAGGCCACCTAATCCTTTTGAATCCACCAACTTGGTAGATAATCAACCTATACCTTATTGTAGGCCTTGTGGTGAGTTTCATGAGGAAGCTACTTGTCCAATTTTCCTTGAGGATTGTTATAATGATTATGGAAACCAAGGAAATGAAAAAATAAATATGTGAAGTAGAAAGTACTATGGAGTCATGTATGATTGGATGAATTTTAGTGGTCATGGAAGTAGTGGAAACTTCATGAATGGTATTGTTGATAAGTCAACATAAAAGTATGGGCCCAAGCCCACAACCCAACAGATTGAAAAAATGGAAAAGTATAAAGGCATTACATACAAAAGGAATGGAAATAAAGGTCATGATAAAGGTCAAACTAGTGTTCCCAAGGTATCACCAAATCCTCCTAAGTCTAATGTGCCTATTAATGCAGATTTGAATATTGACTTAGGTGGTTGGTTGAATAATGCAAATATTTTAGTGCCAGTGTTAGAAATTATGAAGATCCCTTCTCAAATGGAAAGGCTACTTAAATCCATAGAAGAACCCCCTAAAAATGTTGCAAAGAAGCAACCAGTTGTGGCCTACCAGGATGCACCAGTGATTTTACAGAATTGGGATAGGAAAAACAAGAAGAATTTTCCTTTCTACCTTTCTTTGCTTGTGAATGACAAGGTGTTACACAATTGCAAGCTAGATTTAGGAGCAAGCTCTAGTGTTATGACTAAGAAAGTAATGGAATAGTTGAACTTAAGAATATATCAACCTTATCATAACATTTGTGCCTTGGATAGTCAAACGATTGAAGTGTATGGATTGATTAAGGGTTTGCCAGTGCACTTAATAGTATTTCCGGATATTATGATTGAAATGGATATTGTAGTGATTGATGTTCCAGATGTTTGGGGAATGTTGTTGAATAGAAAGGAAACTGCAGATTTGGGGGGCAGTTTACAAATAGATCTATCTTATGCCACCCTCCCTACTCTAGATGGAAGCACTTTCAAGTTGACTAGGGAAGTGTATAGAAAGTATCATGTGGAAGACCCTAAGAACCCTAAAAATGAGTTAAAGTATGATGATGAAGGTCTTGGTAATTATGCCATTTTTTCTAACTCCAATGTGCCCCTAGAAGATAAAGTCCAAGATAATGAGTTAGACAAAGTATGGTACTTTGATGTTGCTTTTTCTAGAGCAAGAAAAGGTGTTGGAATTGTGCTTCAAGCTCCAAATGGTAAAGTGTTGAAGTTTTCTTATAGATTGGAGTTTGATGCAACCAATAATGTGGCTGAGTATGAAGCTTTGCTCCTTGGTTTAGAACTTTTTAGAGATAGGGGAGTTAAATGTCTAAATATCAAAGGGGATTCAAATTTGGTTATACAACAATTAAAGAATAAATTTGCTTGCAAATCTGAGAGATTGAAAGGTTATAGGAATGAAATTTGGGACTTGATAAATGATCTAGATGCTTTAAACCCGATTGTTATTCCTAGAGAACAAAATTAAAAGGCAGATGAACTTGCAGTAGCAACTTCCACACTTTAGCTTCCAGATAGTTTGATTGATGAAAATATTTTAGTGGAAGTAATTTTTAGACCCCCAGTTCCTGATAACATGAATCATTGGCAGGTTTTTGATGATGACAAACATGTTATCAAGTTTTTGACTCATATGCATGAGTTTTCAGATTTTGGCATCAATATAAAAGAGGAGGGTTGTAATTATACTGAAAATGATGATAAGGTGAAAGCACCTCCTAGGCGAGTTGTGTCCTTAGAAAGAGACTTTGAGAGACTAGATGGTCACAAGCAAAAAGAGGACTCAAAGAAGAAACTATGTGATCACCTAAAAATTAACATTGGAACTAATGAAGAGCCTAGGATGATAAAGATAGGCAAGACTACCCCTATATAAGAAATGAATGAAATTGTTAAGTTATTAAAAGAGTATAGGTATGTCTTGGCTTTCATTTATGATGAGATCAAAGTCTATAGGGAGGATGTAATTCAACATGTGATTCCTCTTAAGGAAGAAACCAAGCCCTTTAGACAAAAATTGAGGCAAATGAACCCCAAGTTAGCTCCTTTGGTCCAACAGGAGTTATAGAAAATGTTAGAGGCAAGAATCATTGCCCAAACTAGACATTCTTCATGGTGCTCAAATTTGGTTGTTTCTAGGAAGAAGAATGGAAAGATTAGGATATGCATTGACTTCAGGAATTTGAACATTGCTTGCACAAAAGATCACTACTCCCTTCCCAAGATGGAAACTTTACTTTAAAGAGTAACAGGATCATGAATGATTTCCATGCTTGATGGTTTTTCTGGTTATAATCAAATCAGACTTAAAGCAGAGGATATGCATAAGACACTGTTTACTACTCCATGGGGAACCTTTGAATATCTTTGAATGTGATTTGGTTTATCAAATGTTGGAGCTACTTTTCAGAGAGTTATGGATTATGCCTTTAGGGGGTTGATTGGAAAATTAATTGAAATATATCAGGATGATTTGACAGTATTTTCTAAGGATGAGAAAGCTCATTAATCACCTTAGGCAAGTTTTGTACAGGTGTAGAGAGTTTGGAATTTCTTTGAATCCTACTAAGTCAGTCTTTGGGGTGACTGAAGGTAAATTGTTGGGCCACATAATTTTGAAAGAAGGGGTCAAGTTAGACCCAAAGAGACTTGAGGCTATTAGCAAGGTGCCCTTGCCTACATCAAAGAAATCTCTCCAAACCTTCTTAGGACAAACAAAGTTTTTCCATAGGTTCATTCCTAACTATGATGAGATCATGAAACCTATATATAAGTTGCTTAAGAAGGATGTTAAATTTGAATGGAATGAAGAAAGTAAACGAGATTTTGAGTGTATTAAGACTGCCATATGTGAATCTCCCGTCCTTATTAGCCTAGACTATAATAAGGACTTTTAGATTTTCTCTTTTGCTTCTGAAGACACTATTGCTGGTGTATTGCTTCAGAAAAATGATCAAGGCCATGATCAACCCATTGCATATATGAGTTGGGCCTTGAAAAATTCAAAGCTTAAGTATCCCATGTTTGAGAAACATGCCTATGCCTCAGTAAAATCACTCAAACATTTCAGAGTCTTCATTGGATATTCCAAAGTGATTGGTTATGTTCCTAATTCTGCAGTTAAGTATGTTTTATCACGAGTGGAAGGATTAGGCTCAAGGGGTAGATGGATTAATAAAATCGAAGAGTATGATTTGGAAATCAAACCTACAAAGTTGATTAAGGGTCAAGGTTTGGCTAAGATGTTGACAGAAAGTAATGAGAAGGCTTTAGGTATGGTTTTCCAAATTAATAATGAAGAGTTTCCTCCTAACTTATTGAAGCTTGAGCAAGTAGAATGGTATGCAGACATCATCTTTTATCTTAAGAATCTGACTTGTCCAAGCCATCTAGTAGGACACAAGAAAAGGGATTTAAGGTTGAAATCTGCTAAGTATGTCCTTACTAGAGATGGGTTATGATGGAAAAATCCTGATGGGGTTATCCTTAGATGTGTGGATGACGTTGAGTCAGAGAAACTGATGGATGAATTCCATGGAGGGTTTTGTGGTGGACATTTTGTTGTTAAAACTACTACCCACATGATCCTTAAAGCAGGATATTATTGGCCCAAATTTTTTTCAGATGTGCATTAGTTTTTTCGGAAATGTGAGCCATGTCATCTTTTCACAGGAAAGCAGAAGTTAACAACTCTCCCTTTGCAACCAGTTGTGGTTGAGGTACCTTTCAACAGTGGGGTTTGGATTTCATCGGGAAGTTTAATGATAATTCAAGTAATGGGTATTCATGGGTTATCACAACAACAAATTACTTTACCAAGTGGGTTGAAGCCATTCCTACTAAGTCAACAACTGAGAAGGTTGTGATGGATTTCCTAGAAGATGAAATTATAACTAGATTTGGGGTCCCATCAAAGATAGTGACATATAATGCCAAGGCCTTTTGTTCAGCTGAGATGTCATCTTTTTGTTTCAAATATGGTATTATATTGTCACATGCATCGGATTACTATCCTCAAGGAAATGGTCAGGTAGAGTTAAGTAACAAAAACTTAATGACCATAGTTAAAAAGATAGTCGGTGAAAACAAGAAGTCTTGGGATAGTAAAATTAAACATGCATTATGGGATGACAGAATAAGAAAGAAAGAAACAACTGGAAAAAGTCCTTTTGAGTTGGTGTATGGATTGGAAGCTAGGTTGCTAGTAAACCTTAGACTTCCTACTTATGGGTCAGTTGAATATTTTTCCATAGAGTAGGATGCATTTCAGAACAGGGTCAATCGGGTCATTGAGTTAGATGAAATCAAATGAAAGGCTTATGATCAGAATTGCAAAAATCAGAGCAAAGTAAAGAAATATTTCGACAAGTTAGCCAGGCAGAGGGATTTCATGATTGGGGATACAATTTTGCTATGGGATAAAGGTAGGGAAAATCCATGGAAACATGGAAAATTTAACAGCTTGTGGCTGGGTCCATATTTGATCAGAGAAATAGCAGGGCCTAATTCTTTTCATCTCAGCCATTTGGGTGGTGATCCCATCAACATTCCAAGGAATGGGAAGCAACTCAAAATCTTTTTCATATGATGAGCAACTTGGTGTCCAAAGGGACACCCTCTGTAACATATCTCTAATCGTTCTCCTTGTATCTTCAATTTTGTATTGTTTCATTCATGATATTGATATGTACCTAGAATTATATCTGTATCATAGATTCATTTTGTAGTTATAATGTTGTACTTTAGCTATTTCATTATGTAGATGTTGTTTATACCATTTTTTATTTCATTATATATATATATATATGTATGCTCATGTTGGTTATTGGTGAGCACCTTTGGTAGATGTTGGATTCTCGTATGCTCTTCGTCCCATGTGAGAAGATCGAACACACGTCCCCATGTGGAGCCAGATGTTGACTGCCTATTCAAATGGGGGGTCAAATCCATGTTCCATGAGGATATGAATCATCAGATGCAAATAGGTCGAAGACAGTTTGGTTCTATTGGGCAATTTATGCCTCCAACATAAATTTTTGTAAATGGAATTTCTGCACCCCTGTGTGGGTTAATAATGTAATAGGTATGCATGGATCATAGTTAGGTCAGTTACCTTGGGATGTTTTCATTGGGAGATTTCTTTTCACCGAGGGTTTTTTATCCTCAGGTTATTAATTGGGCTTTTCAACCTTATTAATTTCCCTTGAGTTTTTCCCTCACACCTGCAATAATTCCTCCAAAGTGGTGAATTGCATTCTAATGGTCTCATCCTCTGGTAGCTATTATTTAGGAATGATGTAAATGACCATGCAAGACATCATAGAAAGTTTCACGGAATTTCGTCGAGTCTAGATAGGTTTTTTTAATTAATTAAATTTAATTAATTTTCATAAGGTTGAGATTTTAATTATTTAATTAATTAATTGTTTTTGAGCAATTATTGTAAAAACTGGGCCTTTGGGTTTTTTATAGGGGTATTTGAGCTCAAATAAAATGGAAATTCACCCCCTACACCCTTGGGCCAAGTTTCAGCTCAGTCAGACAAACTTAGCTAGGTGTTTGTCCACTCGTAGTCAAAGTCAGTCAAAACAACATTTTTTATTGCTAAGTCAAAAAATGTAATTTTGTAAAATTGAGTTAATAGGGTAATGTTAAGATGGAAAAGGGAAATAGAAGTCATCCCTAACCTACCCAAACCACATCCTAACCATTACTCACCCCCTCACCCTTTCACTCCCTCATTTCCTCACACCCCCTAGGGGGATTCGTGCCCCCCTTCACCATGAAACCTTAGGAAAGAGATTTAATTGCTTTGTGGGCCTCTCCCATGAATATTACACCCCTCCTAGCCTACCACCTCACCCTCACTTGGTCCCATTCTCCACCTCACCCATCCACACCCTCAATCCATGCCAAAACCCTCATGTGGTGCGCCCCTCCCTTGGGTTTCCACCTTGTGGCTGAGTTGCAACACTTGGAATTCATATAAGAGGGTTCGTTTTTCCTCCTTGAGCTATAAAAGATAGCCTCTCCTCACTCATTTCTCACCATTCTTTGAGCTAGTGTTACTCTACTGAAATTTCGCCCCACTTCTCTTGCTCTTGCCATCTTGCATTCCATCCCATTTTGATCTTGAGAGTCTTGGAGAAACTTGTTGCTGCAACACTCTTCCATTGGATTAATAAATCTTTGGAGGATTTTGAATCACCAAGAGTATTCTGGTTGCATTCTTTCATATGAGGTGATATTGTGGTGTTTGAGTTTATTGTGTAGTGTTGAGTAGATCTCTAGTAAAGTAGTTTACTTGGGTAGATTAGCAAAGAGTATTCTTACTAGTTTATATATGTTGGATAGATAGTTATTTGAAGTATTTCAGATTATTAGTTTATCTATACACATTATCTACTTCCATGCTTCACAATTTGTCTCGAGTTTTGCAGGTTTACTCAAGGGATTGTTGGGAAAGCCTCAAGAAGGAGTCTTCCCTCAAAGCCTTCTCAAACTTCTAGCTTTACTTAGTCCTATTTTATGCTCACATTCCATTTGTATTTCAGTTTGATAACCATCTTAGATAGGTCATATAATTTCAATTTCATTTGGATATTTTTATGTGAAAAATTTCTGCGTAAAAATCATAAAATTTTCTTAACATTTTTGTGTTGTGCAACATTCTAGCAAGCATTTGCTTGCTGGTTTTTGCAGTTTCTTACTAGGAACAAGGGGATATGATGCCCAAATTCACTCTCACAACGTCCCCAAAGAGCCTCCACTAGTTGGGTAACAAATCTCTTCTTTTATCTATTCATTTCTAGCATTGTAGCAAGCCCCCGGGAAGTTCCCTTGAGGCTTGCATTCTCTTGTTGTATTTCAGCCATTGTATATTTATTTTTTGCAAGTTAGTTAGTTGCCTACACCTTGGGAGAGTGATTGTCTCAGCCAACCCCCCAAAATCGTTGGGCTAGGACATAGATTT
>ML779989.1:882884-906496 GCA_009831015.1 Picea engelmannii
TTGTGATCATTGTAATCTGTTGTAATCAACCTCCTTGAACATAGTTGACCCCTTTGCCCAACCTTAGGCACTAGTCTTAGTTGACTTAGGGAAGGGTTTGTTTGACATAAGTTAGTGTGCATCTTGCATTTTGCTGCTTTAGCGTCATAGTTTAGTTTTCCCCAAAACCTTTAACAAATTAAAACCAACTCCTAGAACATAAATGTTAAATCATATCTAGCAACTAGGTTCTACCTCCCTTGGCTTCCTTAGGAGTAAGCCTAGAAGGAAGAGGTTCCAGTCAAGGTGAAAGTGTGGACTGTGAACCTAGGCATTATGCCTCCAAGGACACACTAAGTGTGCTGGAATTTGCTCACGTTTGCAAGTGTGTATTAGGACGACAACATACCATAAGTGGAAATTCATAACATGATTGTTAGGATACTCCCCAACTTTTCCATCGAATTTCGGAATGTCGGACGGTAATTTGGTAGGGATGGCGTGCCAAAATGGGGCATTAAGGATATAATCATTTGTTAAACGCGAAAGATCTGGAAGATATAATGTAGCCAAGAAAAATAACTATTGGTTAGTTTGTTGATACTGGTGATGACCATATTGCATGGGAACACCAGTAGGATCATATCCAAGTTGCGGTGAAATGATAAAACTAGATGGTCCTCCCATATACGGTGGTTGTCTGGGTTGTCCACCTATGTAAGGTGGTTGTCTTGTTTGTCCACCCATGTACTGTGATTGAGAAAATGGATCTCCTATGTACTTCGGTTGACCGATTGATCCCCTGATATGATGTGGTTTTCCTGATGGGCCTCCCATATATTTTGATTGAAGGGACTGTTGCATCAAAATCGTGGTGTTGACAGATCGACAGGGCATAGTTCCTTGCAGAGGAATGCTCATCGGATTGGGTTGAGCCCATAAAGGATTCACAACTCCTGGAAATGGATGTCTGGGATACAAGACAATGGTAGTAACGATAGAAGGACTTGTAGGAGTGGTTTTCCCCCATGCTTGTTGATGTTGCAACCATGTAGGTTTCCCTCCAGTAAAAAGTTTCCCTGCAACTGAAGGTTTCCCCCCAGTTGAAGGTTGGCCTCCTATTGAAGATTGACCTCCAATGTAGGGAGTAATAATCTATGATGTGTGATATGGAGGGTGAGTATCTTGTGTAACCGTGGTTGTGTGAATGACTTGATTGTTGTCCACTTGACCAATGGGTTGACCAAGTAAAGCACTTGGCATGTGCATGTGTGGAAAAAATGAAGCAGGAATAGTACCTTACTCATGTGCAAGAGGAGATTAATGCTCAATTGGTTTATTTAGGGTTACCTAGGTCACTTACGTTTCTGATAAAGAATAAGCACCAACAATATCAACTACTGGAGTTGTGGAAAAAGATGAATTCCCAAGTCGTTCAGGAAAATAAAAAATCGATGGGTTCATGCCAAAATATGGTGTAATGGTGGAACCGGTCGGTAATCGATAAGAAGAATAAGAATCAATGTATCTCATGGATGGTGGATCAAAGAGTTGTTATCCAAGCGAATCAGTAAATGAAGGATTCAAAAAATATGTCAAGCTTTCTACGAAGGTTGGGACCATTTTTTCAACATGATGGCCACTTCCAGGATCGACACTCCCAGTTTCAGAAGTGTGATCTTTGATCACTTCTTTGTAAGAAAGATTATGTTGTGGTTCTTGAGTGTCAAGTTCCATACCTTATATACTGTGAAATTTTTTGTCCTAAGGACGACTATGAAAGACAATGAAACACACTCCTATGAAAACTAAAAGAAATCAACCAAGAAACAACATATTTAAGGATCTTCTAAAGACAGGATATCAATTCACCAATGAAGAAGTGAGAAGTAGTTACTCTGAACTCCACATAACATCCCTTATCGGTGAAATCCACCATTAGTTTTGCGGGATCACCCTCCAAGGGTAATGAGAGTGTGATACTATGTTATCCTCAGGTACCGTGCGAATCCCCCTACATTCACCTCTGTAGGTACCTAGGAGAGGCCACTAAGGTTACAAACTCACAGTCAGCCTCCGGGGGGGGTACATTCGACAGTCGAGACCAAACGTATGGGTAGGATATCAAAGTCTGAAGCTATTGAAGAGAAATGAATACAAGTGGACCGATAGGACTCTAGAGGACCCCGAACGGTTTCAGAGTTCATGAAGCACCCAGACCAAATGAAGCCAGTGGTTTCTCAAGAAAAAACCCCAATATATGATCTATCCACTATGGTTGGTTAAGCTTTGGAGGGGTAATCTTCAATGCTTTCCTGCACACGACCTCATTTTTAGCTCATGTGTGAGAGGGGGTTCCCATATATGCTTATATGAAATTTGGATTTATACGCTCTTTAGTGGTCTACAGTTTGTTTAGTAGTCTTGGACAATTTACTCACTTCTCTGGTTCAAAGACCCTAATCCTAAGCTACTTTTGGTGTGCTAAAAACCAAAAATATTCAAGTTGATTTTATTAGTGCGTGGTTGATTTTAATTGATTTTAACTCAAAGGGTTCATGGAGATGAAACTCATGATGTGTAAGAGACTTGAATCCAATAGAATGTAAAATAATGATATGTAGTTCTTTCATTCGATGAATTCTATGTTTGGGAAGAATACGAGTTGTATTCTTCTTAATACAAGCAAACACTCAAAAAAATGCAACTTTCCATTTCTGGGATCAATACAATGTCAAAATACCAAGAAAATGTTTCAGAAAACCGAAATGCATATGAAAAACTAGGGCTTTTTCCAAACATAAACCAAAGAAAACTTCCTAATGAATGAAAAATTTCTTCGTTTGATTAACTATGCAAGGATATATGAAAACTTTTCACTTCTTAACTTTCAGATGAAAGAGATCTAAGTTTGATACAAAGAAATATGAGGCAAAAATAAATCAAATAAAATGAAGTCAAAGTGATGAGAACTAAAAGAAAACAAGGAGGGGATAACCTATTCAATCAAGAACTCAATGATGCAAAAGAGAAAGAAAACAAACACTCATGAAAATCCTCAAACGATGAGCAACAAGAAACATAAATCAAGCTAGGTTGTCATAAGAGTCCTAATCATCCGAAGAGTGAGATGTTTCAAATGAAGACAAGAAGGCTCAATACCAAGAAACGTTTGCAAACCTTAGTTGATGAACAGTCATAAACAATCAAACAACCTGAAAGCTTTACGAGACAAAGATCAGATAAAATCAAAAGGAAAAAAGAACCAAGGGATTATGCTAACCCAAGGGGACCACAACTAAGATAAAATTTTCAAACTCAAAGGATAAACAAAAATGAATGATAAATTTCCAAATCTTAGCAAACAAAGTCAAGAGTATTCAAAGGTCTCTGAACAAAAAGATCCCCAGGATTAGACTGAGAAAAAGTGAGTAGAAAGGGGCATACAAACCCCAAAAAGAAGATCAACGCTCCTTTTTCCAAAGAGAAAGAGGGCTACAATGGTCTCATATACACTATAAGGGAGTGTTGATATTAGATCAACACTTTGGTATACACAGTAGAGGGGAGCTACCCTTCCCAAAAACTAAAAAAAAGGCTAAAAAATCACAAAACTTTGAAAAAGACTATGAAATATTTAATGAAGAAGATAGAAAGGGAAGTAGATAAAAAACAAACAACAAATAATATATAAAGGTGGGAAAAATCTCAGACGATCCAAGGAAATACAAGTCAATGCCCTTCCCCATTGGAGTCGCCAATTTATGTTACATAAATAGTCCCCTACAGACATGCAGAATTTCCCTTGGATTAATGACCCCTATACAAAGACAAAAACAATTATTTGGACACTACCATTCCTATAAACCCATTTTTCTTATCGAAAAAGAGAGGAGAAGGTAAAGTAGGATGTACTTTGTTTATGACATTTGTCCTATTTTCTTCTATCCACAAGCTTGATCCAATTCCTAGCGCAAATCAATACTTGCAATGAACACCAAGAAACAAACAACTTCCTTCTACTCCAATGGATTAGGCAAAGAAAATTCATATATGCAAATCAAATTAAACATAAACAAGCACATGAAACCACATGCTTGAAGGAAATAGGCGAAGTATATTAAATGAGAACAAAGAAAACTTACAAACCACGAATGATGTCAGTTGCAACTCCTCCAAGTTCTCCTCGTCCAACCCTTGCATGAATCCCACCATCATAAGTCTGATATCTCGAATCTCCTCTCCCTTCACCATGGAAAGCCCTCATTATATAGGATTTGGAGGCTTAACCACCATGTCAAATATAACTCACTAGATCCACTAAAATGGGATCTCTAAGATTTTTAGGGAGAAAATATCTCTCAAGGATTTTAGGGAGAAAGTATCTATCAAGGATTTTAAGGGGGAAATATCTCTCAAGATCCACCAAATTAGGATTTTGGTTTGAGAAAATATCTCAACCATCCATGAGATTCTCAACCTCTCCTTGAGATTAGGAAACTAATTGTGAGGTGGATTCTCACACTAAATTAATTTCCTTTTTTATGAATATTAATAAATAATTCATGTGCACATAATATTTTACCTTCATATGATATGTTTTTCCTCCTCATTGACTAGGGATTGTGACAAATGTTTTGTCATGGTGTCAAGGTGTATGCGACACTTAGCAAGGTGCATATGACACTTTTACGAAACTTGTGACACTTAGGGTGAGGTACTTAAGTGTGGCATTTTGATGTGTAACACCTAGGTTTCCTTTTTGTTCATCTCAATGAAAATTCACTTGACCCTAAGATCTAATGGATGAGATTTAATCTTGGGCCATCTAGATCAACAATTGTGATATAAAGTATCTTAAGTCACCCTTTTCATGAAATACTCTCAAAAGTCAGTTTTAACTTTATATCTCATAAAGTTAATGTACTAGGGATAACTTTGGACATTTCCCCACATCCTAGACGCCAAGCCTATGTGGGAAACACTTGTTGAAGGTACACTTTTTAACAATTATTATGATAACAAATGGAATATTCAGAAGTACTTCACAAATACCTGAAGACCCTCTTCATTGTATCCCATTGTTCATGTCTAGGATAAGCCATGAATTGATTCAAGACTCCCACTACTTGGGCAATGTTTGGTCTAATACAGACCATAACATACATCAAACTACCAACTACAATAGCATACGAAACATAATCCATATCCTCCATCTTTGTGGGTGTTGCAAGACATTACCAAGGAAACATTTAGGGGCAAATGTTTTCCCATGGGTGAAATTAGGGAGTTTGAAAATTTCAAAGGGAATTTTTTTTGTATATAAGGGGTTTCCTATTGTTAGCCCACCATTTATTGAATTTTTTTTAATCTAAAAACTAGTTATCCCATAGGTATTTATGGGCCATGGAAAAGAAAAATATTTTCTTCCCTCTAAAATTTGATTTGAAGCCTTCATTCACCCCCAATTTCTAGGAATGGAGGTTTTTGAGAGCTACTTCTCCCTTTATTCCTCTTGTAAATTGAGATTATAGTTGCATTCACCCCCAATTTGCAGTTTGAAGGTATTTTTTACTCATAAATCGTGCAAAAATTGTGGATGATCATTGATGGGAAACGATTTCATGATTCATCCCTATATAATGCGTACCCCTATCTTACTAAGCGTAAAATGAACCAAACACCTTAACTTTGAAGATGCGTGCCTGAGATGGATTGAAATTTTACATTGCGGAATTGAAGAACCGAGATTCAAGGTTGATTTGCACCCTCCTCTTCATCGGCTATTTGTATTTGTTGTAGCAGGAGGTACCAAAAAATCCATATCAACTCCTACTCACCTTCCAACGCTTCTTGGTGGTTATCATCTCCATCAACTATCCCTATGTCAGTTCACCATTTGATCATATTTTGTTAACTAATTTTTTGTTTTCAATATGAGTCACGACCATGGAAACTAAAGGATCTTAACTTGTGAAGTTGATCGATTGGACCATTCAAATCCCCTAATTTGAATGCCACCCTCCCCACATATTGAAAAATAGGTATCGATCAGGAAAGGAAAACTCTTAGGCAAGGAAAATTGTTGATTAAATCAATTTCTAAGGTGCCAATGAAAATAGAAATAGTGGATGTCGTAGTCCTTGAAAAAGTAAGTCTTTTTGTCCAATATCTGATTTCAAAGGGAATTCAGAAAAATTGGATTTCCTATCCTAGGGGACTACAAACCTTGATATTGAATTTTGAAACTTTCAAGTGGTGGAGGGCCTAGAATGATACCATAACCTGTGAAACATAGTTGACTTCTGATTAACTAGAAGTTAAGTATTTGAGTATTCAAAACCAATAGGAGGAAAGGGGAAAAAAGATGGTGTTGAGTTTCTTAGGTGCTATAGGTATTCTATAGTTGCTAGGCCTAGGACATGTACTCAACCAAATAGTTCCAATTAGATAAGAGTACAACTACTGAATATATTAGTAGTAGCAACAACTAATAAAAGTAATCAATGATGAGACTTACTAAAATCCTACCTTATCGGTCTAAAGAATCAATCTAAGCATGGGTAGGAATAATGTATTTCAATGGTCACAACACTAAATTTGGAAAATAATTTTTCATTTAGTCGTTGAAATAGGTTGAAACACTCTGCCTTTCATAACAATAAGGGGAATATCCTCCAACACTTCACATTCTTTGCAATATTAGACTCTTTAGATAATATATATATTTTTACTCTAGAGTATTCATGTTGGCGCAGACCCCCTTTCCTCCTTGGGACTACGCGACCTCCCAGTCTTGGATCTTCAAACTCCTGAGCTGAACTAGCTCTTTGAGCCTTAAATAGACCCCGAATTCTCAACACACAGGTCCCTTTTGTGCTACTTGCAAGGTCAAACTACCCATGCCTTCGCTCTTTGACACTCTTGAAAACACCTAACTTCACGAGTACTAAGTCTGTGCTAAAACTTCATCCTAGGTGATCACGGGCTATGACAATGGGACAACCCTTCGCGAATTCGGGCTTCGGAAATATCACGAGTTATACTTTCAGCTCTTCCTAAAGCACTCTTCTCTAAATTTCTAGATTTATGCTGCGTGTCTCCTTGGATTTTGACGACTCCACTATAGTTTGGGTTTCGTGACTTCGTGAAACTCTTGCTCACCTTACGCACAAACCTCTAGACTTACAAACCACGAAGTGCCGAAACACCTTACGACCAACTTCCATGTGATTCTTTCGAATCTGATGGTCTGGAACAATCCATCTCCCTCTGGAACAGATCTCATTCTTTGGATATGGGAAACCTTAAAGGATTCTCCCTTTTGAAGATTTCTCGCCCCTCTCCCTCCTGAGCTTACTTTTCCTTGGGATTTTGCCTCCGTAGACGCTCCTTTTCGACACTTAGTCGGATTTTTCATCCTGTGCACACCTTCCAATAGGTTCTCTTCCACGACTCAATCTCTTTTTGGGTGATTACCCACACTTTGCGATTATTCTCCAACCACTCTTCTGCGACTAAAGTCATGCTACTCCTCCTGAGCTTACGAGTCTGGAACTCTGTCATGCACTCCTTGTGGATAAACTCTCTCATATTAATTTTTCAGAACTTTCTAAATCCAAATGGACCCAGTCACGCACACCTTGCAGATGCTTTGCACTCCTTGCATATATAAGTTCACAGTATCTCTTATGAGCTTTGAGTCGAAATAGACTCAGTCACGCACACCTTGTGGGCACTATGCACACCTTGCACTCGCTCGTAGAAGAGAAACAATTGAAACTTATTTAAAACTTACATATTCATACATCTAGCCATGTAAATGCATGCATAAATTCAAGAACAAGAAATAACAAAGAATTCAAAATAAGCAGAAAGTCTACCATTCACTCATTCAGATAGACGCATCAACACCATACATTTGGGACAATGCTCCTCTGTTATATTCATTCGACTAAATATTACATACATTCATACACTGCTCCTCGATAGCTCTCAACTCTCTTCTACAATGGCTATGGCTCTTGATAACTAGAGTGCCAACAACAACTAACAACAATGGAAATCTACACAAAAGATTCAACAACCTTCTCTCGACAACAATACAAAGCTTTATACAAGAGGGCTCTTCGAGTTCTTCCCTCCAACGATTCTAAAGTTATCCTATCAAATTAAAAGCTACCATCTACTAACATTTATTACAATAAATATTTGTGATAGACAGATCAGATCAAACACATCAAATCTGTACTGCACTTAACTACATTAAGAGAAAATACATTTTCTGATGTCTTCGTGAGTCATCCAACTCCTCAACATTAAAGGTGTTCTTTAATTACAACGGTGTTCTTTAATTACAACTCTTTTAAAAAATATTTGTGTGATACACATCCTTCAAAATTCAAATGTCTTCAAAATGTGCGCTAGTGCGCCTAGTTGTCCTCCTCTTTATGCTTTGTTGGTGATGCTCCTGCATCACATGTACACGTGGTTGGAAATGGTTACTTTTTGGAGAACGGGTGGAATCCTTAGCCTTGTTTTGTCTTTCTCTTTGAAGTACAATAAGTTTATGTGTGCTTTATGCTTCAGGTGTATAATCATTATTGTTTGAATATGCATCATAGTAGAGGATTCATCAATTTGCTAAGTATATAAATTGAAGTTACAAGACACAATTTCCATTCCTTTGTTTTGGGTATTGATTTGACAAAAACTTTGTTGTATATTTTTTAAACTAACACATGATTGTACATAACAAATCAAGTAGGCATTGAAATTTTGGACTTGTGCAAGCTGCAATATTGAATCAATGAAGTCTCACAATGTTGGCCTTTAAAGTTTTTTGGGTATGTAGTAACGTCGAGGTATTTGGGTACATTGTTTACCTTTAGAGTTGAAACTCGTGTGAAGAAGCAACCCCATTATGCCATTTAAGTAGGGTTTGAGGCTAGTTACAACCTGTATAGAAAATTTAGAGACACAATGTCAATCTTGAATCTTTGGACAAAGAGTTTTCTCTCTTTTCCTTCAATTGTAATGAAGTATTAACAAATCATAGGTTATTGCTGAAATCTATACCAAACTTTATTATTGAACAATGAAAAGTAATTGTTTGACCTATGTTTTTCATTACATTGTTTTTGTTGAGGATATTTTTGGGCCATGGATTATCACTATTAATTTATCAAATAATGATTAGCTTTCAAACTTTTGTTCTTCTCATATTTTTAATTATTAATTTAAAAATAAAAATTGAAGCCTTATAATAATGTAGCATACACTTCTTTTAGTGTGCACTATTCAAGTATTTCCAATGTTTGAGCATTAAGTTATGCTTACTAAGGTATCTACCTTCTTCCTAAGGTGTTATAGTTCTACCTCAACATAGGTTTCTACTCTCATTCTATATTGGACAGGAAGACTTTACATTACCCAAGAAAAATAACAGAGTCTTGAACTTTATATAAATAAAATGAACATGTTTGATATACCGTGATATTTTTGGAAAATTATTTCTCCTTTAGTCATTGAAATAGGTTGAAACATTGTCTTTCATAACAATAAGGGGAAGATCCTCCAACACTTTCAACTTCTTTACATTAGACTCTTTGGCCTTTTTTTTTGGACTTTGGAGTATTCTTGTATAGGTGGTTGGAAATGGTTACTTTTTAGAGAATAAAATGATCACTTTTTATAGAATAGGTGGAATCCTTGACACTTCTTTTTTCTTCCTCTTTGAAGTACATGAAGTTTATGAGTGTTTTATGCTTCAGGGGTATAATCATTATTGTTTGAATAGGCATCATAGTGAGGAATTAGAGAATTACAAAAAAACATGCTTTGCCTTTGATTAGATCTTAGTCATCCTCGGGAAGGATTAATAAGGAGAGGTAGAATACAGTCATGCATGAGACAAGGACCAATAAGGAGAGAAAATATAACAAAATTGTAATAAAGGGACTCCATAAACTATGCCCTCTCTTAATGCAAAGTGAGATAACACGAATTTTATGACTTAATTTACTTTAATATTTGGTGGACCCCATAACTTAAAAACTTAATGTTGGTTGTGGAGCCTGATTATCTTCTTGATTCAAAGGTTTGTTTCAGCGATGCTTGGACCTCATTCCCTAACAGGAGGGTGTGGGGGAGTTTCCCCCCAAAAAACATTGTCAAGGGGGTCCGGGGGAGGGGGTGGCGAAATTTTTTGTAGCCCCCCACTGGCGGGGGATTTGGGGTTAGCACCCTCGAAGCGAAATATTGGGAAAAGTTTCCTTGTAAAATATTGTAATTTCGTAGTCAATCTGAACCGTTCATTATAAGGTCGCAGATATGACGGTATAAGTTATTTTAGGGATTTTTTTTCCCTAGAAGAAAACCCTATTTTATGAGGGAATTGTATTGTAGTTGTGTATGCGTGTGAATATTGTATTTTGAGAGAGGAAACCGTGAGAAAAAGAAGAGGAAGTTACAGTGGGCATGTTGTAGGTTGTATCCCTTCATTTTGCTGGATAATAAAAAGGAAGGACCTGACAATTTCTCTGGTGGACGTAGCCCACACTGGGTGAACCACGTATATTTGTGTCTCTATTATATTGTGTATCTTCTATGTTTTATTTCCACATATGTGTTATTTTGTTGCTCCATAATCATGTTTTTCTTATAACTGGTATCAAAGCGAAAGATAACGCATAGGAAAAGAGGGTTCCTGGTTCGAGTGGGAGCAATGGTGGAAGATGGAAAGTTTAGGGTCAAGAAATTTAATGACCAAAAATACCAGTTATGGAAGATGAAACTGGAAGATTATTTATATTACAAGGATCTATTCCTTACATTGGGCGGAATAGAAAATAAGTCGATGGCCATGAAGGATGAAGAATGGGAGGTTCTTGACAGAAAGGCACTAGGAACAATATGATTGAGTCTGGAAGCATCGATGGATTTCAATATTTCAAAAGAAAAGACAATGAAGGAGCTGATGGATGCATTGGTTAAACTGTATGAAAAAACATCGGTGTCCAATAATGTATTTCTAATGAAGAGATTATTTAATATGAAGATGTTAGAAGGTGGGTCTGTTGCAGATCATTTAAATGAATTTAATACTGTTACTAATCAACTAAGTTCTCTAAAAGTGGACTTTGATGATGAGGTCGGGGCTCTTATAATCTTGTGTGCATTGCCAAAAAAATGGAATGGCTTGGTCATGGTTCTAAGTAACTCTGTCTCTAGTTCAAAAACTCTAAAATTTGATGATGTTGTTGGTGTTATCCTTAGCGAGGAAATGTGACGGAAAAGCACAGGTGAGACATCAGGTAATGCATTAAACATGGAGAACATGGGAAGACAAAATGATAGAGGAAAGGGCTCAGGGAACCACATGAATTCTAGGAAAGAAGATCTAAATCTAGACAGGGAAATATAGAGTGTTGGAATTGTTGGAAGAAAGGACATCCAAAGAAAGACTGCAGAGCTCCAAATAAACAAAGAGACGGACAACATGAGAAAAATCAGGAACCAAATGTAACAAGTGATATGTTACAAGATGCTTTGATTCTTTTTGTATATAATATTTCTGAGTCTTGGGTAGTAGATTCAGGGGCTTCATTTCATGCCACACCCCATAGGAAACATTTTCTAGATTATGTTCAAGGTGATTTTGGACAGGTTCATTTGGGTGATGATGAACCATGCAAAATTGTTGGAATGAGAAAGGTACACATAAAACAAAAGAATGGAAATTAATGGTTATTGAAAGAGGTAAGACATGTACCAGATCTAAGAAAAAATATAATTTCAACAGGGTAGTTGGAGAGTGAAGGTTGTATATCTATATTTACAGATAAGGCGTGGAAAGTCACCAAAGAATCATTGGTGATAGAAAAAGGAGAGAAGGTAGTCACATTGTATTTATGTAATGGTAATATTGACTCTTCTATGTCTTTAGCTTCTACATGAGTGGATACAACACTTTGGAATCATAGGCTTGGACACATGAGTGAGAAGGGGATGCAGATTCTTCAAAAAAGGAATTTGTTGCCAGATCTTAAACAAATTGATTTGGATTTCTATGAGCATTGTGTTTATGGAAAACATAAGAGAGATAGATTTCTCAGAGTCGCAGAAGAAAAGAAGAGTGAAAGGTTAGAGCTTGTGCATACATATGTATGGGTACCAACTCAGGTATCATCTCTTGGTGGCTCTCATTATTATGTTTCTTTTATTGATGATGCAACTAGAAAAACTTAGTTTTATTGCATTCGACAAAAAAATGATGTTTTTGATACTTTTAAGAAATGGAAAGATTTGATTGAGAATGAGACAAGAAAAATGTTGAAGTGTCTCAGATCAGACAATGGAGGTGAATATTGCAGCAAGGAGTTTGATGATTATTGTTCATACTATGGAATTCGTAGAGATAAAATAGTTCTAGGAACACCACAAGAAAATGGTGTGTCAGAAAGGATGATCAGGACAATCATTGAGCATGAAAGGAGTATGAGATTGCATGCTGGGTTGAACTTACAGTTCTGGGCAGATGTTGTAGATACTATTGTTTACTTAATAAACAAAGGACCTTCAATCTCTTTGGATGGTGGAATTCCAAAGGAGGATTGGACATGTAAAAATGTAAACTATTCTTTTTTGAAGACTTTCAATTGTGAAACATTTGTCCATATTGATAAAGAAAATAGAAAAAAGATTGAGGTAAAATCCAAGAAGTGTACCTTTATTGGATACGATGTTAATGATTTTGGTTATTGCTTATGGTATTATTAAAATAAAAAAAATCATTAGGAGTAGAGATGTCATATTCAATGAGAAGTTCATGTACAAAGATCAGTTGCAGGGAAAGAAACAAGAAAAAGAAAAACCAAAATACACAATGCTTGATGAGATCACTGGAAAAGAAATTCCAAAGGTACCAGAAAATCAAAATGTACAACAACAAGAGTAGCAGGTACCTCAAACTCCTACAAGTGTTGTTAGAATATCTACTAGGTTAAGTAGATCCCTTGAACGATACTCTCCTTCATTGCATTATTTATTGTTGACTGATTTTGGTGAACTAGAATGTTACTAAGAGGCAATGCAGGTAGACACTAAAAATAAGTGGGAGCAAGGAATGAAAGAGGAAAAAAATTCCTTGGTAAATAAACCGACTTGGGACTTGGTTTAGTTTCCTATAGGAAAAAGAGCATTGCCGAATAAATGGGTTTACAAGTTGAAGGAAGAAGATGAAGGAAAAAAACGGTACAAGGCTAGACTTGTTGTAAAGGGGTTTGCACAAAAGAAATGTACAGATTTTGATGAAATATTTTCTCATGTTGTTAAGATGACTTCAATTAGGACTATTTTAAGTCTTGTGGAAGTAGAATATTTACATAAAAAATAATAAATCAATACCTAGTTGGAGGATAGGGGGTCTCATCACGAGCCAACCTATTTGGTACATGGGCATGTAGCAGTATGACACTACCATTCAACTGGTCACCACACTAGGGTTGTGGCTCTTGGTGGCATATCCAAGAGAAAGGGGGTCTCATCATGAGCCAACCTTCTCATTTCCGTGAAATGCTTGTGGGTAACATTGTCACCACTTGTCACCACGCCAGGGCAGTGTCCCCTAACTAGCCTATTGAAATAAAAATAAATAAGAATAAAAGATAAAAGGCATGAATGGGCTTGGAAACATTTTCATTCATGACAAGGTGCAACTCACCCTCTTCAGAGGCACCCACAGGTAAGCCATACATTTCCATGCTATCACTACACCCATTTCCCAAACATCCCCTACCACCTCATCCACTTGCATGGCCCATATTTGTCCTCACCCAGAAACATCCCACGTACAATGAGAACTAGCCCAACATGACGTCCTAGCATCCCCTCCAAACTTGGCTTGTAGAATAGCATAATTTATTTGAGCACTTGTCCAGGTAAATGGGGTTTCATACACATGTTTAAATAACTTGATGATTAGATGTGATTGACATTGCTATGATCCCTGTGACTTATGATCCCACAGAGGGCGTATTTGTTGATGTTGTAGGGCCACACATGATGGAAATGTACACATGGGGATATAATTAGTTCAAACCTCCATGGGGATAAAATCCCACTAGATGGATGCTGAGATCCCAGCTAGGGGCATAGACAGATCAAGGGTTTGCACCAGAGAGAGAGAAGGACGTTCCACTAGGGACATCCTCGCAGGCCTGGACCCAGGGAGGTCTTTCCCTTTTCACCATGATGTAGGCCTCAGAAGGCCCATGACGTCACCCAGGTCACCCATGATGTCACCCAATGTTTTGGATACTTTGGAGGCAGTTGTGTGCCAAGTGACATGTGTGGCAGAATCCTGAGACCCAAGGAGGCCTAAAGTTTTTCTCCAGGAGGCCAACGTTGCCCTAAAAGGGCCTAACGTCACCCTACAAGGGCATGACATCATCTTTACAACTTCATTTAGGGTTTTCTTATGACATTTAATGTAAAAACTATATATCATGTGTCACTGACCATGTCGGCCTTTTTGACCTAATTTTAGTCATTGTAACTGTATCAATAAGGGGAAAATCACTCTTATCTTTCATGATATTTCATTATCTTTCACTCACACTTGTGAGGACTGAAATTTGTGCCCTATATAGGGTTTCTTGGCTGAAATTTTAGGCGCACTTGTTGAGGAAGGCTAAATCTTGGAGTATTTTGACAAGTTTCTTGGTGGAAGTGTTCAACTAGGGTTTTTCTTGATGATTATTGATGTATGTAAGTGATATTTCTGCGATTATTCTTAAGTGAATGGTTATAGTCTTATTTATCTTGCATTTACATTAAAGATTATGAATTTACTTGATTAAACCCTAGGAAGACTAGCACATGTTATTGTCCTAGCTTTAAAATCCTTCACCTACTAGATCTTGTCAAGAGGCCAATTTTGTTGAAGCATTTTCTAGGGCCTTGCCATTGCAACACCCTAGTTTTACCTGCTTCATCTTAGCCGATTTTGCTTCATCATTGAGTTAAAAAGGGAGGAAATTCTACTAATTCCTAGGGTTACCTACACCTTAGTAGCTAGTTTCCCCTAGGGTTTGATAGTTGGAGCCTTGGGTTACCAACACTCCATCTATTTATCCCTCTTGTCTTTGACTCTCCTACTATCATTTTTCTTCAGCATTGTCTCCATTTTCCCTAAAGCACTAGTATAAGTCCTATTTTGAGTGATTGATCAACCATCAAACTGTATTCCTTGAGCTTGCTACTGACCATTTATAACTTTAGAATAGCCTAACCTACTAACATTATTGTTGTTGTTACTAAAGTAAGCTACAACCATACATTGCAACATTAAAATCTTCTAAAAGAAATTGGAAAAGTTGATTAATGCATTGCCTTGTTTGCTTCTAATAAATGCTAGTATTATGATGTTAATGGTTGATTATGCTTAGTCATTTTGAAGTTGTTTCAAGGAACTTATTGTGAAGTATTGCCTCATAAATATTGTTTTTATAATTTTCCGTTTACTTCATCATTATCAACCAATTGCTTTATTTTAGAAATTCTATGGTTTTATGAAGTGCTAACCAACAAGTTGTACTTGAAATAGATATAGTTTCTTGTTGCTTTGTTCCAAGAAGGTACACCTTGATATATTATCACTTCATTGGTTATAACCCGGGACTTTCTAATCTATGGTGACTTGTGAGGGAGGAATTTTTATTAGCCATTTTGACCTTGCCTTCTCAAACCCCCTGGTCACTAGGGATGTCTCCCCTGGGCCTACAACCCTAAATAGAAAGAGGAATCCTATTGAGGTGACAATGATGGGATAACCTCAAGTTACACCAATTTGCTTTCCTTTTACCTTTCATTCTATGAAAGTACAAATTGTGTGATAACAATACCAACACCTAGCCACTGCAAGTCATGTTGGGGGAAACCCAATGACCACTACAAGTCATCCTAGGGGCATTGATATTGTTGAAAAACCTAGAAAAGTAGGAAGTAAACCAAATTTCCTTGTAATCTTTGCAATGGAGATCACCTTACTCATATGTTCTCTATTATTCCCATGGTATGAAGAGCGTGGTCCTTTTCTGAGGGCCCTTCTATTTCTGAGTGATATTTAGTTTCCCAACAATTTTTTCAATCATTCGTTGATGAATTGGTCATCTCGATGCAATAATTAGTCGTTCCCAATTTTATTTTGGAGGGTGATACATCTCTTGACCATGTTGTCTAACATCCTATTCAACTAGTGATTGAGGAAGTGGTTGCACCAATTCAATTTTCAGTCGATCACTCTCTTCTTTTGGGGAGTGATGCATCTTTCGAATATGTCTTTAGCATTTCTAGTTCAGTACCTTCTAAACAAGGGGGCATTCCACTCTCTTCGAATATGCTCCCTCCAAGTCCTAGGATGGTTTTCTTTGATTGGAATGATCTTTTTGAGTCTCACCTTCCTTCTTATACACCTTTCCAAATAACGGTTAAAGCTAATTTGAAAGGCATTTACCGATGTATTTTATATGAGGGAGTCGGCGCAAGTATTTTATCCTCCTAGGCTTGGCAATATTTGGGTTCTCTCAAGCTTGTGTTAGATACCAATGAGTTGTTGGCTTTCGATAGAAGACCTAGTGAATATTTGGGGATTCTTCCTCATTTTCCTATCATGTTAGGTGGGAATGCTATCCTAGTTGATCTGATAGTGGTGTCAGGCCCTTTAGACGTTAATAGGCTTCTTGGGTGTGATTATGTATATGCTATGAATGTTTTGGTGTCTATGCTCTTTCGTGTAATTCATTTTCCTCACAATGGAAGCATTTTCGCCATTGATCATCTTGTATCTGATAATCACTATCCTAATTTGATTTTATCTCAATTTTATCCTTCATTTGTTCCTAGTTTTCGAATAGACTGTTCCTCGCCATGGGTGAATTATGTGGCATCTTATTCTTGGTGTTGAATTACTTCTGAGAAGGATCCTTTATAGTCATGTTTTCATTCTCGAGACAACGTCTCCACAATTGATCATGTGGATTATCCAATGGGGGAACGAGAGCCATTTATTTCCCATTTTGTCCCAAGAGATCTTGAGTTTCCTCTCGAGTCTGATGTTACTGTTTGTGAGACCTTGAGCCTTGGTATTTGTGCACCTTCAAGTCCCAATTTTCTGGATGTTAAATTGCCTTTAGTTGAGGCTATCCTTGAAGCTATGATTATGAATTTTTGACCTCTTCCTGAACTGGAAGATTTACAGGTTGGTTACCAAAGAAACCCTTGGCCTGAGCCTAGCAATGGGTTGTACCTAGAGAAGTACTATGCATAAGATGCAAGGTTGTGCGATTCTTTGTACAACATTGTACTTTTAGGGTTTCTTGTTTTCAAATTTTGTATTCCATAACACTTTTTATCATAGGTTTATATATTGAATTTATTAACTTCTGGGTGAGTTTTGCTGGTATTATATATAGGACTTTGGAGACGTTTTCTTTAGTCTCTTTTTTTCATGTCGATCTATTCTAACATGTAATGATATTGAAACTAGCATATAGGTTAGATTTTAGCCTCCATGTATATTTTGCATTATTCGTTTCCTGGTTCATTTTTCCTTAGGATTGAACCCATTGAGTTACAACACATAACCTTCTTTGTTTTTTAGAAGTGTTTTAATTCACGTGGTAGAGCCTATTGTTCACAGGTGCCCTAGTTAGAACCCTGCTCATAGTTTGGTGCCCATGCTGAAGTAATTTCATAGGATCCGAAGCCCTATTCAGTCATGCCATGAATTTGCGTTGAAGCCTGACAACTTCTTCTCATTCTTATTCCAGCTAATACCCCATGGGGCTCCCTCATCTATGTGTTAATTTGTGATACTGCATTACATTCTGTTGCTTGTGATTTTTGAGCTTAATGTTGGCTTCAACTTGTTGTTTATCCTCTTGCTTATGAATTCTCATTGGTTGCTAGCCTTGCAATATTTTCCTTTGCGACTTGACACTTGTATCCCTGTAGGAATATTTCCATCAAGTATCCATATCCTGCACATATTTCCTTGCATTGATCATAGGTATGTTCATAATGCTTGGAACTATTTTTCTTATCCGCGACACTCATTTCCTTTGTTGTATTTTAGCATTATTTTATTCTTTTTCAAGATTTCTAATATGAAAAACACACACACAAAACTCAAATAACAAAAAATAGCATGGGAAAGAGTCTTCTTTTCATTTTTGGCAGCACTCGAGTCACCTTTGAACAAAGTACAAAATTTTGAGTTGATGTCTCAACAATTTGGGTTTAGTATGGATTTAGGAAACTAAACTAGTTACACAGAGTTTTTACTCTTATGGATGGTTATTCTCCTAGTCAATATGGAGAGTTTGTTGATGCCTCCTACATCACAAACTTATGTCAATTTTCACTTATAGTCCATGCTTCCTAAGTCACTCTATTTTATTATGCTTTTGTTCAAAGGAAGTTTTATCCGGTGTCCTCAAAATTCCTGGCCTTGCAAGTCGACCTTTCTGTATGTCAAGTCCTTATTATAATCACAATCATATTTGTCCTATTCTCGTACTGGTATGAAAAGTCCCCATTGACTTCGAGTTGGCGGGTCAACTCTTATCGACTACGGCACATTGCTCTGAGAGTTTGACCTAAAGTTTCACCCTGACCCTATTTACAACATTGATAGGAAATCTTGTTCTCAACATATGACATTTCATCATTGGTCGCTAACTAAGTGGTTTCCCTTGTGTTCAACGACAAGAACATTATTCACACATTGGGATTCGTGCAATACATTGGATTCCATTTGAACCCATTGGTGGCTTCTTTGCCTTTGTCAACAATTTTCATTATTGGATGCTACTCAAAGGGTCACTTTCATGCACTATTCTGGTTGGTGCACATGAGAGACACACTTCATGGTGGGTCCTTTCAATATTTTCATATGATTTCTAATAAATATTTGGCCTTATGCTACTCCTTGTGACATTGGATGATGAAGGATTCCTTAGTTGCATCCTTCTAACAGATCTCTTCCTGTTGACTTCGACACATCTTGCTCTGGGATAGGGATCTAGAGTATTTATTAGTACCTTGGGGCTTGTAGTCATAAGTGACAGGTTCCCTTGCTATTGACAATGGGAATACATCAATGTCCCCTGATTGATATATTCTACCAAGTGTTCGACATAAACTCCTTTATTCACAATTGCTAGAATGTAATAGGTACCTTGACACCCATTATCATTATCGGTGGGGTGTCTCTCATTTTTTAACGATATACATCAATGACCAGTAATCAAATGGTGTCTCATTGTGTTCGACTTCATCACATCTATTCGCATAGTACAAACTTGTACCATCGGTAATTGATTCAAAGACCTCAGGTTTGTAGTAGCATCACCTATTTTATGTTGCTTCCCAAGTTGTGTTGGAGAGTACCACTTCCACTTATGACGTCGGTACTTGCTAATGATCAATTGTTCGACTCTTTTTTCTAGATATCCTTCACTGATTATGAGACATAAATCCGCTATGTATCTCTTTCATGGATATTATTTCTTTTGACATGGAACCTCTGTGTATTCATTTTTGTGTCCATGATCACTACTTTTATATATATATATATACACACACACACTTCATGGATTCATAATGTACTTGATTTGGAGGCCATTATTTTGTCACTTCTGAGCATGGGTATGCCCACCTCGAGAAGATAATATTCTTACTTGTTTTTTGTTGTTGGTTTTGTTCTTAGATTGGATTTTGGTGACTTTCACCTAGGCCTACTACTTCTTTACCTCCAATATTTATAATGTATTTCAACCATCAATTTCTCTTATGACATCACACATTAGGGGGCATCTATTATAGCATCAATTTCCACCACATGTGCATTGATGACTTGCTTTTAATTTTCCTCGTCCTACTTGCAGACATAAATTCCCTATACCTCCTTTAGATTCTTAATTTTTTTTTTTTTGACTTGTATATGCCCTAAAAGCTATGCAAGGCATGTATACATGAGTTTCTCTAAATAAAGTCATGTACATGTAATTTATTGCTAAAAAAATACAATTTTTCATAATTGTGTGTTGGGTTATGAGTTTGTCAATTTTTTAACTCCCTTTTACCTATACACAACCATCTGCAACCACTCCAACCACTTGGAGATGGTATAAATTGAGCATGGGCCATGAGGAGAGGGTAATCATCCTTGAAACAAATTCATGCTATCTATATCTTGCCTTGTCTACAAACCCTTGTATTATCGTTGTTGTTTCATATCCTCAAACCTGGAAACCCTCGTTTCCAACTTTTTCCTTGATTTCCATATCTGACCAAGAAGTGTTCCTTGATATTATTTGGGTCAGTATGAGCATAGGAGTCAAAGATTCATCATATATTTAGTATCCTAGGTGGATGGACTTGGAGTTTGTTCAATGAGAAGTGTCGCATCAAGTGCAGGTGAGAACTACCACAAAAAATATGTTGTTAATCAATAAAGATACTATTTCCTTCGAAAATTTGGTATTCTTTGTGTATTTTCATTATGTTTGAATATCTCCTTACCTAGAATACTAGTTGTTGCAATTATTTCTGTTTTTGTATCAAATTCATAGAAGTTACTTATGATTTAATTGTTTTCCTTTGTAGTCTTGCACTTGAAATGTTTTTTGGTTAAAAAAGGAGAAATTCAGGAGGAGCACAAAATATTTCAAGATTGGGATCTTCATCAGTCGTAGGACACCAAGTAAGTCTTCCTTCCTTCATTATTAATAGTTAGTTATTTGATCAAGTTAGTTACATATTTTTGTTTTCTTTCTTGGGAAGTAATTTTGATCTTTTAATGGTCAACGATTTGTTGTGGCTTTGACCCATAACACAATAGATCTATTGTAGCTTTGACCCATAGCACAACCAACCCTTTACATGAGATTGTAAAGCATTCCTCATTTTTCAATCCAAAAATTATTCAACTCTTTATTGCACTAAAATTTTTGATGTTTTGCAGAGGAAATCTCAGTTTGTAGCAACTTGGTAGAGAAAACATGTTGGTCAATGTAGAAACAACTTCATCATACTTATGGTTTTCAAACCACAATTTGGATTTACCCATAAGATGTTTGTCTCCAGCATAACAAGTATTTGTCAGAGTAGAAGAAGATTAGAAAGAGTTAAACTATAAACAAAAACATAATGCAAGGGTTTCTCTTGAGTTATAAGTATTACTATTTTTTGTTTGATTGATTTGCAAATGCACCTCATATTACATTACTTGGAGGAATTGACTAGTAAAGGGGGAAATTGGTATGATTAAGTGCAAATATGGTGTGGTCGTACCTTGCGGATATGGTCTGCAATTTATTTTATGTTTGGAATGTGAAAATAGTGTATATCATAAACTCTAAGACCAATTCCGGCCTCATATTTCACACCCTCATGGAAAGCTCTCAATAATTTCTCATTAGAACGAGAATTCTCAATGGTAATGACATCAAAATCCATATCAATAATGCAATGAATGATGTCGTTGAAGTTGGAGTAACAAATGTGGATGTGGATCTAAACAAACAAATATCATATGAAGAAGGAAAGGATAATCGATATTGTGATACTAGTAAAATGATGAAAGAATCTAACAACAATTGAACTCGTGTCTACTAGTGACACATTTATGCTAAAAATAGAGATAAAAGAGGGAAATTTAAAGTTTAAACAAACCTGAGTAGTATCCTTTACACCACAATTGGTGATATTGAAGCCCTGAACAACCCATTCTAGCTAGTGAACTTGTTCTGCCTTGCACAAATTTAGCCCTTCCCTTAGGGTTGCCTCATCAATTTGGATCACTTGGAAATGTAGAATGATAGTAGTTCGGTGATAAATAACAATGAACTTAAGTAGTGAGTGCTAAGTGGACTATTAAAAAACCATGTGAAATATTGGTTGATTTCTACTGATATTTATGGGATATGGATAATAGATTAATGAATTACTCTACACAAATAATCCCAAAACTGATATCTCAAATAATAATGAAGTGAAACAAAAGGGAAATTATAGAGAAAATAAACAAGTTGGAAATATTTTAGATTGAGAAATTGCATAGGAATAAATGTGTTAGAAAAAAAGGATCGTGGAGCCATAAAACAAAACAAATGCAGAAATAAAACACAGAAGATACACAATACAATAGAGACACAGATATACATGTTTCACCCAGTGTGGGCTACGTCCACCACAAAAATTGTGAGGTCCTTACTTTTTATTATCCAACAAAATGAAGGGATAAAACCTACAACATGCCCATTGTAACTTCTTCTTCTTTCTCTCACAGTCTCCTCTCTCAGAATACAATAATCACACACATACACAACCGCAATACAATTCCCTCATAAAAAAGGGTTTCCTTCTAAGGAAAAAATACCTAAAATAACTTCTACCGTCAGATTTGCGACCTTATAATGAACGATCTAGATTGACTACGAAATTACAATATTTTACAAGGCAATTTTTCCCAATATTTCGCTTCGGGGGCACTGCCCATAAATCCCCTGCTAGGGGGGGGCTACAAAGATTCACGAATCGATGCCTTAAGGCAAGTTTGTGATTTCAATTTCTGTTGTTTGCAAATGGATAATTTTATTCTAAGCAATAAATTGTGGACCAAATATTTTATTTTAAGAATGGATCTTATTTTTTGCATTGTTTACAACTCTTTGACCTATATACTTAAAATTTTAGTGTCAATTTATTGATATGGTGTTCAATTAGTGATGTTGAATGCGTTTCCTTTATCATTCTCATTTTGTGTCACCCGAGATTGATCAATATTTACCATCAATGTTTGCCACATGTACTTATCCACCTATCCTTATATCTCTACCCATGAGTTCCTCTCCATGCGAACACTTCATTACCTTCGTCCACTAACTTGTTGTGGTGTGGATGGAACTCCATTATTGAGAGATTGTAAAACATTAATATAATATGTAATGTTAAGCCTAACCAAGGTTCAATTCTTGACCATTAATCAAACATCTCATACATCTCATACACGTATTGCTACCCACAACATTACCATGTAAAGTAGATATGTAAAATAAGAATGTTGTCAGACTCACTGTAGTTATTTGTAGACTTGGAAATTTTATATTCCTATAAATAAAGAATCAATACTAATGGTTGTGGGTTCCAAGACCACCAGATTAAATAGACTAATCCAAAACATGTGATCTCTTCTTGTTTTGTTAGGTTATCCATCTCTGTTCACATTCTAACTTTGAGAAACTAACTAGATGACACGTGACTCATTGAATTTCGCCAACAACGTCAATAAAAAATTTGGTTTACAACATTGAATGTTGATTTTGCACCCATGATTATATCCATCATTAATCCAAACTCTTTGAGGTTTTCCCCATGTTTTGATTTTTTTCTTTGACATGTTTTTTTTAGATTTACTATATTAAACATAATATGTTAAATGTGGGTGATACTAAACATAAACCCAAAATTTTCAAATCATTTTCAATCAATATATTCCACAAATGCAACCTTGCTAAAATATAATGAGATTGAACCACGAGAAGATGTCTTAACAAAAGGAACCTAAA
>ML779989.1:930336-953737 GCA_009831015.1 Picea engelmannii
TTTGAGTGTGTGACATAATATTTGTGAAACCATAAAAATTTGTCCTTCCCTTACAACATCCTATTACAACAAGTTTCTTACTGGAAAACACTTTTAATGTGCAACAATTGTCCACATTTTCTTCATCTTTTAACACGATGATAGAATACCCAGGAACTAAATTTGATGGTACTGTTCAAAATTCAAGATCTTAAAGGCTGCAAAATACACTGTTCGAGATGACAACAACAATTTGAAATCTTCTTTGATGTTTTTAAATTCTTCTTTCCAAAACCAAAGTGAAAGAAACCAATGCCATTCGAGGAGACCATATACAACTGGAGTTTCTAAATATGATTGAACTTCCGATTGGAATCTGTGTGCGAGAGCCAAGCTATTTTGTGTGTAACTGAGCAATCCGTGGGATATTTTGTGTGTTGTTGAGCAACATACCCCGATTTTCTACTGTTTGATTCACTGCATTCCACACCATAGCCATAATCCCAAGTTTGTTTGAATAAGTGTTAGGTTGATTCCATGGTTGATCACATAGAAGAAGTTGAAGCCATGGAAAGCCTCTCTCACTTTCCTAAACTCATACATTTCCACTTGTTTATGATTGCTTGAAGTGGGGGTAGCACCCATATACCATTATATAGCATAAATTTTGGCAGTCACCATGTTTGGAACCACCCTCATTAACTTCATTAGATGATTAATAAAACTACAATGAAGGTATTTACAATGCATGTCGATTGAACCTATTGTTGTCAAGTTATTTTTTAATCCCTATAGAAAATTTTACAATGTAACAATGTATTGAAAGGACCTAATGCTAAATGCTTAATGTTTGGCAATAAACTTCTTATTTATATTTTATAGGTGGAAATGAAGTACATATTCGAACTAGTGTAAATCTTTATTAATGGACATAGCAATCGACATTTGCTTTGAATGATTTGATGGGAGGAATTTAACATGTGTATAGGGATATGTGTTATGGATGGACCATAACCAAGATATTAAATGGAAATCATGTAGATAAGCTTGTCGCAGTTTCTCACAGTCTTAAAATGAAATTTTCAATTAGTGTTTTGACTTATACATTAAAGCAACGTATACTTAAAATACAATCAACAACTCATATCTTCACATTTCACATTAAAAAAATGACAAAGTGTTCAACATACTTTGGTTTATTGGCATATTCTAGTAGCATACTTCGGTGTATGCTTCATAAAAGGACCTATTCATTCACAATTAAATATTCCAGTAGTGGACTTCGGTGCATATCCATGTATGTATGCTTCCCAACAAGGAGTGTTTCACTTTTATCCCTTTAACTCGCCTTCTAACATTACCTTAAAGAAGAATTGTGACCCCAAGATGAATGCTTAGCTAAAGGCATGTTTATGTCCCTGATTTTACAAGGGTGCTAGAAAATTCTACCATCAATCCATGCACTTTCCTATCAACATTTTATTATTAATCTTTACGCTTTCCTATCTACATCTTCATTTTCCTATTTGAAGGGACTAGATCTGAAATTAACAATGTTATTTGTTTGTATGCCTTTGTATTAATGTTTACGCTTTCCTATTTACATGTTCTTTTTTATCAATTTTTCTATTTGAAGGGATTTGATCTGAAATTAACAATGTTCTTTGTTTGTATGCTTTTCTCTAAAATTGACAAATGTACCATAAATTTAGTTGATATGATTTCTAAGATCAATGGTCACCAATTCATTTGTAACAACTAAGAAGAGTCTCTTTAGCATGTCCCTTTCTCTATCCTCACCTTTAGAAATATTGCTAGTATCTCCTCTATCATAAAAAAATATGGTTTCGTTTCCATTAGGAGACATGAGCTTCTTGAATCCCTCTTCAATTGACATAGAGTCTTCTGGTGCACCCTTTTACCTAGACAGGTTTCCCTCCCACAAGATATATATAAGTAATTCATTTGATCCCTTGCTCCATCCAAATTTCCCATAGCCCTACTTCATGTCATATATTTTCTTTTGGATACATCAAGAGAGTTGTTCACATGATCAATAACAATAGAGTTACATATGAGGAAGACCTACACATTGAGTTCCTCAAACATGGTATTCACTCTATCAACTTACTTATTGTCAATTTGTTTGATTTATTGCATTGTTTGATCAAGTTCTCCTTTCACATGGTTCCACCATATCATCCAACCCATTTTGAAATCAAGGTTTAGTTAAGATCCTACAATTACATGACCATCATGATTGGACACACTTAAATACCTGTTATAAAATTTAGTTAAGATCCTGTGTTGAATGACATAATTTGTTTTTTTTAAAACCACAACATTGGTCGCTTTAGCGACTAACATGTTTGTCGCTAGTATTGCCAATTGGTCGCAAACCCCAACCTATTAGTCGCTAGAGAGACCAATCTATTAGTCGGTCGAGTGACTAACATGTTCGTCGCTAGTATTGCCAATTGGTCGCAAACCCCAACCTGTTAGTCGATAAAGCGACCAACCTGTTAGTCGATTGAGTGACTAACATGTTCGTCGCTAGTATTGCCAATTGGTCGCAAACCCCAACCTGTTAGTCATTCTACCGACTCATAGTGGTGTATTGACTAAGTTTTCCATGGTTGTCTTGGTCACTCTTGTGACTAATATTAGTCGTTCTACCAACTAACATTTGTCGCTAGCCGAACTTTTCCCTATTCTGAATGGGCTTCTTTTCCTGGTTGCTATACCGACAAAGATCCATGTGTGGCCGCTAGACCGACGAAAAAAAAAATCATCTTGGTCGCAAAAATGACTCTATACCGACGGAATTTCGTCTCTACTTTGTCGCAAAAATGTTCAAATTTAATAGTGTTTGCTAGCTTGGAAAACCCAATGCCCGAACCAATGTATGGGATGGATGAGAGAAAAAAAAAAGATGAAAAGTGGTAAGTATGGTGGGAACGGACGATGACCTTTCATGAACCCATCTAGTGGAAACTCAAACCCTATGGGAACCAACTTACTAGGTCATCTTGTCAATCCCCCAGGTGTGGACAAATGTAAAGGCATAAGGTCCAAGAAAACGTTAGAAGTAAAAATAATTAAATGCACATATTCAAATGTTTTGAGAATAAGAGTGACACATGCCATGATACCTGGACTCATTACCTCATGGAGAAATACCCACTGCTGTTGAAGGACCAGGTCGATGGGATGGATGCTACTGCTGCTAACAAGGTGGAGGTGATGGAGAAGAAATATGGGCCCTTCAGGGCCAGGTTCAAGTCAATATGGCTCTTGATACTCCATGTCTAGGACCCGTGGGCCTCGAGACATAATATCCTTAGTTATCCATAGGCTAGGGGATAACATCTGGCTCCAAATCGGGGACATGTGCTCACCGTAGAGCGCATGAGAACCTCAACATCTCTGGCATGACCTATGTCTTGCTTGATCTCAACAAAATATTATTAGTAGTCATTTGGGGTGGTGATATCACCCCTAGCTCACATATGGTACAATAAATGAAAATAAACAAGCATATATGCAATGGAAATACAACTACTCTAGTATGAAATGCAGATTGTATATACAATGAATGAAAATGCCTACCTACTTACCTGTAATTACCTGTCATGCTGTTTGTGGGTGGTAACGCTTGATGTGTATAGATTTCACTAGTAACTTCAAAGCCTCTCCTTCCATGGTCCTTAGATTGAAAGAGTTTGTTCCTGCAGGACTCATGATCTTGTAGGGACCTTCCCATAGTCCATCCAAATTCTTGTGCATACCAGGTTTCTCCCTTCTCTTATCCCATAAAAACACTAGATGTCCCTCGGTGAAATCCCTCTCCTTTGTCTTGTGATCGAAGGTGTTCTTGATATTTTCTTGGTTTCTTTCCATTTGGAATAGGACGGTCCTTATAGATTCATCCAAATCTATTAACTGGTTAATTCACCCTTGGATTTCTTCTTCGTCGGTGGTGTATTGCTGACCAAAACGGAGGATGGGGATTTGGAGTTTCACAGGTAGTTTGGCTTGTAACCCATACACTATCTCAAAAGGGGTCCTTCCTGTCGAGGTCTTTGTTATTATTCGATCTGCCCACAAGGCATATTTAAGTTTTCTATCCCAAGACCTCTTATTTTCCCCCACAACCTTCTTGATGATGTTTGTAAGGTTCTTATTACTCGATTCTACCAATCCATTGCCCCGTGGATAATAATTGGAAGAATGAGATAGAACAATGCCATACTTGATACAAAATTCTGCTAATGCGAGAGAACTGGAAGCTTTAACATTGTCTGTGGTAATCTTGGACGAGACCCCAAACCTAGTTATGATTCTTTCTTCCAAAAAGTTCATGACTACATCCTCAGTGGCCTTCTTTGTGGGAATAGACTCTACCCACCTAGTAAAATAATTCGTGGCTGTTAAAATCCACCGATATCCATTACTTGAATTGTCTTTAAATTCCCTAATAAAGTCCAACCCCCAATGTTGAAAAGGAGCTTCTACTACCACGGGTTTAAAGACTGTGCTGGGATTTTTGGTTTACCAGTAAAGTATTGGCAAGGCTAGAATGATCAGACATATCGGTGAGTATCAACAAATAATGTTGGCCAATAGTATCCATCTCTATGGATCTTGTGGGCAGTAGTACGGGTTGCGAAATGTCCAGCATAATGTCCAGAGTGTAATTCCTTCAACAATTTATCAACTTCTTCTTGATTGACACATCTAAGGAGAACTCCATCGATATCTTTCCAACCAAGGCCATTCTCGGTCAAACATTATTTCATAGTTCTAAGTATCAAAGCCCTTATTTTGTAGTCTACTAGGTGATCTGGGCACGATAAATTCTTAAGGTAATATATTATATTGGAATACCATTCATTATGTTCTAATTCACTAACTACCACGTTTATTTGTTCAATTTCTCCCATTTGTATGGCCTCTTGGTTGCTCTTAGTCAACATATGGGAAAAACCTTGTCCCTTTATAATCTTGGTGGGTTTTATCTCTAAGTCATACTCTTGGATTTCGGAGACCCACTTTCCCCTAGTACCCATACAATATTGTTGCGATAAGACATCCTTTACTACTGGGTAAGGGACATAAGCCTTGATTTTATTATAACCCATGTAGTTTCTAAAGTGCTTAAGGGATTTCACAAAGGCATAAGCTTGTTTCTCAGTGATTGAATAGTTCAGCTCTAAATCCCCAAGGGATTTTCTCATGAAGGCGATAGGGTTTTCATAGTTGTTAGCGTCCTTTTGCAACAAGACACCTGCAATGGTGTCTAGGGAGGCAAAAGAGAATATTATGAAATCTCGTGAATAGCCAGGACTGATCAAGACTGGGGATTGGGAGATATAATCCTTTATGTCTTCAAAATATTTAATGGCTTTATCATCCCATTTAAACATTGTATCCTTCTTTATTAATGCACTCATGGGTTTTATCCTTTCGGCAAAGTTTGGGACAAATCTTCAAATGAAATTTATTTTTCTGAAAAAGGATTGTAGGGACTTCTTGTTGGATGGGGGACACACATCTTTGATAGATTGGACCCTCTCAGGGTCTATATAGATTCCCCTTTCGAATACTATGTGTCCCAAAAGTTTCCCTTTCTCTATCCCGAAGACATATTTCTTAGGGTTCAAGGAGATACCATACTTTCTACATCGCTCAAACAATTCTAAGGTGTGATATGTGGTCTTTCCTCTCCTTTGATACGACTATGAGATCATCTTGGTAAACTTATATGATTTTCTGAATGAGATCCCTAAAGGAAAAATCCATTACTCTCTGAAAGTTATCATCGACATTCATAAGTCCAAATGGCATTCTCAAGTACATAAATGTTCCCCATGGTGTGTTAAATTTTGTTTTAATCTGGTCTTCCCTTTTGAGCAATACTTGGTTTTATCCAGAAAATCCATCCAGCATGGACATCATCCCTGCCCCTATAACTCTCTGTAACAAATGTTCCATATTTGGGAGGGGGTAGTTGTCATTCAAGAATAGTTGGTTAAGGTTTCAGAAATCTACACACAAGCAGATTTCACCACTTTTATTTCAGACAACTACCAAATTTGACATCCATGACAAATATCTGATGGGAGCTATAATGCCAACATTGACCATGTTTTGGAGTTCCTTTTGTATCTGGTTTTCCAATTTTGGGTTGATATGTCTTAGCTTTTGTCGGAAAGGTTTGTCTCCTTTTGTCAAAGGTATAACATGTTGGAGAACATCACCCCTATAAGCCTTTAGTTCACCATAATTCCAAGCGAAGGTATCTTTGAATTCTCTTATGAGGTCTAGAATTTCCATCCTTTCCTTTTTAGTAGTCCCTTTTGCTATTTTGACCATCCTTGGATCAATCTCCGTGCCGATGTTGAACTCTAGGGCTTCATCTATTTGTTTGTTGGGTTTCTTTCCCTTGAAAACATCGTGTCTATCAAAGAGGTGTTCTAAAGGGACACATCCTTTTGTCAAAGTGTTATTTTGGAGGTTGACCACATCCAGGTTCATGGAATCAACCATGAAGTTTACTTGTGAATTGGTGAATTCTTTGCTATTTTCCCTGAATCTAATGATCTGGTCATAATCTTCAAAGCTGAATTGCCAATGTTCCAAGTTATCAGAGATCGAATTTCTAAACAAGACTTCCATTTTTCATAGGTTTTGGAGTGGGCCATCACAAGGTTGTAAGGTGGAAGCAGAAACATCCAGGGCATCTGCCACATATTTTTCTTCTCAGGGAACTACTTTGATTGTCACCATTTCAAAAGATTTTGCAATGGAACATGTAAAGTCATGTTAATTTTTTAGTCTCTCATTCTTAGCAGCGAAGTCTAGTAACACTAGTGATACTATCAGGTCTAAGTCCCCTATAAATCTTAGGTGTGTGACACCTTTATCGATTTCCAAGTTGAGACATAGGATCAAAGCTTCGTATTCGACAATGTTTTTTGTACAGTGATACTCAAGTCTATAGGAATAATAGAAGGTCTCCTTGGATGGGGCTGTCAAGACAATACCTACCCTTGAGCCAGAATTCGAATGAGCCCCATCAAACTCTAGAGTCCACATTCCTTTAGGTGTCTTGGTGGTTTTATCTTCTGAACTCATCCCTTGGATGAACCAATTCTCAATTCCATTGTTAATGCATAGGAGATGATCATATGGTTCACGAAGGGTCTCAATTAGGCATCATGTAATGGGTTGTTTATGAAGGGTAAAGAATCATCCTTCAAGGTGAGGTATGGTAGCTTCAGACCCTTGGTTTTGGAAACTTCCAGTCAAGTTTTCTATAAGGTCCTTATGGAGTATGATCCCCCAATTCCTTAGAGCATATATTACCAATACATCAATAGTAAAAGGAGCATCGGGGCAAGCATGGAAAGAAACACTCAGATCCTTAATAATGCCTCGTGTAAAGCATTCTTATGTGTTTGGATGGGATATGCTTAGAACTAATTTGTGTGTGACCCTTTTGGTCATTATATTACTAGGATCATCTAGGTCGAAAACACAGTTATGGAGGAGGGAATCATTTACCTGGAGGGTAACATAAAAAGGTGTAGTTTCCCCATATTTTGTTCCCATGCTTCCTACTTGGTAGACAAAAGGGGATTCTTCTTCAAGACTGTCATCCTCATAAATTTGAGGCAAGGATTTTTCAACATATTCATCCTTGGGTGTTCCAAACATTTCTTGAGTGGGTTCTATATCCTCAGGAGATTCATTTTTATTGAGAAAATAAGGAAGCATATTCCATGTTCGTGAAACATGTGCTCTATTTTCTAGGGTAAGGCTATATTCCACCTCAAGCATTTTTGGGAGGTCAGGCTCTAGTTATATCATGCTCTCATCATTTGGTTCCCATAAGTCATTGTTTTTCAAGAGGTTAATATAATGGATAGAATCATTGAACCTAAGGTTTTCCTCAATCTGAAAAGCAACCTCTTGTGCTTCTTCCAGGATTGAGGGTAATCGATGCTTGAGGGTGAACTGCAAAGTTCCCTCTAAGGAGTTTAAGTAATGATGGAGAATATAATTTTTTAGGTTAAAGTTGGGTTGGAGTTTTCCAAGGAGAATATTGAACCTATCATTGAAATCCCTAATTCTCTCATTGGTTCCTTTGCAAATATCGAGGTATTGAGAGTACACGAAAGCTATAATTTTCTTTTTACACCACCTACTTTTGAAATATCGTTCTAGATCCTCAGGGGTTTTGAAACTCCCTCCTGGTTGATTTTTAATCCAGGTTTCAACAATTCCAGTGAGTGATCTTGTAAAGAGCCTCATAAAGGTGTCAGGATGTTCTTGTCTAGATTGGTGGAATTCAAACCCTTCACAAAATTTGGTGAAATGTGAGTTACCATAAGATCCTTCCTCTCTTGAAAATATAGGTATCCAAGAATCAACCTTCTTGGGTAGATCATGTAATCCTCCTTGGGTGTTAGCTAAATCCAAAGGGCCAAAGAGTTCTTTGTGAGACCATTTAGGAGGATTTATAGGGGTAATATAATTTATAGGGGTAATAGGGATTACAACAGTAGAAGAGAGTGTGTACTGATGTCCACTACAGGTCATCAATTGTGAAGTCGCCGGATAATTTTCTTGAAATTATCAAAGGGATGATGGGATCACCCTCAGTGGAGTCGCTAGGTAATCTTTGAAAAGTAAAGACTCTTGAGGAAAGTCTTAATGAGGATTTTCATCTTTGAGGAGAATTGACTCAGTGTTCCCTAACAACGGTGCCAAAATGTTATCAAACAATTTGTAATTTAATCCAAAAGAAAGGTTAATGGAAGGAAAATTGGCATAACGAGAGGTTATCCTATCACTGTCACTGCAATAAGATGCCTCTTTCTATTTAGGGTTGATGTCCCAGGGGAGACATCCTCAGTGACCTGGGGGTTTGAAAAGGCAAAGGTGAAAATGTCTATAAAAATGTCCCATCTCACAAGTCACATTGATCAGAAAGTCCCAAGGTTTTAACCAATGAAGTAATAAAGAATTAAGATGTACCTGCCCAGAACAAAGCAACAAGGAAAAATATCTTTTGCATGTAGAACTTGTTGTTAGTACTTCATAAAACCATGGACTTGATCAATAAAAGAAATAGTTGATATATGGTGAAGCAAACAAAAATTTATAGCAGCAATGTTTACAAGACAATAGCTTCACAATAAATGCCTTAAAATGGCTTCAAAATGACCAAGAATAATTACTCAACAACAACAAAGTACTAACATTTGTCAGAATCTCATTAAGCAATGTATTAATAAAATTTCTCAATTGCTTATAGATGGTTGTAGCTTACTTTTGTAACAACAACAAATAGGTTAGTAGATTAGAATATTCTAAGGTTAGGAGTAGTTAGTAGAGAGCTCAAGGTAAAGGTTTTGATAGTGGTTTTTGTCAATCACTCAATAGCAAGGCTTAGATCAATGTTTTTTAGGGTAAATGGAGTCCTTTTAGGCAGCGAAAAATCTTGAAGGAACAAATGATAATGAGAGAACTAGAGACAAGAGGGTTAATAATTGAAGTGTTGGTAGCCCAAGGCTTCAATCAAAAAACCTAGGGGAAAAATGGCTACTAGGAAGTAGGTAACCCTATGCCCTAGTAGTTTTCCTCCTTCTTTAACTCAGAGATGAAGTAGATGACATATTAGATGAAGCAAAATGTGCTAGGGTGTTGCAATGACAAGGCCCTTAGCAAAATTTTCAAGAAAATTGTTTTTTTAGCATAATCTAGTAGGTGAAAGTTATTAAAGCAAGGACAATAACATGTCCTTTAGCCTCCTAGGGTTTTAAGCTAGCAATTTCATAATATTATTATAAATGCAAGATAAAAATAACTATAACCATTCAATGAAGAATAATTGCAGAAATTTTACTTACATTCAGCAAGAATCATCTAGCAAATAACCTAGTTGAACACTCCCACCAAGAAAAATGAAAAAATAGTCCAAAAAAATCCTCCTTCAAGAAGTGCGTACCAAATTTCAGCCAAGTAACCCTAATTAGGGCATAAATTTCAGACCTCACACTTGTGTGTGTGAAATATTATGAAAAAATACAAGGGAAAATCCCTTATTTATATAGTTACAATGACCAGAATTAGGCAAAAAAGGTCGACATGGCCAATTATATGTAATATCCAGTTTTTAAATTAAATGACAAATTAAAACCGTAAATCAAGCAGAAAAGGTGACGTAATTCCCTTTTAGGGTGATGTTAGGAATTTTTAGTGCAACGTTGGCCTCCAGGAGAAAAACGTTAGGCCTCCCAAGGCCTCTGGATCAAACCACACCTGCCACTTGGCACACAACTACCTCCAAAGTGTCCAAAACACTGGGTGACGTCAAGGGTCACAAAGGTGACTTCATGGGCCTTCCAAGGCCTACATAATAGTGAGAAGGGAAAGACCCACTAGGTCCAGGCCTACCAGGTTGTCTCTGGTGGAATGTCCTCCTCTCTCTCTGGTGCAAACCTCTGATCTGTCTCTGCCCCTGGCCGGGGTCTCAACATCCATCTGGTGGGATTTTAGCCCTATGGAGGTCCAAACTAATCATCTCCCCATGTGTACTTGTCCATCGGGTGTGGCCCTGCAACAACAACAAGTACGCCCTCCATGGGCTCATAAGTCACATGGACCATAGCAATGCCAATCACATCTAATAATCAAGTTATTTAAACATGAGCATAAAACCCCCTTTTCCCAGACAAGTGCTGAAAGACGTTATAATATTCTACAAGCCAGGTTTAGAGGGGAATTTAGGATGTCCTATTGGGATAATTCTCATTGGATGTGGGATTTTTCCAGATGAAGATAAATCTAGGCCATGTAAGTGGATGGGGTGGTAAGGGATATTTGAGCAATGGGTGCAGTGATGATAGGGAAATGTATGGCTTACCTGTGGGTGCCTGTGAAGAGGGTGAGCTACACCTTGTCATAGATGCAAATGTTTCCAAGCCCATTCAATGCCTTTTATCTTTTAACTTATTTATTTTTCTTTTAAGAGCCTAGTTAGGGGACACTTCTCTGGCATGGTGACCAATGGTGACAATGTTACCCACAAGCATTTCACGGAGATGAGAAGGATGGCTCATGACGAGACCCCTTTTCTCTTGGATATGTCTCCAAGAGCCACTACCCTAGCGTGGTGAACATTTGAATGGTAGTGTCATACCACTACATGCCCATGAACCTAATAGGCTGGCTCGTGATGAGACCCCCTATCCTTCAACTAGGTCTTGATTTTATTATTTTATGGGTCCCTCTATTTCTTGCTGAGAATCCTTTTATTGCTTTCTCGGGGATCCATGGGCAAAGCATCTTAAGGTTTTGTTCTTTTGTATTTTATCTTTTTCCATCTACTTTTACCCTCTAGGCCTTTAGCCCCTTCTTCCCACAAGGTATGGTACAACCCTTTGCTAGCTTGGCAAACCCAATGCTCGAACCAATGTATGGGATGGATGAGAGGAAAAAAAAAGATGAAAATTGGTAAGTATGGTGGGAACAGAAGATGACCTTTCATGAACCCATCCATTGGCAACTCAAACCCTATTGGAACCAACTTACTAGGGAATCCTATCATTTTCCAAGGTGTGGACAAATGGAAAGGCATAAGGTCCAAGCACACGTTAGAAGTAAAAATAATTAAATGCACATATTCAAATGTTTTGAGAATCAGAGTGACACATACCATGATACCCAGATTCATTACCCCATGGAGAAAGACCCACTGTTGCTGAAGGACGAGGCCGATGGGATGGATGTTGTTTCTACTGACAAGGTGGATGTGATGAAGAAGAAATATGGGCCTTCCAGGGCTAGGCTCAAGTCAATTTGGCTCTCGGTACTCCATGTCTAGTACTTGTGGGCCTCGAGAAATAATCTCCTTATTTATCCCTAGGCTAGGGGATAACACAACCTTCCTGGGATTCCCCATAGATCCTTGAGCTTCCTTCAAAGTGTATTGAATCCATTTTGGCTTCCTCTTCTATGAAGTAGCCTCATGTGGAGGGTACTCCTCCTCCTCAACCACATCACTTGAATACCGAGTACCTAAAGAAGATGATCTTGTGGTCGTCTAAGAACCAATAGAATGGGAACATGTACCCCATGGAATTGTAATATGATGACCAATGACTGGTGACCCTGTAATCGGTGAACCAGTTACCCCTAAAACTGGTGATCCTAAACCTTATGATACTGCACCCGGTGGTGAACTCACATGAAGCTGAGGAGCCTGTTTCTCCCCTTTCTCAAATCCTCGGGATCTCCTAAAGGATATGTCCTCCTAAAATCTCACATCCTACCTTGCAACTGTCTTCCTGAAGGGGGGAATGTATATACATAAAGTCTTTGAGGTCTCACTATACCAAAAACAAATACCCTTTTCTTTCGTGGGTTCTAGATTTTTCCTCTTCTCAAAAGGGACATATGAATAAGTTAGGCACCCAAAGATCCTGAAGTGCCCAACCTCAAGCGTCTTCCTAGATAAATCCTCCTAAATAGTCTTGTTCCCTAATGCTCTATGTGGAATCCTATTCTGAAGATATATTGTAGTGTTGCATGCCTCATCCCAACGAAATAATGGTATCCCCTGATCATGTAGCATGGATTTCGTAGCCCCAACTATGGCCCTGTTCTTCCTTTCAACAACCCCATTCTAATGTAGGTTGTAAGGAATTGTCAACTCTCTTTTAATGCCTTATTTTGCATAGAAATCATTGAATTCATTGGAGGTATACTCACCCCCATTGTCTGACCTCAACACCTTGATTTTCTTACTTTTTTAGTTCTCCACAAGAGCTTTGAACTCTTAGAACCGCTTGAAGACCTGTCCATTGGTATTCATGAATAAAATCCAAGTCTTCTTGGAAAATTCATCAATAAATGTGAAATAGTACTCATATCCACTCAATGACACATAAAGCATAGGACTGCATACATCAGAATGTATCAAATCAAGTATACATGCTACCCAGTTGTCACTGCTTGGAAAATCAGTCATTGGTGTACTTCCCCAGTGCACACCCCTTGCACACATCCTGGTGCTTTATACTGAAATGTGGTACCTCGGTAACAATCTCTCTCAATACTCTCAAATCTCCATGGTGCAAATGGGACATCCTCCTATGCAAAAACTCACATAAGTCACTATTTTTGGTATTGTGTATCAATGCTCTAGTTGGGTAAAACATAACCTTGTATAGCTTCTCATGTTGAATCCCAATCACTTTGGATGAAGTGATATTGGATCCCTTGGGATACACAAGGACTCGACCATCACATAGCACCACCTCATATCCACTATCCTCAATGGTAGAAACTAATATTGGGTTATTTTTCAAGCCTAGAACATACAAGACATCTCTCACTAACATGGGAGGTTGTGACTCCCTCTGAAAGGATACTGTTGCAATCCAAACTACCTTCACTATGGAGTCATCACTAAACACTACCTCAATATTTACACCCATATCAGTAAAATATGTAAAGTTCTCATGCACACCTTTCATATGGCAGGAGGCTCTGCTATAAACATACCACACACTGGTAGATGTTGCACTAGAGGAAAGACAAACCAATAAAGAAAAATCCTTCTTGAACTTAGTGGAAAGCTCTTCCACTTCCTCTCAAGCTGCAACTTGTTTATTTTTCTTGTTAGGACACTGACTTGCATAGGGCCCCATCTTGTGGCATGCAAAGTACTTGAATTTTCTCATGTCCTTTTTCCCTTCACCCTTTGACTTGGTCCCACCCTTGGAACCCTTCTTGGAATTTTTATACCTCTTTGCTAGAAGAGAAACATTCTATTCATGATCCTCAACATGTTGGCCTGCATTTTTGGAGCCACATCTTATTTCCTCTTGAATACAATTGTCCCACAACCTCTCCCAACTAGGAATATTTTCACGGGAAACAATCCCTTCAAAAAAGACTACCCATTTCTTGGGAAAACCACTCAAAGTAGTTTTGACCAACTCATAACCCTATATAGTCTCCCCCATTGCTGCCAACTCATCTCTCATTTGTGTGATCTTGGTAAGAAATGATGAAATTGTGTTAGTCTTGGTAATATTCATGCTTCTCATTTTTTCTCGCATTTCCATCTTCCTATTCTCATAGGAGATTTGGTAAATCTTGGTTAAAGACTCCCACATTTCATAAGAATTATTCTTCCCTGAAACATGAGGAATGAGGGGATATTTGATTGCATCCAAGATCAATATATTGGACTTGACATTCTTCTTGTTATACTCAACCAACTGAATTGGATCTGTAGGAATAACGATAGGTGTAGTGGTGGTATGGTTCGCAATGTCCCATAAATCTTGCTCTTCCAACAACAAGGAAATCCTCTCCTTCCATGGACTAAATTTTTCAGCCCCATTCAACCTGTCTCAACCCTCAAACCTATATCCATCTTACTTGCTCAAATGACCACTAAGTCCAACTCTATTTTGGTGAAGTACTGCTCTCCCTCAACAAAAACCCTTGTGTCTAATTGTTGTTTTATGTTTGCTGATATATTTCCCTTCTCAATCCTTTTGCAACTTTGATACCATGCGAATTTCTCAGACCTAATCCAGTTTTAGTCTCAATAATTTTTTTTAATAGTTTAATTCCCAACCCATATTTCATTTGTAGCTGAGAATGTAAATACATAAACTAGAAGTTTATAAACTGAAACACATGAGTCTTTTCCAGCAAAACTGAAACATAAATAAATGCACAAACCTAGAAAAACAACTCAGAGATTATTGGGCAAATAGCGCCTGGAAAAACCCACAAGGAGAAAACTAGTGAGAGAAGGAGTTTTTTTTATTTCAGATCCCAGACAAATTTCTTTTTACAACATAATACATTAACATTAAATACAAACTTGTCTCGATTTATGTGCCAACAAACACAATCTTGAAAATTGTGCCCAATATTCTCCTCAATTTATGTGCCCACAAATATATACAACATACGACGGTGACAACAATAAATGTTGTACGAAAGTGCCTCAAAAACTATGCCTGTGTGCTGTAATAAATGCTCAGAATTTGTGCGTATTAGTTGCCTCAATTTCTGTGCCAAATCTTCCTTGAAAATTTTGCAGTAGTCACCCTCGATTTCTGTGTCGTCTTTCAGTTGTACGACCTTCTCTAATATGTACAATATGACCTCATTTAATTCTGAACTCTTCTCCTCGATTTGTGTGCCAACTCCCTACCTTGGAATTTTTTCCCTAGTAGTAAATCTCCTTCTCTCTCTCTCTCTCTCTCTCTCTCTCTCTCTCTCTCTCTCTCTCTCTCTCTTCATTCAAAACATATGAATGACTCAAAAGTGGGCGCTTCAATCCCTAGTATTATAGAAATTTTCCCCTATAGACAGGTGAACTTTACCTTGGATTACTGACCCCTATATCAAGAAAGAAACAATCATTTGTACAATACCATTCATGTAAGCTCATTTTTCTTATCGAAAAAGAGAGGAGAAGGTAAAGTAGGATGTACTATATTTATGACGTTTGTCCTAGCTTCTCCTATCCACAAGCTTGATCCAATTCCTGGCGCAAATCAATACCTGCAATGAACAACAAGAAACAAGTGACTTCCTTCTACTCTAATGGATTATGCAAAGCAAATTCATCTATGCAAATCAAATTAAACATAGACAAGCACATGAAATCACATACTTGAAGGAAATAGGCCAAGTATATTAAATGAGAACAAAGAAAACTTACAAACCACAAATGATGTTAGCTGCAACTCCTCCAAGTTCTCCTTGTCCAACCCTTGCATGAATCCCACCATCATAAGTCTGATATCTCCAATCTCCTCTCCCTTTACCATGGGAATCCCTCATTATATAGGATTTGGAGGCTTAACCACCATGGAAAAGATCACTCACTAGATCCACTAAAATGGGATCTCTAAGATTTTTAGGGAGAAAATATCTCTCAAGGATTTTAGGGAGAAAATATCTCTCAAGGATTTTAAGTAGGAAATATCTCTCAAGATCTACCAAATTAGGATTTTGGTTTGAGAAAATATCTCAACCATCCATGAGATTCTCAACCTCTCCTTGAGATTAGGAAACTAAATGTGAGGTGGATTCTAACACTAAATTAATCCCAATCCCAATGTGGTACGAATCTATACATGTGAATAGATGATTTGATGTCGAACATGGAAGAAACCACTTGATTACCAATCATTGAGGTAAATCATTAACAAGTGCGAGGGAAATCACCAATTATGTCAATGACTCCCAAGGCACCCTAATACATTCTAGAAAATGTGAATACATGAGCTGAGGTCGAACATTCGTGGAATCATCCAATCAGAGGTCAATGATGTAAACCTACTGTCGGAAGCGAGGAGGCCTGGCATTGAGGTATGCAGGTCCCAAGGTACTAATTGGTTTCTAAGTCTAATTCCTAGATAATGTGTTGAAGTTGACAGGAAAAGATACATCGAAGGAGGGCCTTGATGTATCCCCCATCATCGACATGAAACTGACACAGGAAAGTGATGTAAGATGGTGGATTAAATGAGTATGGACTGACACAAAAAATGGAAATTGGTAATACTGTAGATGGATGGTTTGAAGTGAAAGTTCCCTTGAACATGATGAGGCATGGAAACTGACTTGGTATCATTGACTCGATGAGTACTAAGAATGTAATGTGACGACATTAAGAGAACTTTTCAAATGGATGAAAAAGTATGGAGAGACATGGAATTGGTATGACTCATAGACAAGCAGATTACCCAACTGTAAGAGGAGATGCAAACATGTGCCATGTTTAAGGGTGACAATAGATGGCATAAAGGATTCCCAAAAAATTGACCCACGTCCTTCAGTTTCCCCCCCACACAGATAGATGAGTACCTCTTTTTCATTTAACGATCTCGAGGAGGGTAACACATGCTCAATATAACTCACCTTCGATAAGTTCCTCTTCCTTTATTTAATGAACTGGAAGAAGTAAGGGTTCGTTCCCATATGGGTCCTTCAATGTGTAGTTTAGTGAGTTTAGAGAAGGAAAAATCGGTGGTTTTTCATGTTTAGATAATCTCAAAAGAAATTAAAGATGACTCCATGGATGATTTTTTCGTAAATTTAGTCTCCCAAGCCTGAAAAAAGTGTAAAACAATACAGGGGAGAAATCTTCTAATCATGCTTGATTAGAGTGTTCCTTTTTCATAATGAGTCTCGCAAGGCTTAAAAAGAGATAAACTATCACTCGAAATACGCCCTTTCAAACCTTTTAACAAGTGTGAAAGGAAGCAAGATCACTTGACAATTTTTTCATCTTTAGAGAGTCTGAAAAGAGCTTAAAGGAGACTCCAAAGAGTTCACTTTTTGTAAATATTTTATGAGTCTGAAAAAGAGATAAAAGTGTGCTCGGTAACCTATTCTCACATATTTACAAGAACAAGAAAGAACAAAGACTAATCTTTGTAACTTATTCTCATGTATTTATGAGCACGAGAAAGAACAAATACTAAGCTTGTTCTAGAAAAATACTATTGCATTACAATGGGAATGACCTTCGAATGCGGGTCACTCCTAGCAGCGTATCTTTCTAGAGGTAGTTTTCCCCCAGCATATTTGGCAGAAGTTAGCGGTTTTGCTCTAGCATGATGTCCAGAGGCTGGAGACCTACCCCCCAAGCATTGTTTCCTCTGAAGATACTTCTTCTTTCCTCGTTTAGGTTTTTGGTTACTAATAGAAACATTTTCACTAGGTGGAGGAAAATAAGGTTGAAGTACTTGATCTAGAGTGAGAATCGATTGTAATGGAGGGGGGTCTATTTATTTATTTTTAACAATCTTGATAGAGACAATGAACTATGCTCGTCGAGACTAGGTACTACGAAAGGATGAGATGAATCGAAGGATTGTCATACTTGAGTCAAAATAATGTTTAAGGTGGAAACTTGCGCGGTGGGAGGAGGAGGCAAAGGAAAAAATCTCATGAGCGAGGAATCCTTGAGAAAACCTACACCTACACTCTCAAAACCAGTCTGTCCTAGAAAAGAGACATTATTCACTGTGACATTATTGAGATCTGAAGTTGTATACTCAAGTTAGTCAACAATGATAATATTTACTTGATGGGGAAATCGTAAGATACGAAACAACGAAGATGTGATGGGAGTCATTTCATAGAACCAACTATGACCAAGTAACAAATTATAATCCAGGGGTGTGTTCACTACTTTGATATCAACCGAAACAATCTTACCCTTCAGTGTCACAACAAAATATTGCAATAGTTTGTGAGGTTGGAAACCATGTCCATCAAATGCTTTCAGGGTGGTAGGGGATGGGGTAAGTGTAGGAGAACCAAGGGTTCTCGAACAAGGCAAAGACATGACATAGGTGGAGGCTCCCTCGTCCAAAAAAGTATGATGGATGTTCTTTCCACCAACCAAAACTTGAATTTGGAAAGCTAAGTGGTGGGAGACTCTCTCTTTAAAATAATCCAGATTAAATGTAATTAGGTTCGACTCCTCACGATTCATGGCTCCAATGGATAACAACAAGGTTCTACGTTGACTTGGATAGTGTTGTAGAACCTTGAGAGTTGACATAGCGCAAGGTGCTTGCGCCAAATATTCAACCATGTTGTAGTTTTGGGCAGCGCGGGCATTTGGATTAAATGTCAAATTATGCTCTTGGGTGTGCCAATGTTGTGTCAGAAATCAGATTATCAATCTAAAGAGGATTAGAATATGGAGGAGGATTGGAATTAGAAGGTTGGTTGATAGCCTTCCCTTTAGTTTGATCACATGGAGGATTGTCATAGGTATTTGCACGAGTTGTGACATTAACTTTCTTAAACACGCAAACCTCAGAGGCACTCGTGGAAGCATCCCCATGGTGGGAATGACCTGGGTCACATCCCTTCGGAGGGACAGGGTTTTGTGCAAACAAATTTTGCTATTGAACCAGTTGGGAGGTACCCTTTAGATATTTAGCAACAACCTCACGATGAGGGCAATTTTTCATGTAGTGGTATTCCTCACAAATCATACAAGGATATTTAGGTTTCCTTGTCAGTTGAGTATCAACAAACTTAGTATTATCCTGCTCGTTAGAAGGTTTCTTGGATTTACCTTTGTTTTTCTTCTTACCTCCTAGTTTTTGAGATGAAGTGGATTGGACGACATTCACCTAGGAGGTTTCAGCAGGAGGGGAAGTAGTTTTGGTGTTTGGAACGAAACTGAGTTCCAGAGCAGGTCTTAACGGATCATTCGACGGACGAGGAGCATTAGGGATCAGATCATAAGTGTGTCGAGCTGGGAGTAAACCAAGTACAAATATTGCACTTGGCTGATATCCTGCTCCTCAGTAACTACGTTTCCCATAGCAACATCGTGGGTGATGGGAGGCAAGAGTGACTTTGTAAACCAATATGTGAGGAAGTAGTCTAGAATTGGAGCTTTAATTAACTGTCTCCGTCGTCTCCACTCATGACTATGATCAAAGATGTGGGTGGAAGAGGATTTTTAGAGAGAGGTAAAAAGTTCTATACCGGTCTCGTACCATATCAGCAACTGAAAATGCATCAGGAAGCCATGGAAAGAAAGTTAAAGTTGAAGAAAGAGTTACACAACAATTCAATGTACCATTTTTCTACTGCACCTGTAAGTGTTCTCTGAAAAAGTCTAAGACGAATGGAATCATCCATCAAAGAGTTGGAAGAACACCATGTTGACCACCTATTCAAATAGGGGGTTATTTCCATGTTCCATGAGGATATGCATCATCAGATGAAAATATGTCGAAGACAATTTGGTTCTACTGGGCAATTTATGCCTCCAACACAAATTTTTGTAAACATAATTTCCGCACCCTTGCATGGGTTAATAATGTAATAGGTCTGCATGGATCATAGTTAGGTCAAATACCTTGGGATTTTTTCATTGGGAGAGTTCCTTTCACTAAGGTTTTTTTATCCTCAGGTTATTAATTGGGCTTTTCAGCCTTATTAATTTCCCTTGAGTTTTTCCCTCACACCTGCAATAATTCCTCCAAAGTGGCGAATGACGTTCTAATGGTCTCATCCTATGGTAGCTATTGTTTAGGAATGATGTAAATGACCATGCAATACATCATAGAAAGTTTCACGGAATTTCATCGAGTCTATATAGGTTTTTTTAATTAATTAAATTTGATTAATTTTCCTAAGGTTAAGATTTTAATTATTTAATTAATTAATTGTTTTTGAGCAATTATTGTAAAAACTGGGCCTTTGGGTTTTTGATAGGGGTATTTGTGCTCAAATAAAATTTAAAGGCACCCCCTACACCCTTGGGCCAAGTTTCATCTTAGTCGGACAAACTTAGCTAGGTGTTTGTCGACCCGGAGTCAAAGTCAGTCAAAACAACAATTTTTATTGCTAAGTCAAAAAATGTAATTTTGTAAAATTGAGTTAATGGGGTAATGTTAAGATGGAAAAGGGCTAGATAATTCATCCCTAACCTACCCAAACCACATCCTAACCATTACTCACCCCCTCACCCTTTCACTCCCTCATTTCCTCACTCCCCTTAGGGGGATTTGCGCCCCCCTTCACCATGAAACCTTATGAAAGAAATTTAATTTCTTTTTGGGCCCCTCCCATGAGTAGTTCACCCCTCCTATCCTACCACCTCACCCTCACTTGGTCCCACGCTCCACCTCACCCATCCACACCCTCAATCCATGCCAAAACCTTCATGTGGTGTGCCCCTCTCCTTGGGTTTCCACCTTGTGGTTGAGTTGCAACACTTGGAATTCATATAAGAGGGGTCATTTTGCCTCCTTTAGATATAAAAGAGAGCCTCTCCTCACTCATTTTGTAACAAACTGTTTCCCCCAATTTGTAATTAATCATAGAATAGGAATTACCAAGCTAATGCATGAGGAAAATGTAAATGTATTATTGTTTGAGTTGCCAATAACTGACTGTGGGGGTGAAGCCTTGAAAGTACTGGCCATGATATCACTAGAGGAAGAATGTGAAAACTATACAAGAGGGTTCATATATCAAATAACCCTAAATCTCCCTTGATAAGGATGACAAACCTCCTTCGAATCCCAAGGAAAGAAAATCAGTCAATGAAGAAAGGACAGATGGTTGAATCACCAACCACCCCCATGAATGGAAACATGGACTGTCAGTCCAAAGTACCACAGGGACCTGCAGACCTGAGCCTCCTTCTGACAGAAGGAACCGGATAGGTTGGCAAAAAAAAACCTTCCCAGGTAAGAGAGGCACACACACGGGAGAGGGCAGACACCAGACGAGGGCGGAAGCTCGCAAGGGAGAGGCACAAATCTCTCTAGTGAATCAAGAATAGAAGGCCATGACCTTGATGCTGAAGAGCATCTGAGAAACCTCGTCGAGGCCACAACCGAGTGAGAAAGCTCCGAGTTGCAGAAAACAGGACCCGAACAGAAGCTGAAACAGAGAGAGAATCCTCGAGAACCGTGAGAAATCCCTGGTGATATCATGGCTTGGCATGGGGGTGGCCAGAGTGATAAGAATGAATGCCTATGAGCCTATGGTCGGGTGGAGGGAAGAACACCCACAGTCAGTTGGTTGGCGACAACCTGTAATAGATAAGTGATTTCCTACCCTGTGTAATTTAGCTGTAACTGTGTATAAACTAGTTATACTATGCATGCTTTTAGGAATGTTATTGAATTCTTAATGGATATACTGTATCCCTCCTATTTCTACTTGGTTGTATAATTAGGAAAGTAAGGAATTATATGGGTCGGACATGACTTGTTCTCATAAATTATGGATTTCTGTAGTGTCTTAAGCTAGAGCCACGAACTGTGAGCTCGTCAACCTTAGGCGTTGTTGCATGTACGATGGTTTACTCACCTAGTCATTTTGAGTCCCTTGGAGGATGGAGTTTTTTAAGCTCATAAGAGGTAGTGTCGATATGCACAGGCTCTCTGCGATCAAATAGAACCCCTGGACCCCTTGATGAAGGAGCGCAATAGTTGTGTTGAAGAATCTTCTAAGAGTCAAGTCTAGGAGAAAGAGTGCAAAGCTCTCAAGTCCTTCAAAGATGACGAAGCTCAGGAAGGATAGCGAGTTGAAAATACCAAAAGAGAGTACCTTTACGTTTTCCAGATGAACGGGCGAGATCCTTTCGGAGGATCTGAGGTCTATCATGACCATTAGATTGGAGGGAGGAACGTAGGCGTTAATGCCTCGACTCCTTTAAGCCTTCGCAAGTAGCGAAGGAATCGGGACCGTATATCTCAAGATCCATGGGAGTTACCTGGACCATCCATTTGTAGAGGACACATGGCTGCCGATCGATGTTTCGGCACCCGGGAATCCCAAGGGCAATAAACCTTGTCTTCGCAAGTCGCGAAACCCTAGTATACGAAACCCCGAATCAGTTAGCATGAATAGGTTTCGGCGTTTCGGCACCCAGGAAACCAAAGGGAAAGAACCCTTGTCTTCGCAAGTAGCGAAGTCCCAGTACCCGAAAACCCCAATGCACTCTGTGGTAGAAAGGAGGAGTCCCGAAAGGATCTGGAACGTCCATCGGAGGAGACGCGTGGTGAGTGGTCAGAGTTCGGGGAAAGCTCCGAAAATCCTGTGGACTATTGGATCCAAATCCTCGAGGATCGTTGGTCTCCTACAAAAATCCCCATATCGGAATTCGGGAATTGGAGTGACAAGAGTTGTGGTAGACGTTGCATTGTGAACCAGGGGAGACGTTGCATCGTGAACTCCTGGTTCATGAAACTCCGAAAAGATCCAGACCGTTGGATCCAAAACATCGAGAGCCGTTGGATCTCATACAAGAACTCGAGTATCGAGTTTCGGGGTTTGAAGATTCGAAAGACTTGACTCTCTTGCATTTCGAACTCCCGGTTACCGAAATCCCGATACTGCCAGGACCGTCGGATCAGGGGGAGACTCGCAGCCGTTGATCTCCTCGAAGGTAAGATTTCGAGTTTCGGGGTTTGCAGAGTCGAAATACTTGACGCGCTTGTATCATTGAGTTGTGAAATGAGAAAAGGAGCCTAGTTTGTTTAGCCTGTGGTCATAACCAACGATCACATGGAGGTGGACACGGGAAGAGATAGCCTGTGCTAAGCCCCTGTAGGGCTTCAGGGATTTTGTCCCTCGAGAAGAGGCAAAAAATTTTATTATGCCGTAGTGGGTATGTTACAAATTGGTATCAGAGCATGGTTACAACACTTGGCCTGCTTGGGCTCATGTACGAGTCGCGTAAGGAGATATTGTTATCTGCATTTTCTCTTTAAGGAGAAGGACTGTAGAATGAAACTGTAATTTGGGAATTTCTACGGAATTCCAGCAAAGGAATTATATTGTTCCTTTGTCAAAATGATAACTACTCTTATAGGAGTAG
>ML779989.1:970527-1006800 GCA_009831015.1 Picea engelmannii
TGCAACACTCTCCCATTGGATTAATAAATCTTTGGAGGATTTTGAATCACCAAGAGTATTCTAGTTGCATTCTTTCATATGAGGTGATATTGTGGTGTTTGAGTTTATTGTGTAGTGTTGAGTAGATCTCTAGTAAAGTAGTTTACTTGGGTAGATTAGTAAAGAGTATTCTTGTTGGTTTATATATGTTGGATAGCTAGTTATTTGAAGTATTTCAGATTGTTAGTTTATCTATACACATTATCTACTTCCATGCTTCACAATATGTCTCGAGTTTTGCAGGTTTACCTCAAGGGATTGTTGGGAAAGCCTCAAGAAGGAGTCTTCCCTCAAATCCTTCTCAAATTTATAGCTTTACTTAGTCCTATTTTCTGCTCACATTCCATTTTTATTTCAGTTTGATAACCATTTTAGATAGGTCATATAATTTCAATTTCATTTGGAGATTTTTATGTGAAAAAGTTCTGCGTAAAAAACATAATTTTTTCTTAACATTTTTGTGTTGTGCAACATTTCCAGCAAGCATTTGCTTGCTGGTTTTTGCAGATTCTTACCAGGAACAAGGGGATATGCTGCCCAAATTCACTCTCACAACATACCCAAAGAGCCTCCACTAGTTGGGTAACGAATCCCTTATTCTATCTATTCATTTCTAGCATTGCAGCAAGCCCCCGGGAAGTTCCCTTGAGTCTTGCATTCTCTTGTTGTATTTCAGCCATTGCATATTTATTTTTTGCAAGTTAGTTAGTTGTCTACACCTTGGGAGAGTGATTGGCTTAACCAACCCCCCAAAATTGTTCGGCTAGGACATAGATTTATTTCAGCATTATTTATTTCTTTCCCCACTTGTCATTAGGACAAGGTTGTGTGGCTAGCTTGTTATAATAATCATTGTTTGGTTTTTCTTTCCAACCCTCTTTGGCACAACATTGGTAGGCTTGCCTCCACCTTGTGCCATTGTGAGTGGTTTGCAATGCATTTCAAGTTTTTATTAAGTAAGTTGCCTACACCTTGGGAGAAACATCCCCATATCGTATGGCTAGGATGATAATATGTTGATGGTTTTATTTGCTTACATGTTTAAAATTTTCTAGAGATAGACATCACACATATGCTCATCTTAGTTTAGGCCTTGATGCATAGTTTCATTTACATGTTTTGAGTTTCACTACAATCTAGATAATAGTACATCTAAATGCAATATACCTATGGCTAAGTAGTGATGTCTTAGATCAATCTATTTTGGGGCAAACATATCTCTCAAGCTTTCATTTTTTATTTAAGTTTGCAAAGGTACTCATGGACATGTGAATGGTGTAGGACTTAGTTTTCCTTTCAACAAGTTTCTTAATATTTAACATGCTCTCTTAATGGGATAACACACATAGCTAAGTGATTAAATCTAAAACAATTTTTTGTTATAGTTGGCAAGTTGTTCTTGTCTTTCACTTCACATTTTTCTTTCAAGTTTACATACATGGATGGTGAATGACATGGTTAAGTGAATGATCTTTATCTGTTTTTAGATTACTTTACATGCTTTAGATGTGGTTTACATGCTTCAATTTCACATTTTACAACACACTTTCATAGTCGTTTAAAGTTTCAGTTTTGGGCATAAATCACAGTTTTTGGGCACCTAAAACTCATCTAAAACACTCACAACACATTTTAAGACTTAGTACTAAGTCATAATAATACTTTAGACCAACTAGGACACCTAAATACCACCATCTTCGCCATCTAAAACGGGGTTTGAGGAAAACAACAGAAGGTGTAGGCTGGGGACGGTCTCACGACGCACATGATGCGTCCTTTCCGGGAAGTACTCGGATCTTAGGGTTGACCTGTGAAGCTAGGGTGGGAATTGTTGCCTTACTTCTTGAGAATCTAGTAGCCGTTTGGTAATTGGGGGAGGAAGATTACGGTTTAACACTTAGTTAGGAGGGTAATTAAAATCTGTAAATCTTTAAGCAATTCCTAACCACTTAGTCTTTTAGACAATCTTTACTTGGGTATATCTGATGGTTGTTTAGAGCACTAGATTACTAGCACATACATCTTTTATCTTTCATGCAAGTGTGGTTAAATATCTAAGTGTTAAATCTGTTAATTTTGTTGAACATTTATCTTTCAAGTATTTTATATCTTTCAATTTATTCTCTTGATGGTGTGATCCCTCAAGAGATAACGCATCCCACTTGGAGGCATCTTCTTGTTGGATATTGAGTGCTTTAGTGGTTGCCATTGAAAAGTAGTCCAATTATTATTGGGGTATGCTTGGCCTTATGTGAATAATCTTAACTTTTGAATATCTTTTAATTCTCACACTTTGGCACTTGGTTAATCTTGTCTATTTGTATCTTGTGTATCTCTTGTATAATTGTTGTAATATCTCTCATTTATTATTGTAAGTACTTGTATCTCTTTGTTGTTAAGTAGTTGTAATTTTGTGATCATTGTAATCTTTTGTAATCAACCTCCTTGAACATAGTTGACCCCTTTTCCCAACCTTAGGCACTAGTCTTAGTTGACTTAGGGAAGGGTTTGTTTGACATAAGTTAGTGTGCATCTTGAATTTTGCTGCCTTAGCATCATAAGTTAGTTTTCCCCTAAACCTTTAACAAATTAAAACCAACTCCTAGAACATAAATGTTAAATCATATCTAGTAACTAGGGTCTACCCCCCTTGTCTTCCCTAGGAGTAAGCCTAGAAGGAAGAGGTTACAGTCAAGGTGACAGTGTGGACTGTGAACCTAGTCATTGTGCCTCCAAGGACAGACTAAGTGAGTTGGAATTTTCTCACGTTTGCAAGTGTGTATTAGGACGACAATATATTTGGCACTGCTGCCGGGGATAAGTCATTTATCCTTGGTCAAAATGACTTAACTTAATTTTTTAATAACTAAGTAATCAAAACTTTAGTCCCTAAAAATTCATTGAACTTGTATTGGTTGATTTTGTGTGGTTCCTTTCCAAGTGGCGACTCCATTGAATAATTCTGTCAGGTATACTACTAGGAGCAATTCAAGTGGGGTGATTCATCCTTTTACTGAACCTGAAAAGGTTTATAGGAGGAGGTTGAGACACCTTGTTCCTAGGAGGCTAGTTGAAAGTCTTGGAGAAGAAGCTCTCACTGATATCCAATACTTGTTCCAAAACAATAATCAACAAACTGTTAATAATCCCACTAATAATCCTAACTTAATCATGAGTATATTTTTGAGACCTTTGAACTTTGCAGCAATCCAAGGTTCCCCTTATGCAGTTCCTGAAAAGGCCATTGACAAGTTGCCTACCTTTCAGGGGAACAATGCTATAAGTGCCAAGTCCCACATCCTCAACTTTCATATGTGTGTGGAAAGATATTGTAGGGATCATGATGAAGAAGACGTAAAGATGACTTTGTTTGTATATTCTCTTGAGGGAGATGTTGTCGAATGGTTTACTGATTTTTTCGAATCTAATTTTAGCACCCTTGAGGAAATACTAAATGAGTTTAGGAAGAGATGGGGTGATCAAAAGGAACACAGATTTCAGCTTGCTGCTCTTACCACTAGCCATAAGAAAGAAAATGAAACTGTGGTTGAATTTAACACTAAGTTTAATAGCTTGGTGAAGAGCCTTCATAGGGATATTAAGCCCTCCAATACTGCAATTTTGATTTATTATATTGAGGCATTTGAAGGTGAAATGAGGTATGCCTTAAGGGATAAGGATCCTCAAAATTTAGAAGCAACACAAGCTACAACTATAAGAATTGAACAGAATATGATTGAGGCTAGGAAGTCCAATATTCTTGGTTTCACAAGAGGTTATTCTTCAAAGGTTAATGATGAGAAGAAGAAGGAAGTAAAGGGTCAAGAGTCATCAAGTGATGGGATTAAGGAATTGACCCAGTTAATTAAGAAAATGGACATTAACCATGCCAATCAAATCAATGCCTTGCAAAATAGGTTGATTACTATGGAGAGGTCCCAAACTAATAGACAACAACATAAGCCAAATGATAAGTGGCCAAGAAGACCTCCCCAAAATGATCAAAGGCCACCTAATCCTTTTGAATCCACCAACTTGGTAGATCATCAAGCTATACCTTATTGTAGGCCTTGTGGTGAGTTTCATGAGGAAGTTGCTTGTCCAATTTTCCTTGAGGATTGTTATAATGATTATGGAAACCAAGGAAATGAAAAAATAAATATGTGTAGTAGAAAGTACTATGGAGGCATGTATGATTGGATGAATTTTAGTGGTCATGGAAGTAGTGGAAACTTCATGAATGGTATTGTTGATAAGTCAACATAAAAGTATGGGCCCAAGCCCACAACCCAACAGATTGCAAAAATGGCGAAGTATAAAGGCATTACATACAAAAGGAATGGAAATAAAGGTCATGATAAAGGTCAAACTAGTGTTCCCAAGGTATCACCAAATCCTCCTAAGTCTAATGTGCCTATTAATGCAGATTTGAATATTGACTTAGGTGATTGGTTGAATAATGCAAAGATTTTAGTGCCAGTGTCAGAAATTATGAAGATCCCTTCTCAAATGGAAAGGCTACTTAAAGCCATAGAATAACCCCCTAAAAATGTTGCAGAGAAGCAACCAATCGTGGCCTACCAGGATGCACCAGTGATTTTACAGAATTGGGATAGGAAAAACAAGAATAATTTTCCTTTCTACCTTTCTCTACTTGTGAATGACAAGGTGTTACACAATTGCAAGCTAGATTCAGGAGCAAGCTCTAATGTTATGACTAAGAAAGTAATGGAATAGTTGAACTTAAGAATATATCAACCTTATCATAACATTTGTGCCTTAGATAGTCAAACGATTGAAGTGTATGGATTGATTAAGGGTTTGCAAGTGCACTTAACAGTATTTCCGGATATTATGATTGAAATGGATATTGTAGTGATTGATGTTCCATATGTTTGGGGAATGTTGTTGAATAGAAAGGAAACTGCATATTTGGGGGGCAATTTACAAATGGATCTATCTTATGCCATCCTCCCTACTCCAGATGGAAGCACTTTCAAGTTGACTAGGGAAGTGTATAGAAAGTATCATGTGGAAGACCCTAAGAACCCCAAAAATGAGTTAAAGTATGATGATGAAGGTCTTGGTAATTATGCCATTTTTTCTAACTCCAATCTGCCCCTAGAAGATAAAGTCCAAGATAATGAGTTAGACAAGTATGGTACTTTGATGGTGCTTTTTCTGGAGCAAGAAAAGGTGCTGGAATTGTGCTTCAAGCTCCAAATGGTAAAGTGTTGAAGTTTTCTTATAGATTGGAGTTTGATGCAACCAATAATGTGGCTGAGTATGAAGCTTTGCTCCTTGGTTTAGAACTTTGCAGAGATAGGGGAGTTAAATGTCTAAATATCAAAGGTGATTCAGATTTGGTTATACAACAATTAAAGAATAAATTTGCTTGCAAATCTGAGAGATTGAAAGGTTATAGGAATGAAATTTGGGACTTGATAAATGATCTAGATGCTTTAAACCTGATTGTTATTCCTAGAGAACATAATTCAAAGGCAAATGAACTTGCAGTGGAAGTGATTTTGATTGATGAAAATATTTTAGTGGAAGTGATTTTTAGACCCTCAGTTCCTGATAACATGAATCATTGGCAGGTTTTTGATGATGACAAACATGTTATCAAGTTTTTGACTCATATGCATGAGTTTTCAGATTTTGGCATCAATATAAAAGAGGAGGGTTGTAATTATACTGAAAATGATGATAAGGTGAAAGCACCCCCTAGGCGAGTTGTGTCCTTAGAAAGGGACTTTGAGAGACTAGATAGTCACAAGCAAAAAGAGGACTCAAAGAAGAAACTATGTGATCACCTAAAAATTAACATTGGAACTAATGAAGAGCCTAGGATGATAAAGATAGGTAAGACTACCCCTATAGAAGAAAGGAATGAAATTGTTAAGTTATTAAAAGAGTATAGGTATGTCTTGGCTTTCATTTATGATGAGATCAAAGTCTATAGGGAGGATGTAATTCAACATGTGATTCCTCTTAAGGAATAACTTTAGACAAAAATTGAGGCAAATGAACCCCAAGTTAGCTCCTTTGGTCCAACAGGAGTTATAGAAAATGTTAGAGGCATGAATCATTGCCCAAACTAGATATTCTTCATGGTGCTCAAATTTGGTTGTTTCTAGGAAGAAGAATGGAAAGATTAGGATATGCATTGACTTCAGGAATTTGAACATTGCTTGCACAAAAGATCACTACCCCCTTCCCAAGATGGAAACTTTACTTCAAAGAGTAACAAGATCAGGAATGATTTCCATGCTTGATGGTTTTTCTGGTTATAATCAAATCAGACTTAAAGCAGAGGATATGCATAAGACATTGTTTACTACTCCATGGGGAACCTTTGAATATCTTAGAATGTGATTTGGTTTATCAAATGATGGAGCTACTTTTCAGAGAGATATGGATTATGCCTTTAGGGGGATGATTGGAAAATTAATTGAAATATATCAGGATGATTTGACAGTATTTTCTAAGGATGAGAAAACTCACATTAACCACCTTAGGCAAGTTTTGGACAGGTGTAGAGAGTTTGGAATTTCTCTGAATCCTGCGAAGTCAGTCTTTGGGGTGACTGAAGGTAAATTGTTGGACCACATAATTTCGAAAGAAGGGGTCAAGTTAGACCCAGAGAGACTTGAGGCTATTAGCAAGGTGCCCTTGCCTACATCAAAGAAATCTCTCCAATCCTTCTTAGGACAAACAAATGTTTTCCATAGGTTCATTCCTAACTATGATGAGATCATGAAACCTATATATAAGTTGCTTAAGAAGGATGGTAAATTTGAATGGAATGAAGAAAGTAAGCAAGATTTTGAGTGTATTAAGACTACCATATGTGAATCTCCCATCCTTATTAGCCTAGACTATAATAAGGACTTTTAGATTTTCTCTTTTGCTTCTGAAGACACTATTGCTGGTGTATTGCTTCAGAAAAATGATCAAGGCCATGATCAACCCATTGCATATATGAGTTGGGCCTTGAAAAATTCAGAGCTTAAGTATCCCATGTTTGAGAAACATGCCTATGCCTCAGTAAAATCACTCAAACATTTCAGAGTCTTCATTGGATATTCCAAAGTGATTGGTTATGTTCCTAATTCTGCGGTAAGTATGTTTTATCACAAGTGGAAGGATTAGGCTCAAGGGGTAGATGGATTGATAAAATCCAAGAGTATGATTTGGAAATCAAACCTACAAAGTTGATTAAGGGTCAAGGTTTGGCTAGGATGTTGACAGAAAGTAATGAGAAGGCTTTAGGTATGGTTTTCCAAATTAATAATGAAGAGTTTCCTCCTAACTTATTGAAGCTTAAGAAAGTAGAATGGTATGCAAACATCATCTTTTATTTTAAGAATCTGACTTGTCCAAGCCATCTAGTAGGACACAAGAAAAGGGATTTAAGGTTGAAATCTGCTAAGTATGTCCTTACTAGAGATGGGTTATGATGGAAAAATCCTGATGGGGTTATCCTTAGATGTGTGGATGACGTTGAGTCAAAGAAACTAATGGATGAATTCCATGGAGGGTTTTGTGGTGGACATTTTGTTGTTAAAAATACTACCCACAAGATCCTTAGAGCATGATATTATTGGCCCACAATATTTTCAGATGTGCATCAGTTTGTTTGGAAATGTGAGCCATGTCAGGTTTTCACAGGAAAGCAGAAGTTAACAACTCTCCCTTTGCAACCAGTTGTGGTTGAGGTACCTTTTCAACAGTGGGGTTTGGACTTCATCGGGAAGTTTAATGATAATTCAAGTAATGGGTATTCATGGGTTATCACAACAACAAATTACTTTACCAAGTGGGTTGAAGCCATTCCTACCAAGTCAACAACTAAGAAGGTTGTGATGGATTTCCTAGAAGACGAAATTATAACTAGATTTGGGGTCCCATCAAAGATAGTGACATATAATGCCAAGTCCTTTTGTTCAGCTGAGATGTCATCTTTTTATTTCAAATATGGTATTATATTGTCACATGCATCGGATTACTATCCTCAAGGAAATGGTCAGGTAGAGTTAAGTAACAAAAACTTAATGACCATAGTTAAAAAGATAGTCCGTGAAAACAAGAAGTCTTGGGATAGTAAAATTAAACATGCATTATGGGATGACAGAATAACAAAGAAAGAAACAACTGGAAAAAGTCCTTTTGAGTTGGTGTATGGATTGGAAGCTAGGTTGCTAGTACACCTTAGACTTCCTACTTATGGGTCAGTTGAATATTTTTCCACAGAGCGGGATGCATTTCAGAATAGGGTCAATCGGGTCATTGAGTTAGATGAAATCAAATGAAAGGCTTATGATCAGAATTGCAAAAATTAGAGCAAAGTAAAGAAATTTTTCGACAAGTTAGCCAGGCAGAGGGATTTCATGATTGGGGATACAATTTTGCTATTGGATAAAGGTAGGGAAAAACCAGGGAAACATGGAAAATTTGACAGCTTGTGGCTGGGTCCATATTTGATCAGAGAAATAGCAGGGCCTGATTCTTTTCATCTCATCCATTTGGATGGTGAGCCCATCAACATTCCAAGGAATGGGCAACAACTCAAACTCTTTTTCAGATGATGAGCAACTTGGTGTCCAAAGGGACACCCTCTGTAACATATCTCTAACCCTTCTCCTTGTATCTTCAATTTTGTATTGTTTCATTCATGATATTGATATGTACTTAGAATTATATTTGTATCATAGATTCATTTTGTAGTTATAATGTTGTACTTTAGCTATTTCATTATGTAGATGTTGTTTATAGCATTGTTTATTTCATTATATATATATATATATATATATATATGCTCATGTTGGTTATTGGTGAGCACCTTTGGTAGATGTTGGATTCTCGTATGCTCTCTATCCCATGTGAGAAGATCGAACACACGTCCCCATGTGGAGCCAAATGTTGATAGCCTTTTCAAATGGGGGGTCAACTCCATGTTCCATGAGGATATGCATCATCAGATGAAAATATTTCGAAGACAGTTTGGTTCTATTGGGCAATTTATGCCTCCAGCATAAATTTTTGTAAATGGAATTTCTGCACCTCTGCGTGGGTTAATAATGTAATAGGTCTGCATGGATCATAGTTAGGTCAGTTACCTTGGGATTTTTTTCATTGGGAGAGTTCCTTTCACCGAGATTTTTTTATCCTCAGGTTATTAATTGAGCTTTTCAACTTTATTAATTTCCCTTGAGTTTTTCCCTCACACCTGCAATAATTCCTCCAAAGTGGTGAACTGCGTTCTAATGGTCTCATCCTATGGTAGCTATTATTTAGGAATGATGTAAATGACCATGCAAGACATCATAGAAAGTTTCACGGAATTTCGTCGAGTCTAGATAGGTTTTTTTAATTAATTAAATTTAATTAATTTTCCTAAGGTTGGGATTTTAATTATTTAATTAATTAATTGTTTTTGAGCAATTATTGTAAAAACTGGGCCTTTGGGTTTTTGATAGGGGTATTTGAGCTCAAATAAAATGGAATGTCACCCCCTACACCCTTGGGCCAAGTTTTAGCTCAGTCGGACAAACTTAGCTAGGTGTTTGTCCACTCGGAATCAAAGTCAATCAAAACAACAATTTTTATTGCTAAGTCAAAAAATGTAATTTTGTAAAATTGAGTTAATAGGGTAATTTTAAGATGGAAAAGGGAAATAGAAGTCATCCCTAACCTACCCAAACCACATCCTAACCATTACTCACCCCCTCACCCTTTCACTCCCTCATTTCCTCACACCCCCTAGGGGGATTTGTGCCCCCCTTCACTATGAAACCTTAGGAAAGAAATTTAATTGCTTTGTGGGCCTCTCCCATGAGTATTTCACCCCTCCTATCCTAACACCTCACCCTCACTTGGTCCCACGCTCCACCTCACCCATCCACACCCTCAATCCATGCCAAAACCCTCATGTGGTGCGCCCCTCCCTTGGGTTTCCACCTTGTGGCTGAGTTGCAACATTTGGAATTCATCTAAGAGGGTTCATTTTGCCTCCTTGAGCTATAAAAGAGAGCCTCTCCTCACTCATTTCTCACCATTCTTTGAGCTAGTGTTACTCTACTGAAATTTCGCCCCACTTCTCTTGCTCTTGCCATCTTGCATTCCATCCCATTTTGATCTTGAGAGTCTTGGAGAAACTTGTTGTTGCAACACTCTCCCATTGTATTAATAAATCTTTGGAGGATTTTGAATCACCAAGAATATTCTGGTTGCATTCTTTCATATGAGGTGATATTGTCGTGTTTGAGTTTATTGTGTAGTGTTGAGTAGATCTCTAGTAAAGTAGTTTACTTGGGTAGATTAGCAAAGAGTATTCTTGTTGGTTTATATATGTTGGATAGATAGTTATTTGAAGTATTTCAGATTGTTAGTTTATCTATACACATTATCTACTTCCATGCTTCACAATTTGTCTCGAGTTTTGCAGGTTTACCTCAAGGGATTGTTGGGAAAGCCTCAAGAAGGAGTCTTCCCTCAAAACCTTCTCAAACTTCTATCTTTACTTAGTCCTATTTTCTGCTCACATTCCATTTGTATTTCATTTTGATAACCATCTTAGATAGGTCATATAATTTCAATTTCATTTGGAGATTTTTATGTGAAAAATTTCTGCGTAAAAAACATAAAATTTTCTTAACATTTTTGTGTTGTGCAACATTTCTAGCAAGCATTTGCTTGCTGGTTTTTGCAGTTTCTTACCAGGAACAAGGGGATATTCTGCCCAAATTCACTCTCACAATGTCCCCAAAGAGCCTCCACTAGTTGGGTAATGAATCTCTTCTTTTATCTATTCATTTCTAGCATTGTAGCAAGCCCCTCGGAAGTTCCCTTGAGGCTTGCATTCTCTTGTTGTATTTCAGCCATTGTATATTTATTTTTTGCAAGTTAGTTAGTTGCCTACACCTTGGGAGAGTGATTGTCTCAGCCAACCCCCCAAAATCGTTGGGCTAGGACATAGATTTATTTCAGCATTCTTTATTTCTTTCCCCACTTGTCATTATGACAAGGTTGTGTGGCTAGCTTGTTATAATAATCATTATTTGGTTTTTCTTTCCAACCCTCTTTGGCACAACATTGGTAGGCTTGCCTCCACCTTGTGCCATTGTGAGTGGTTTGCAATACATTTCAAATTTTGATTAAGTAAGTTTCCTACACCTTGGGAGAGACATCCCCATATCGTATGGCTAGGATGATAATATGTTGATGGTTTTATTTGCTTACATGTTTAAAATTTTCTAGAGATAGACATCACACATATACTTATCTTAGTTTAGGCCTTGAGGAATAGTTTCATTTACATGTTTTGAGTTTCACTACAATCTAGATAATAGTACATCTAAATGCAATATACCTATGGCTAAGTAGTGATGTCTTAGATCAATCTATTTTTGGGAAAACATATCTCTCAAGCTTTCATTTTTTATTTAAGTTTGCAAAGGTACTCATGGACATGTGAATGGCGTAGGAATTAGTTTTCCTTTCAACAAGTTTCTTAATCTTTAGCATGCTCTCTTAATGGGATAACATACATAGCTAAGTGATTAAATCTAAAACAATTTTTTGTTATAGTTGGCAAGTTGTTCTTGTCTTTCACTTCACATTTTTCTTTCAAGTTTACATACATGGATGGTGAATGACATGGTTAAGTTAATGATATTTTTCTTTTTTTTTATCTTTCTTTACATGCTTTAGATGTGGTTTACATGCTTCAATTTCACATTTTACAACACACTTTCATAGTCGTTTAAAGTTTCGGTTTTGGGCATAAATCACAGTTTTTGGGCACCTAAAACTCATCTAAAACACTCACAACACATTTTAAGACTTAGTCCTAAGTCATAATAATACTTTAGACCAACTAGGACACCGAAATACCACCATGTTCGCCCTCTAAAATGGGGTTTGAGGAAAACAACGGAAGGTGTAGGCCGGGGATGGTCTCACGACACACATGATGCGTCCTTTCCGGGAAGTACTCGGATCTTAGGGTTGACCTGTGAAGCTAGGGTGGGCCTTGTTGCCTTACTTCTTGAGCATCCAGTAGCCGTTTGGTAATTGGGGGAGGAGGATTAAGGTTTGACACTTAGTTAGGAGGGTAATTAAAATCTGTAAATATTTAAGCAATTCCTAACCACTTAGTCTTTTAGGCAATCTTTACTTGGGTATATATGATGGTTGTTTAGAGCACTAGATTACAAGAACATACATCTTTTATCTTTCATGCAAGTGTGGTTAAATATCTAAGTGTTAAATCTGTTGATTTTGTTGAGCATTTATCTTTCAAGTATTTTATATCTTTCAATTTATGCTCTTTATGGTGTGATCCCTCAAGAGATAGCGCATCCCACTTGGAGGCATCCTCTTGTTGGATCTTGAGTGCTTTAGTGGTTGCCATTGAAAAGCAGTCCAATTATTATTGGGGCATGCTTGGCCTTATGTGAATGATCTTAACTTTTGAATATCTTTTAATTCTCACACTTTGGCACTTGGTTAATCTTGTCTATTTGTATCTTGTGTATCTCTTGTATAATTGTTGTAATATCTCTCATTTATTATTGTAAGTACTTGTATCTATTTGTTGTGAAGTAGTTGTAATTTTGTGATCATTGTAATCTGTTGTAATCAACCTCCTTGAACATAGTTGACCCCTTTGCCCAACCTTAGGCACTAGTCTTAGTTGACTTAGGGAAGGGTTTGTTTGACATAAGTTAGTGTGCATCTTGCATTTTGCTGCTTTAGCATCATAGGTTAGTTTTCCCCAAAACCTTTAAAAAATTAAAACCAACTCCTAGAACATAAACGTTAAATCATATCTAGTAACTAGGGTCTACCTCCCTTGGCTTCCTTAGGAGTAAGCCTAGAAGGAAGAGGTTCCAGTCAAGGTGAATGTGTGGACTGTGAACCTAGGCATTGTGCCTCCAATGACACACTAAGTGTGCTGGAATTTGCTCACGTTTCCAAGTGTGTATTAGGATGACAACACACCATAAGTGGAAGTTCATAATGTGATTGTTAGGATACTCCCCAACTTTTCCATCGAATTTTGGAATGTCGGACGGTAATTTGGTAGGGATGGCGGGCCAAAATGGGGCATGAAGGATATAATCATTTGTTAAATGCGAAAGATATGGAAGATATAATGTAGCCAAGAACAATAGCTATCGGTTAGTTTGTTGATACTAGTGATGACCATATTGCGTGGGAACACTAGTAGGATCATATCCAAGTTGCGGCGAAATGATAAAAGTAGATGGTCCTCCCATATACGATGGTTGTCTGGGTTGTCCACCTATGTAAGGTGGTTGTCCTGTTTGTCCACCCATGTACTGTGATTGAGAAAATGGATCTCTTACATACTTCGGTTGACTGATTGATCCCCCGATATGATGTGGTTGGCCTGATGGGCCTCCCATATATTTTGATTGAAGGGACTGTTGCATCAAAATTGTGGGGTTGACATATTGATAGGGCATAGTTCCTTGCAGAGGAATGCTCATCGGATTGGGTTGAGCCCATAAAGGATTCACAACTCCTGGAAATGGATGTCTGGGATACAAGACAATGGTAGTAACGATAGAAGGACTTGCGGGAGTGGTTTTCCCCCACGCTTGTTGATGTTGCAACCATGTAGGTTTCCCTCTAGTAATAAGTTTCCCTGCAACTGAAGGTTTCCCCCTAGTTGAAGGTTGGCCTCCTATTGAAGATTGACCTCCAATGTAGGGAGTACTATTCTGTGATGTGTGATATGGAGGGTGAGTATCTTGTGTAACCGTGGTTGTGTGAATGACTTGATTGTTTTCCATTTGACCGATGGGACGACCAAGTAAAGCACTTGGCATGTGCATGTGTGGAAAAAATGAAGCAGGAATAGTACCTTACTCATGTGCAAGAGGAGATTAATGCTCAATTGTTGATTTAGGGTTACCTAGGTCACTGACGTTTCTGATAAAGAATAAGCACCAACAATATCAACTACTAGAGTTGTGGAAAAATATGAATTCCCAAGTTCTTCATGGAAATAAAAAATCGATGGGTTCATGCCAAAATATGGTGTAATGGTGGAACCGGTCGGTAATCGATAAGAAGAATAAGAATCAATGTATCTCATGGATGGTGGATCAAAGAGTGGTTATCCAAGTGGATCAGTAAACGGAGGATTCAAAAAAGATGTCAAGCTTTCTACGAAGTTTGGGACCATTTTTTCAACATGATGGCCACTTCCAGGAGCATCACTCCTAGTTTCAGAAGTGTGATCTTTGATCACCTCTTTGTAAGAAAGATTATGTTGTGGTTATTGAGTGTCAAGTTCCATACCTTATATAATGTGAATTTTTTTATCCTAAGGATGACTATGAAAGACAACGAAACACACTCCTATGAAAACTAAAAGAAATCAACCAAGAAACAACATATTTAAGGATCTTCTGAAGACATGATATCAAGTCACCAATGAAGAAGTGAGAAGTAGTTACTCTGAACTCCGCATAACATCCCTTATCGGTGAAAGCCACCCTTAGTTTTGCGGGATCACCCTCCAAGGGTAATGAGAGTGTGATACTATGTTATCCTCAGGTACCGTGGGAATCCCCCTACATTCACCTCTGTAGGTACCTAGGAGAGGCCACTAAGGTTACCAACTCACAGTCAGCCTCTGGGGGGGTACAGTGAACAGTCGAGACCGAACGTATGGGCAGGATATCAAAGTTTGAAGCTCTTGAAGAGAAATGCATACAAGTGGACTGATAGGACTCTAGAGAACCCCGAACGGTTTTAGAGTTCATGAAGCACCTAGACCAAATGAAACCAGTGGTTTCTCAAGAAAAAACCCCAATATATGATCTATCCACTATGGTTGGTTAAGATTTGGAGGGGTAATCTTCAATGCTCTCCTGCATGCGACCTCATTTTTAGCTCATGTGTGAGAGGGGGTTCCCATCTATGCTTATATGAAAGTTGGATTTATACGCTCTTTAGTGTTCTACAGTTTGTTTAGTAGTCTTGGAAAATTTACTCACTTCTCTGGTCCAAAGACCCTAATCCTAAGCTACTTTTGGTGTGCTAAAAACCAAAAATATTCAAGTTTATTTTATTAGTGCGTGGTTGATTTTAATTGATTTTAACTCAAAGGGTTCACGAAGATGAAACTCATGATGTGTAAGAGACTTGACTCCAATAGAATGTAAAATAATGATATGCAGTTCTTTCATTCGATGAATTCTATGTATGGGAAGAATAAGAGTTGTATTCTTCTTAATACAAGAAAACACTCAAAAAAATGCAACTTTCCATTTCTAGGATCAATACAATGTCAAAATACCAAGCAAATGTTTCAGAAAACCGAAATGCATATGAAAAACTAGGGCTTTTTCCAAACATAAACCAAAGAAAACTTCCTAATGAATGAAAAATTTCTTCGTTTGATTAACTATGCAAGGATATATGAAAACTTTTCACTTCTTAACTTTTAGATGAAAGAGATCTAAGTTTGATACAAAGAAATATGAGGCAAAAATAAATCAAACAAAATGCAGTCAAAGTGATGAGAACTGAAAGAAAACAAGTAGGGGATAACCTATTCAATCAAGAACTCAATGATGCAAAAGAGAAAGAAAACAAACACTCATGAAAATCCTCAAACTATGAGCAACAAGAAACATAAATCAAGCTAAGTTGTCATAAGATTCCTAATCATCCGAAGAGTGAGATGTTTCAAATGAAGACAAGAAGGCTCAATACCAAGAAAACTTTGCAAACCTTAATTGATGAACAATCCTAAACAGTCAAACAATCTGAAAGCTTTATGAGACAAAGATCAGATAAAATCAAAAGGAAAAAAGAACCAAGGGATTATGCTAACCCAAGGGGACCAGAACTAAGATAAAATTTTCAAACTCAAAGGATAAACAAAAATGAATGATAAATTTCCAAATCTTAGCAAACAAAGTCAAGAGTATTCAAAGGTCTCTGAACAAAAAGATCCTCAGGATTAGACTGAGAAAAAGTGAGCAGAAAGGCGCATAAAAACCCAAAAAAGGAGATCAATGCTCCTTTTTCCAAAGAGAAAGAGGGCTACAATGGTCTCATATACACTATAGGGGAGTGTTGATATTAGATCAACACTTTGGTATACACAGTAGAGGGGAGCTACCCTTCCCAAAAACTAAAAAAAAGGCTAAAAAATCACAAAACTTTGAAAAAGACTTTGTGAAATATTTAATGAAGAAGATAGAAAGGGAAGTAGATAAAAAAAACAAACAAAAAATAATATATAAAGGTGGGAAAAATCTCAGACGATCTAAGGAAATACAAGTCAATGTCCTTCCCCAGTGGAGTCCCCAATTTATGTTACAAAAATAGTCCCCTACAGACATGTAGAATTTCCCTTGGATTAATGACCCCTATACAAAGACAAAAACAATCATTTGGACACTACCATTCCTATAAACCCATTTTTCTTATCGAAAAAGAGAGGAGAAGGTAAAGTAGGATGTATTTTGTTTACGACATTTGTCCTATTTTCTCCTATCCACAAGCTTGATCCAATTCCTAGCGCAAATCAATACCTGCAATGAACACCAAGAAACAAACGACTTCCTTCTACTCCAATGGATTAGGCAAAGAAAATTCATATATGCAAATCAAATTAAACATAGAAAAGCACATGAAACCACATACTTGAAGGAAATAGGCGAAGTATATTAAATGAGAACAAAGAAAACTTACAAACCACAAATGATGTCAGTTGCAACTCCTCCAAGTTCTCCTCGTCCAACCCTTGCATGAATCCCACCATCATAAGTCTGATATCTCGAATCTCCTCTCCCTTCACCATGGAAAGCCCTCATGATATAGGATTTGGAGGCTTAACCACCATGTCGAATATAACTCACTAGATACACTAAAATGGGATCTCTAAGATTTTTAGGGAGAAAATATCTCTCAAGGATTTTAGGGAGAAAGTATCTATCAAGGATTTTAAGGGGGAAATATCTCTCAAGATCCACCAAATTAGGATTTTGGTTTGAGAAAATATCTCAACCATCCATGAGATTCTCAACCTCTCCTTGAGATTAGGAAACTAATTGTGAGGTGGATTCTCACACTAAATTAATTTCCTTTTTTATGAATATTAATAAATAATTCATGTGCACATAATATTTTACCTTCATATGATATGTTTTTCCTCCTCATTGACTAGGGATTGTGACAAATGTTTTGTCATGGTGTCAAGGTGTATGCGACACTTAGCAAGGTGCATATGACACTTTTACGAAACTTGTGACACTTAGGGTGAGGTACTTAAGTGTGGCATTTTGATGTGTAACACCTAGGTTTCCTTTTTGTTCATCTCAATGAAAATTCACTTGACCCTAAGATCTAATGGATGAGATTTAATCTTGGGCCATCTAGATCAACAATTGTGATATAAAGTATCTTAAGTCACCCTTTTCATGAAATACTCTCAAAAGTCAGTTTTAACTTTATATCTCATAAAGTTAATGTACTAGGGATAACTTTGGACATTTCCCCACATCCTAGACGCCAAGCCTATGTGGGAAACACTTGTTGAAGGTACACTTTTTAACAATTATTATGATAACAAATGGAATATTCAGAAGTACTTCACAAATACCTGAAGACCCTCTTCATTGTATCCCATTGTTCATGTCTAGGATAAGCCATGAATTGATTCAAGACTCCCACTACTTGGGCAATGTTTGGTCTAATACAGACCATAACATACATCAAACTACCAACTACAATAGCATACGAAACATAATCCATATCCTCCATCTTTGTGGGTGTTGCAAGACATTACCAAGGAAACATTTAGGGGCAAATGTTTTCCCATGGGTGAAATTAGGGAGTTTGAAAATTTCAAAGGGAATTTTTTTTGTATATAAGGGGTTTCCTATTGTTAGCCCACCATTTATTGAATTTTTTTTAATCTAAAAACTAGTTATCCCATAGGTATTTATGGGCCATGGAAAAGAAAAATATTTTCTTCCCTCTAAAATTTGATTTGAAGCCTTCATTCACCCCCAATTTCTAGGAATGGAGGTTTTTGAGAGCTACTTCTCCCTTTATTCCTCTTGTAAATTGAGATTATAGTTGCATTCACCCCCAATTTGCAGTTTGAAGGTATTTTTTACTCATAAATCGTGCAAAAATTGTGGATGATCATTGATGGGAAACGATTTCATGATTCATCCCTATATAATGCGTACCCCTATCTTACTAAGCGTAAAATGAACCAAACACCTTAACTTTGAAGATGCGTGCCTGAGATGGATTGAAATTTTACATTGCGGAATTGAAGAACCGAGATTCAAGGTTGATTTGCACCCTCCTCTTCATCGGCTATTTGTATTTGTTGTAGCAGGAGGTACCAAAAAATCCATATCAACTCCTACTCACCTTCCAACGCTTCTTGGTGGTTATCATCTCCATCAACTATCCCTATGTCAGTTCACCATTTGATCATATTTTGTTAACTAATTTTTTGTTTTCAATATGAGTCACGACCATGGAAACTAAAGGATCTTAACTTGTGAAGTTGATCGATTGGACCATTCAAATCCCCTAATTTGAATGCCACCCTCCCCACATATTGAAAAATAGGTATCGATCAGGAAAGGAAAACTCTTAGGCAAGGAAAATTGTTGATTAAATCAATTTCTAAGGTGCCAATGAAAATAGAAATAGTGGATGTCGTAGTCCTTGAAAAAGTAAGTCTTTTTGTCCAATATCTGATTTCAAAGGGAATTCAGAAAAATTGGATTTCCTATCCTAGGGGACTACAAACCTTGATATTGAATTTTGAAACTTTCAAGTGGTGGAGGGCCTAGAATGATACCATAACCTGTGAAACATAGTTGACTTCTGATTAACTAGAAGTTAAGTATTTGAGTATTCAAAACCAATAGGAGGAAAGGGGAAAAAAGATGGTGTTGAGTTTCTTAGGTGCTATAGGTATTCTATAGTTGCTAGGCCTAGGACATGTACTCAACCAAATAGTTCCAATTAGATAAGAGTACAACTACTGAATATATTAGTAGTAGCAACAACTAATAAAAGTAATCAATGATGAGACTTACTAAAATCCTACCTTATCGGTCTAAAGAATCAATCTAAGCATGGGTAGGAATAATGTATTTCAATGGTCACAACACTAAATTTGGAAAATAATTTTTCATTTAGTCGTTGAAATAGGTTGAAACACTCTGCCTTTCATAACAATAAGGGGAATATCCTCCAACACTTCACATTCTTTGCAATATTAGACTCTTTAGATAATATATATATTTTTACTCTAGAGTATTCATGTTGGCGCAGACCCCCTTTCCTCCTTGGGACTACGCGACCTCCCAGTCTTGGATCTTCAAACTCCTGAGCTGAACTAGCTCTTTGAGCCTTAAATAGACCCCGAATTCTCAACACACAGGTCCCTTTTGTGCTACTTGCAAGGTCAAACTACCCATGCCTTCGCTCTTTGACACTCTTGAAAACACCTAACTTCACGAGTACTAAGTCTGTGCTAAAACTTCATCCTAGGTGATCACGGGCTATGACAATGGGACAACCCTTCGCGAATTCGGGCTTCGGAAATATCACGAGTTATACTTTCAGCTCTTCCTAAAGCACTCTTCTCTAAATTTCTAGATTTATGCTGCGTGTCTCCTTGGATTTTGACGACTCCACTATAGTTTGGGTTTCGTGACTTCGTGAAACTCTTGCTCACCTTACGCACAAACCTCTAGACTTACAAACCACGAAGTGCCGAAACACCTTACGACCAACTTCCATGTGATTCTTTCGAATCTGATGGTCTGGAACAATCCATCTCCCTCTGGAACAGATCTCATTCTTTGGATATGGGAAACCTTAAAGGATTCTCCCTTTTGAAGATTTCTCGCCCCTCTCCCTCCTGAGCTTACTTTTCCTTGGGATTTTGCCTCCGTAGACGCTCCTTTTCGACACTTAGTCGGATTTTTCATCCTGTGCACACCTTCCAATAGGTTCTCTTCCACGACTCAATCTCTTTTTGGGTGATTACCCACACTTTGCGATTATTCTCCAACCACTCTTCTGCGACTAAAGTCATGCTACTCCTCCTGAGCTTACGAGTCTGGAACTCTGTCATGCACTCCTTGTGGATAAACTCTCTCATATTAATTTTTCAGAACTTTCTAAATCCAAATGGACCCAGTCACGCACACCTTGCAGATGCTTTGCACTCCTTGCATATATAAGTTCACAGTATCTCTTATGAGCTTTGAGTCGAAATAGACTCAGTCACGCACACCTTGTGGGCACTATGCACACCTTGCACTCGCTCGTAGAAGAGAAACAATTGAAACTTATTTAAAACTTACATATTCATACATCTAGCCATGTAAATGCATGCATAAATTCAAGAACAAGAAATAACAAAGAATTCAAAATAAGCAGAAAGTCTACCATTCACTCATTCAGATAGACGCATCAACACCATACATTTGGGACAATGCTCCTCTGTTATATTCATTCGACTAAATATTACATACATTCATACACTGCTCCTCGATAGCTCTCAACTCTCTTCTACAATGGCTATGGCTCTTGATAACTAGAGTGCCAACAACAACTAACAACAATGGAAATCTACACAAAAGATTCAACAACCTTCTCTCGACAACAATACAAAGCTTTATACAAGAGGGCTCTTCGAGTTCTTCCCTCCAACGATTCTAAAGTTATCCTATCAAATTAAAAGCTACCATCTACTAACATTTATTACAATAAATATTTGTGATAGACAGATCAGATCAAACACATCAAATCTGTACTGCACTTAACTACATTAAGAGAAAATACATTTTCTGATGTCTTCGTGAGTCATCCAACTCCTCAACATTAAAGGTGTTCTTTAATTACAACGGTGTTCTTTAATTACAACTCTTTTAAAAAATATTTGTGTGATACACATCCTTCAAAATTCAAATGTCTTCAAAATGTGCGCTAGTGCGCCTAGTTGTCCTCCTCTTTATGCTTTGTTGGTGATGCTCCTGCATCACATGTACACGTGGTTGGAAATGGTTACTTTTTGGAGAACGGGTGGAATCCTTAGCCTTGTTTTGTCTTTCTCTTTGAAGTACAATAAGTTTATGTGTGCTTTATGCTTCAGGTGTATAATCATTATTGTTTGAATATGCATCATAGTAGAGGATTCATCAATTTGCTAAGTATATAAATTGAAGTTACAAGACACAATTTCCATTCCTTTGTTTTGGGTATTGATTTGACAAAAACTTTGTTGTATATTTTTTAAACTAACACATGATTGTACATAACAAATCAAGTAGGCATTGAAATTTTGGACTTGTGCAAGCTGCAATATTGAATCAATGAAGTCTCACAATGTTGGCCTTTAAAGTTTTTTGGGTATGTAGTAACGTCGAGGTATTTGGGTACATTGTTTACCTTTAGAGTTGAAACTCGTGTGAAGAAGCAACCCCATTATGCCATTTAAGTAGGGTTTGAGGCTAGTTACAACCTGTATAGAAAATTTAGAGACACAATGTCAATCTTGAATCTTTGGACAAAGAGTTTTCTCTCTTTTCCTTCAATTGTAATGAAGTATTAACAAATCATAGGTTATTGCTGAAATCTATACCAAACTTTATTATTGAACAATGAAAAGTAATTGTTTGACCTATGTTTTTCATTACATTGTTTTTGTTGAGGATATTTTTGGGCCATGGATTATCACTATTAATTTATCAAATAATGATTAGCTTTCAAACTTTTGTTCTTCTCATATTTTTAATTATTAATTTAAAAATAAAAATTGAAGCCTTATAATAATGTAGCATACACTTCTTTTAGTGTGCACTATTCAAGTATTTCCAATGTTTGAGCATTAAGTTATGCTTACTAAGGTATCTACCTTCTTCCTAAGGTGTTATAGTTCTACCTCAACATAGGTTTCTACTCTCATTCTATATTGGACAGGAAGACTTTACATTACCCAAGAAAAATAACAGAGTCTTGAACTTTATATAAATAAAATGAACATGTTTGATATACCGTGATATTTTTGGAAAATTATTTCTCCTTTAGTCATTGAAATAGGTTGAAACATTGTCTTTCATAACAATAAGGGGAAGATCCTCCAACACTTTCAACTTCTTTACATTAGACTCTTTGGCCTTTTTTTTTGGACTTTGGAGTATTCTTGTATAGGTGGTTGGAAATGGTTACTTTTTAGAGAATAAAATGATCACTTTTTATAGAATAGGTGGAATCCTTGACACTTCTTTTTTCTTCCTCTTTGAAGTACATGAAGTTTATGAGTGTTTTATGCTTCAGGGGTATAATCATTATTGTTTGAATAGGCATCATAGTGAGGAATTAGAGAATTACAAAAAAACATGCTTTGCCTTTGATTAGATCTTAGTCATCCTCGGGAAGGATTAATAAGGAGAGGTAGAATACAGTCATGCATGAGACAAGGACCAATAAGGAGAGAAAATATAACAAAATTGTAATAAAGGGACTCCATAAACTATGCCCTCTCTTAATGCAAAGTGAGATAACACGAATTTTATGACTTAATTTACTTTAATATTTGGTGGACCCCATAACTTAAAAACTTAATGTTGGTTGTGGAGCCTGATTATCTTCTTGATTCAAAGGTTTGTTTCAGCGATGCTTGGACCTCATTCCCTAACAGGAGGGTGTGGGGGAGTTTCCCCCCAAAAAACATTGTCAAGGGGGTCCGGGGGAGGGGGTGGCGAAATTTTTTGTAGCCCCCCACTGGCGGGGGATTTGGGGTTAGCACCCTCGAAGCGAAATATTGGGAAAAGTTTCCTTGTAAAATATTGTAATTTCGTAGTCAATCTGAACCGTTCATTATAAGGTCGCAGATATGACGGTATAAGTTATTTTAGGGATTTTTTTTCCCTAGAAGAAAACCCTATTTTATGAGGGAATTGTATTGTAGTTGTGTATGCGTGTGAATATTGTATTTTGAGAGAGGAAACCGTGAGAAAAAGAAGAGGAAGTTACAGTGGGCATGTTGTAGGTTGTATCCCTTCATTTTGCTGGATAATAAAAAGGAAGGACCTGACAATTTCTCTGGTGGACGTAGCCCACACTGGGTGAACCACGTATATTTGTGTCTCTATTATATTGTGTATCTTCTATGTTTTATTTCCACATATGTGTTATTTTGTTGCTCCATAATCATGTTTTTCTTATAACTGGTATCAAAGCGAAAGATAACGCATAGGAAAAGAGGGTTCCTGGTTCGAGTGGGAGCAATGGTGGAAGATGGAAAGTTTAGGGTCAAGAAATTTAATGACCAAAAATACCAGTTATGGAAGATGAAACTGGAAGATTATTTATATTACAAGGATCTATTCCTTACATTGGGCGGAATAGAAAATAAGTCGATGGCCATGAAGGATGAAGAATGGGAGGTTCTTGACAGAAAGGCACTAGGAACAATATGATTGAGTCTGGAAGCATCGATGGATTTCAATATTTCAAAAGAAAAGACAATGAAGGAGCTGATGGATGCATTGGTTAAACTGTATGAAAAAACATCGGTGTCCAATAATGTATTTCTAATGAAGAGATTATTTAATATGAAGATGTTAGAAGGTGGGTCTGTTGCAGATCATTTAAATGAATTTAATACTGTTACTAATCAACTAAGTTCTCTAAAAGTGGACTTTGATGATGAGGTCGGGGCTCTTATAATCTTGTGTGCATTGCCAAAAAAATGGAATGGCTTGGTCATGGTTCTAAGTAACTCTGTCTCTAGTTCAAAAACTCTAAAATTTGATGATGTTGTTGGTGTTATCCTTAGCGAGGAAATGTGACGGAAAAGCACAGGTGAGACATCAGGTAATGCATTAAACATGGAGAACATGGGAAGACAAAATGATAGAGGAAAGGGCTCAGGGAACCACATGAATTCTAGGAAAGAAGATCTAAATCTAGACAGGGAAATATAGAGTGTTGGAATTGTTGGAAGAAAGGACATCCAAAGAAAGACTGCAGAGCTCCAAATAAACAAAGAGACGGACAACATGAGAAAAATCAGGAACCAAATGTAACAAGTGATATGTTACAAGATGCTTTGATTCTTTTTGTATATAATATTTCTGAGTCTTGGGTAGTAGATTCAGGGGCTTCATTTCATGCCACACCCCATAGGAAACATTTTCTAGATTATGTTCAAGGTGATTTTGGACAGGTTCATTTGGGTGATGATGAACCATGCAAAATTGTTGGAATGAGAAAGGTACACATAAAACAAAAGAATGGAAATTAATGGTTATTGAAAGAGGTAAGACATGTACCAGATCTAAGAAAAAATATAATTTCAACAGGGTAGTTGGAGAGTGAAGGTTGTATATCTATATTTACAGATAAGGCGTGGAAAGTCACCAAAGAATCATTGGTGATAGAAAAAGGAGAGAAGGTAGTCACATTGTATTTATGTAATGGTAATATTGACTCTTCTATGTCTTTAGCTTCTACATGAGTGGATACAACACTTTGGAATCATAGGCTTGGACACATGAGTGAGAAGGGGATGCAGATTCTTCAAAAAAGGAATTTGTTGCCAGATCTTAAACAAATTGATTTGGATTTCTATGAGCATTGTGTTTATGGAAAACATAAGAGAGATAGATTTCTCAGAGTCGCAGAAGAAAAGAAGAGTGAAAGGTTAGAGCTTGTGCATACATATGTATGGGTACCAACTCAGGTATCATCTCTTGGTGGCTCTCATTATTATGTTTCTTTTATTGATGATGCAACTAGAAAAACTTAGTTTTATTGCATTCGACAAAAAAATGATGTTTTTGATACTTTTAAGAAATGGAAAGATTTGATTGAGAATGAGACAAGAAAAATGTTGAAGTGTCTCAGATCAGACAATGGAGGTGAATATTGCAGCAAGGAGTTTGATGATTATTGTTCATACTATGGAATTCGTAGAGATAAAATAGTTCTAGGAACACCACAAGAAAATGGTGTGTCAGAAAGGATGATCAGGACAATCATTGAGCATGAAAGGAGTATGAGATTGCATGCTGGGTTGAACTTACAGTTCTGGGCAGATGTTGTAGATACTATTGTTTACTTAATAAACAAAGGACCTTCAATCTCTTTGGATGGTGGAATTCCAAAGGAGGATTGGACATGTAAAAATGTAAACTATTCTTTTTTGAAGACTTTCAATTGTGAAACATTTGTCCATATTGATAAAGAAAATAGAAAAAAGATTGAGGTAAAATCCAAGAAGTGTACCTTTATTGGATACGATGTTAATGATTTTGGTTATTGCTTATGGTATTATTAAAATAAAAAAAATCATTAGGAGTAGAGATGTCATATTCAATGAGAAGTTCATGTACAAAGATCAGTTGCAGGGAAAGAAACAAGAAAAAGAAAAACCAAAATACACAATGCTTGATGAGATCACTGGAAAAGAAATTCCAAAGGTACCAGAAAATCAAAATGTACAACAACAAGAGTAGCAGGTACCTCAAACTCCTACAAGTGTTGTTAGAATATCTACTAGGTTAAGTAGATCCCTTGAACGATACTCTCCTTCATTGCATTATTTATTGTTGACTGATTTTGGTGAACTAGAATGTTACTAAGAGGCAATGCAGGTAGACACTAAAAATAAGTGGGAGCAAGGAATGAAAGAGGAAAAAAATTCCTTGGTAAATAAACCGACTTGGGACTTGGTTTAGTTTCCTATAGGAAAAAGAGCATTGCCGAATAAATGGGTTTACAAGTTGAAGGAAGAAGATGAAGGAAAAAAACGGTACAAGGCTAGACTTGTTGTAAAGGGGTTTGCACAAAAGAAATGTACAGATTTTGATGAAATATTTTCTCATGTTGTTAAGATGACTTCAATTAGGACTATTTTAAGTCTTGTGGAAGTAGAATATTTACATAAAAAATAATAAATCAATACCTAGTTGGAGGATAGGGGGTCTCATCACGAGCCAACCTATTTGGTACATGGGCATGTAGCAGTATGACACTACCATTCAACTGGTCACCACACTAGGGTTGTGGCTCTTGGTGGCATATCCAAGAGAAAGGGGGTCTCATCATGAGCCAACCTTCTCATTTCCGTGAAATGCTTGTGGGTAACATTGTCACCACTTGTCACCACGCCAGGGCAGTGTCCCCTAACTAGCCTATTGAAATAAAAATAAATAAGAATAAAAGATAAAAGGCATGAATGGGCTTGGAAACATTTTCATTCATGACAAGGTGCAACTCACCCTCTTCAGAGGCACCCACAGGTAAGCCATACATTTCCATGCTATCACTACACCCATTTCCCAAACATCCCCTACCACCTCATCCACTTGCATGGCCCATATTTGTCCTCACCCAGAAACATCCCACGTACAATGAGAACTAGCCCAACATGACGTCCTAGCATCCCCTCCAAACTTGGCTTGTAGAATAGCATAATTTATTTGAGCACTTGTCCAGGTAAATGGGGTTTCATACACATGTTTAAATAACTTGATGATTAGATGTGATTGACATTGCTATGATCCCTGTGACTTATGATCCCACAGAGGGCGTATTTGTTGATGTTGTAGGGCCACACATGATGGAAATGTACACATGGGGATATAATTAGTTCAAACCTCCATGGGGATAAAATCCCACTAGATGGATGCTGAGATCCCAGCTAGGGGCATAGACAGATCAAGGGTTTGCACCAGAGAGAGAGAAGGACGTTCCACTAGGGACATCCTCGCAGGCCTGGACCCAGGGAGGTCTTTCCCTTTTCACCATGATGTAGGCCTCAGAAGGCCCATGACGTCACCCAGGTCACCCATGATGTCACCCAATGTTTTGGATACTTTGGAGGCAGTTGTGTGCCAAGTGACATGTGTGGCAGAATCCTGAGACCCAAGGAGGCCTAAAGTTTTTCTCCAGGAGGCCAACGTTGCCCTAAAAGGGCCTAACGTCACCCTACAAGGGCATGACATCATCTTTACAACTTCATTTAGGGTTTTCTTATGACATTTAATGTAAAAACTATATATCATGTGTCACTGACCATGTCGGCCTTTTTGACCTAATTTTAGTCATTGTAACTGTATCAATAAGGGGAAAATCACTCTTATCTTTCATGATATTTCATTATCTTTCACTCACACTTGTGAGGACTGAAATTTGTGCCCTATATAGGGTTTCTTGGCTGAAATTTTAGGCGCACTTGTTGAGGAAGGCTAAATCTTGGAGTATTTTGACAAGTTTCTTGGTGGAAGTGTTCAACTAGGGTTTTTCTTGATGATTATTGATGTATGTAAGTGATATTTCTGCGATTATTCTTAAGTGAATGGTTATAGTCTTATTTATCTTGCATTTACATTAAAGATTATGAATTTACTTGATTAAACCCTAGGAAGACTAGCACATGTTATTGTCCTAGCTTTAAAATCCTTCACCTACTAGATCTTGTCAAGAGGCCAATTTTGTTGAAGCATTTTCTAGGGCCTTGCCATTGCAACACCCTAGTTTTACCTGCTTCATCTTAGCCGATTTTGCTTCATCATTGAGTTAAAAAGGGAGGAAATTCTACTAATTCCTAGGGTTACCTACACCTTAGTAGCTAGTTTCCCCTAGGGTTTGATAGTTGGAGCCTTGGGTTACCAACACTCCATCTATTTATCCCTCTTGTCTTTGACTCTCCTACTATCATTTTTCTTCAGCATTGTCTCCATTTTCCCTAAAGCACTAGTATAAGTCCTATTTTGAGTGATTGATCAACCATCAAACTGTATTCCTTGAGCTTGCTACTGACCATTTATAACTTTAGAATAGCCTAACCTACTAACATTATTGTTGTTGTTACTAAAGTAAGCTACAACCATACATTGCAACATTAAAATCTTCTAAAAGAAATTGGAAAAGTTGATTAATGCATTGCCTTGTTTGCTTCTAATAAATGCTAGTATTATGATGTTAATGGTTGATTATGCTTAGTCATTTTGAAGTTGTTTCAAGGAACTTATTGTGAAGTATTGCCTCATAAATATTGTTTTTATAATTTTCCGTTTACTTCATCATTATCAACCAATTGCTTTATTTTAGAAATTCTATGGTTTTATGAAGTGCTAACCAACAAGTTGTACTTGAAATAGATATAGTTTCTTGTTGCTTTGTTCCAAGAAGGTACACCTTGATATATTATCACTTCATTGGTTATAACCCGGGACTTTCTAATCTATGGTGACTTGTGAGGGAGGAATTTTTATTAGCCATTTTGACCTTGCCTTCTCAAACCCCCTGGTCACTAGGGATGTCTCCCCTGGGCCTACAACCCTAAATAGAAAGAGGAATCCTATTGAGGTGACAATGATGGGATAACCTCAAGTTACACCAATTTGCTTTCCTTTTACCTTTCATTCTATGAAAGTACAAATTGTGTGATAACAATACCAACACCTAGCCACTGCAAGTCATGTTGGGGGAAACCCAATGACCACTACAAGTCATCCTAGGGGCATTGATATTGTTGAAAAACCTAGAAAAGTAGGAAGTAAACCAAATTTCCTTGTAATCTTTGCAATGGAGATCACCTTACTCATATGTTCTCTATTATTCCCATGGTATGAAGAGCGTGGTCCTTTTCTGAGGGCCCTTCTATTTCTGAGTGATATTTAGTTTCCCAACAATTTTTTCAATCATTCGTTGATGAATTGGTCATCTCGATGCAATAATTAGTCGTTCCCAATTTTATTTTGGAGGGTGATACATCTCTTGACCATGTTGTCTAACATCCTATTCAACTAGTGATTGAGGAAGTGGTTGCACCAATTCAATTTTCAGTCGATCACTCTCTTCTTTTGGGGAGTGATGCATCTTTCGAATATGTCTTTAGCATTTCTAGTTCAGTACCTTCTAAACAAGGGGGCATTCCACTCTCTTCGAATATGCTCCCTCCAAGTCCTAGGATGGTTTTCTTTGATTGGAATGATCTTTTTGAGTCTCACCTTCCTTCTTATACACCTTTCCAAATAACGGTTAAAGCTAATTTGAAAGGCATTTACCGATGTATTTTATATGAGGGAGTCGGCGCAAGTATTTTATCCTCCTAGGCTTGGCAATATTTGGGTTCTCTCAAGCTTGTGTTAGATACCAATGAGTTGTTGGCTTTCGATAGAAGACCTAGTGAATATTTGGGGATTCTTCCTCATTTTCCTATCATGTTAGGTGGGAATGCTATCCTAGTTGATCTGATAGTGGTGTCAGGCCCTTTAGACGTTAATAGGCTTCTTGGGTGTGATTATGTATATGCTATGAATGTTTTGGTGTCTATGCTCTTTCGTGTAATTCATTTTCCTCACAATGGAAGCATTTTCGCCATTGATCATCTTGTATCTGATAATCACTATCCTAATTTGATTTTATCTCAATTTTATCCTTCATTTGTTCCTAGTTTTCGAATAGACTGTTCCTCGCCATGGGTGAATTATGTGGCATCTTATTCTTGGTGTTGAATTACTTCTGAGAAGGATCCTTTATAGTCATGTTTTCATTCTCGAGACAACGTCTCCACAATTGATCATGTGGATTATCCAATGGGGGAACGAGAGCCATTTATTTCCCATTTTGTCCCAAGAGATCTTGAGTTTCCTCTCGAGTCTGATGTTACTGTTTGTGAGACCTTGAGCCTTGGTATTTGTGCACCTTCAAGTCCCAATTTTCTGGATGTTAAATTGCCTTTAGTTGAGGCTATCCTTGAAGCTATGATTATGAATTTTTGACCTCTTCCTGAACTGGAAGATTTACAGGTTGGTTACCAAAGAAACCCTTGGCCTGAGCCTAGCAATGGGTTGTACCTAGAGAAGTACTATGCATAAGATGCAAGGTTGTGCGATTCTTTGTACAACATTGTACTTTTAGGGTTTCTTGTTTTCAAATTTTGTATTCCATAACACTTTTTATCATAGGTTTATATATTGAATTTATTAACTTCTGGGTGAGTTTTGCTGGTATTATATATAGGACTTTGGAGACGTTTTCTTTAGTCTCTTTTTTTCATGTCGATCTATTCTAACATGTAATGATATTGAAACTAGCATATAGGTTAGATTTTAGCCTCCATGTATATTTTGCATTATTCGTTTCCTGGTTCATTTTTCCTTAGGATTGAACCCATTGAGTTACAACACATAACCTTCTTTGTTTTTTAGAAGTGTTTTAATTCACGTGGTAGAGCCTATTGTTCACAGGTGCCCTAGTTAGAACCCTGCTCATAGTTTGGTGCCCATGCTGAAGTAATTTCATAGGATCCGAAGCCCTATTCAGTCATGCCATGAATTTGCGTTGAAGCCTGACAACTTCTTCTCATTCTTATTCCAGCTAATACCCCATGGGGCTCCCTCATCTATGTGTTAATTTGTGATACTGCATTACATTCTGTTGCTTGTGATTTTTGAGCTTAATGTTGGCTTCAACTTGTTGTTTATCCTCTTGCTTATGAATTCTCATTGGTTGCTAGCCTTGCAATATTTTCCTTTGCGACTTGACACTTGTATCCCTGTAGGAATATTTCCATCAAGTATCCATATCCTGCACATATTTCCTTGCATTGATCATAGGTATGTTCATAATGCTTGGAACTATTTTTCTTATCCGCGACACTCATTTCCTTTGTTGTATTTTAGCATTATTTTATTCTTTTTCAAGATTTCTAATATGAAAAACACACACACAAAACTCAAATAACAAAAAATAGCATGGGAAAGAGTCTTCTTTTCATTTTTGGCAGCACTCGAGTCACCTTTGAACAAAGTACAAAATTTTGAGTTGATGTCTCAACAATTTGGGTTTAGTATGGATTTAGGAAACTAAACTAGTTACACAGAGTTTTTACTCTTATGGATGGTTATTCTCCTAGTCAATATGGAGAGTTTGTTGATGCCTCCTACATCACAAACTTATGTCAATTTTCACTTATAGTCCATGCTTCCTAAGTCACTCTATTTTATTATGCTTTTGTTCAAAGGAAGTTTTATCCGGTGTCCTCAAAATTCCTGGCCTTGCAAGTCGACCTTTCTGTATGTCAAGTCCTTATTATAATCACAATCATATTTGTCCTATTCTCGTACTGGTATGAAAAGTCCCCATTGACTTCGAGTTGGCGGGTCAACTCTTATCGACTACGGCACATTGCTCTGAGAGTTTGACCTAAAGTTTCACCCTGACCCTATTTACAACATTGATAGGAAATCTTGTTCTCAACATATGACATTTCATCATTGGTCGCTAACTAAGTGGTTTCCCTTGTGTTCAACGACAAGAACATTATTCACACATTGGGATTCGTGCAATACATTGGATTCCATTTGAACCCATTGGTGGCTTCTTTGCCTTTGTCAACAATTTTCATTATTGGATGCTACTCAAAGGGTCACTTTCATGCACTATTCTGGTTGGTGCACATGAGAGACACACTTCATGGTGGGTCCTTTCAATATTTTCATATGATTTCTAATAAATATTTGGCCTTATGCTACTCCTTGTGACATTGGATGATGAAGGATTCCTTAGTTGCATCCTTCTAACAGATCTCTTCCTGTTGACTTCGACACATCTTGCTCTGGGATAGGGATCTAGAGTATTTATTAGTACCTTGGGGCTTGTAGTCATAAGTGACAGGTTCCCTTGCTATTGACAATGGGAATACATCAATGTCCCCTGATTGATATATTCTACCAAGTGTTCGACATAAACTCCTTTATTCACAATTGCTAGAATGTAATAGGTACCTTGACACCCATTATCATTATCGGTGGGGTGTCTCTCATTTTTTAACGATATACATCAATGACCAGTAATCAAATGGTGTCTCATTGTGTTCGACTTCATCACATCTATTCGCATAGTACAAACTTGTACCATCGGTAATTGATTCAAAGACCTCAGGTTTGTAGTAGCATCACCTATTTTATGTTGCTTCCCAAGTTGTGTTGGAGAGTACCACTTCCACTTATGACGTCGGTACTTGCTAATGATCAATTGTTCGACTCTTTTTTCTAGATATCCTTCACTGATTATGAGACATAAATCCGCTATGTATCTCTTTCATGGATATTATTTCTTTTGACATGGAACCTCTGTGTATTCATTTTTGTGTCCATGATCACTACTTTTATATATATATATATACACACACACACTTCATGGATTCATAATGTACTTGATTTGGAGGCCATTATTTTGTCACTTCTGAGCATGGGTATGCCCACCTCGAGAAGATAATATTCTTACTTGTTTTTTGTTGTTGGTTTTGTTCTTAGATTGGATTTTGGTGACTTTCACCTAGGCCTACTACTTCTTTACCTCCAATATTTATAATGTATTTCAACCATCAATTTCTCTTATGACATCACACATTAGGGGGCATCTATTATAGCATCAATTTCCACCACATGTGCATTGATGACTTGCTTTTAATTTTCCTCGTCCTACTTGCAGACATAAATTCCCTATACCTCCTTTAGATTCTTAATTTTTTTTTTTTTGACTTGTATATGCCCTAAAAGCTATGCAAGGCATGTATACATGAGTTTCTCTAAATAAAGTCATGTACATGTAATTTATTGCTAAAAAAATACAATTTTTCATAATTGTGTGTTGGGTTATGAGTTTGTCAATTTTTTAACTCCCTTTTACCTATACACAACCATCTGCAACCACTCCAACCACTTGGAGATGGTATAAATTGAGCATGGGCCATGAGGAGAGGGTAATCATCCTTGAAACAAATTCATGCTATCTATATCTTGCCTTGTCTACAAACCCTTGTATTATCGTTGTTGTTTCATATCCTCAAACCTGGAAACCCTCGTTTCCAACTTTTTCCTTGATTTCCATATCTGACCAAGAAGTGTTCCTTGATATTATTTGGGTCAGTATGAGCATAGGAGTCAAAGATTCATCATATATTTAGTATCCTAGGTGGATGGACTTGGAGTTTGTTCAATGAGAAGTGTCGCATCAAGTGCAGGTGAGAACTACCACAAAAAATATGTTGTTAATCAATAAAGATACTATTTCCTTCGAAAATTTGGTATTCTTTGTGTATTTTCATTATGTTTGAATATCTCCTTACCTAGAATACTAGTTGTTGCAATTATTTCTGTTTTTGTATCAAATTCATAGAAGTTACTTATGATTTAATTGTTTTCCTTTGTAGTCTTGCACTTGAAATGTTTTTTGGTTAAAAAAGGAGAAATTCAGGAGGAGCACAAAATATTTCAAGATTGGGATCTTCATCAGTCGTAGGACACCAAGTAAGTCTTCCTTCCTTCATTATTAATAGTTAGTTATTTGATCAAGTTAGTTACATATTTTTGTTTTCTTTCTTGGGAAGTAATTTTGATCTTTTAATGGTCAACGATTTGTTGTGGCTTTGACCCATAACACAATAGATCTATTGTAGCTTTGACCCATAGCACAACCAACCCTTTACATGAGATTGTAAAGCATTCCTCATTTTTCAATCCAAAAATTATTCAACTCTTTATTGCACTAAAATTTTTGATGTTTTGCAGAGGAAATCTCAGTTTGTAGCAACTTGGTAGAGAAAACATGTTGGTCAATGTAGAAACAACTTCATCATACTTATGGTTTTCAAACCACAATTTGGATTTACCCATAAGATGTTTGTCTCCAGCATAACAAGTATTTGTCAGAGTAGAAGAAGATTAGAAAGAGTTAAACTATAAACAAAAACATAATGCAAGGGTTTCTCTTGAGTTATAAGTATTACTATTTTTTGTTTGATTGATTTGCAAATGCACCTCATATTACATTACTTGGAGGAATTGACTAGTAAAGGGGGAAATTGGTATGATTAAGTGCAAATATGGTGTGGTCGTACCTTGCGGATATGGTCTGCAATTTATTTTATGTTTGGAATGTGAAAATAGTGTATATCATAAACTCTAAGACCAATTCCGGCCTCATATTTCACACCCTCATGGAAAGCTCTCAATAATTTCTCATTAGAACGAGAATTCTCAATGGTAATGACATCAAAATCCATATCAATAATGCAATGAATGATGTCGTTGAAGTTGGAGTAACAAATGTGGATGTGGATCTAAACAAACAAATATCATATGAAGAAGGAAAGGATAATCGATATTGTGATACTAGTAAAATGATGAAAGAATCTAACAACAATTGAACTCGTGTCTACTAGTGACACATTTATGCTAAAAATAGAGATAAAAGAGGGAAATTTAAAGTTTAAACAAACCTGAGTAGTATCCTTTACACCACAATTGGTGATATTGAAGCCCTGAACAACCCATTCTAGCTAGTGAACTTGTTCTGCCTTGCACAAATTTAGCCCTTCCCTTAGGGTTGCCTCATCAATTTGGATCACTTGGAAATGTAGAATGATAGTAGTTCGGTGATAAATAACAATGAACTTAAGTAGTGAGTGCTAAGTGGACTATTAAAAAACCATGTGAAATATTGGTTGATTTCTACTGATATTTATGGGATATGGATAATAGATTAATGAATTACTCTACACAAATAATCCCAAAACTGATATCTCAAATAATAATGAAGTGAAACAAAAGGGAAATTATAGAGAAAATAAACAAGTTGGAAATATTTTAGATTGAGAAATTGCATAGGAATAAATGTGTTAGAAAAAAAGGATCGTGGAGCCATAAAACAAAACAAATGCAGAAATAAAACACAGAAGATACACAATACAATAGAGACACAGATATACATGTTTCACCCAGTGTGGGCTACGTCCACCACAAAAATTGTGAGGTCCTTACTTTTTATTATCCAACAAAATGAAGGGATAAAACCTACAACATGCCCATTGTAACTTCTTCTTCTTTCTCTCACAGTCTCCTCTCTCAGAATACAATAATCACACACATACACAACCGCAATACAATTCCCTCATAAAAAAGGGTTTCCTTCTAAGGAAAAAATACCTAAAATAACTTCTACCGTCAGATTTGCGACCTTATAATGAACGATCTAGATTGACTACGAAATTACAATATTTTACAAGGCAATTTTTCCCAATATTTCGCTTCGGGGGCACTGCCCATAAATCCCCTGCTAGGGGGGGGCTACAAAGATTCACGAATCGATGCCTTAAGGCAAGTTTGTGATTTCAATTTCTGTTGTTTGCAAATGGATAATTTTATTCTAAGCAATAAATTGTGGACCAAATATTTTATTTTAAGAATGGATCTTATTTTTTGCATTGTTTACAACTCTTTGACCTATATACTTAAAATTTTAGTGTCAATTTATTGATATGGTGTTCAATTAGTGATGTTGAATGCGTTTCCTTTATCATTCTCATTTTGTGTCACCCGAGATTGATCAATATTTACCATCAATGTTTGCCACATGTACTTATCCACCTATCCTTATATCTCTACCCATGAGTTCCTCTCCATGCGAACACTTCATTACCTTCGTCCACTAACTTGTTGTGGTGTGGATGGAACTCCATTATTGAGAGATTGTAAAACATTAATATAATATGTAATGTTAAGCCTAACCAAGGTTCAATTCTTGACCATTAATCAAACATCTCATACATCTCATACACGTATTGCTACCCACAACATTACCATGTAAAGTAGATATGTAAAATAAGAATGTTGTCAGACTCACTGTAGTTATTTGTAGACTTGGAAATTTTATATTCCTATAAATAAAGAATCAATACTAATGGTTGTGGGTTCCAAGACCACCAGATTAAATAGACTAATCCAAAACATGTGATCTCTTCTTGTTTTGTTAGGTTATCCATCTCTGTTCACATTCTAACTTTGAGAAACTAACTAGATGACACGTGACTCATTGAATTTCGCCAACAACGTCAATAAAAAATTTGGTTTACAACATTGAATGTTGATTTTGCACCCATGATTATATCCATCATTAATCCAAACTCTTTGAGGTTTTCCCCATGTTTTGATTTTTTTCTTTGACATGTTTTTTTTAGATTTACTATATTAAACATAATATGTTAAATGTGGGTGATACTAAACATAAACCCAAAATTTTCAAATCATTTTCAATCAATATATTCCACAAATGCAACCTTGCTAAAATATAATGAGATTGAACCACGAGAAGATGTCTTAACAAAAGGAACCTAAA